>OX393580.1:55390708-55899787 GCA_947652605.1 Elmis aenea | reverse complement strand
CTTCATCTCCTCCTTCATCTCCTCCTTCATCTCCTCCTTCATCTCCTCCTTCATCTCCTCCTTCATCTCCTCCTTCATCTCCTCCTTCATCTCCTCCTTCATCTCCTCCTTCATCTCCTCCTTCATCTCCTCCTTCATCTCCTCCTTCATCTCCTCCTTCATCTCCTCCTTCATCTCCTCCTTCATCTCCTCCTTCATCTCCTCCTTCATCACCTCCTTCATCTCCTACTTTATCTCCTCCTTCATCTCCTCCTTCATCTCCTCCTTCATCTCCTCCTTCATCTCCTCCTTCATCTCCTCCTACATCTCCTCCTTCATCTCCTCCTTCATCTCCTCCTTCATCTCCTCCTTCATCTCCTCCTTCATCTCCTCCTTCATCTCCTCCTTCATCTCCTCCTTCATCTCCTCCTTCATCTCCTCTTTCATCTCCTCCTTCATCTCCTCCTTCATCTCCTCCTTCATCTCCTCCTTCATCTCCTCCTTCATCTCCTCCTTCATCTCCTCCTTCATCTCCTCCTTCATCTCCTCCTTCATCTCCTCCTTCATCTCCTCCTTCATCTCCTCCTTCATCTCCTCCTTCATCTCCTCCTTCATCTCTTCCTTCATCTCCTCCTTCATCTCCTCCTTCATCTCCTCCTTCATCTCCTCCTTCATCTCCTCCTTCATCTCCTTCATCTCCTCCTTCATCTCCTCCTTCATCTCCTCCTTCATCTCCTCCTTCATCTCCTCCTTCATCTCCTCCTTCATCTCCTCCTTCATCTCCTCCTTCATCTCCCCCTTCATCTCCTCCTTCATCTCCTACTTCATCTCCTCCTTCATCTCCTCCTTCATCTCCTCCTTCATCTCCTCCTTCATCTCCTCCTTCATCCCCTCCTTCATCCCCTCCTTCATCTCCTAGTTCATCTCCTCCTTCATCTCCTCCTTTATCTCCTCCTTCATCCCCTGCTTCATCCCCACCTTCATATCCTCCTTCGTCCCCTCCTTCCTCCTCCTTCATCCCCTCCTTCCTTCTCCTTCATCCCCTCCTTCATCCCCTCCTTTATCCCCCTCATCCCCTTCTTCATCTCCTCCTTTATCCCCTTCATTCCCTCCTTCATCTCCTCCTTTATCTCCTCCTTCATCCCCTCCTTTATCCCCTTCTTCATCCCCTCTTATACTTACTTAAACACGTTACTTATGAACAAATAAGGATTATTATGCCCTAAATACGATTTTTAATTTTTCGAGGAAAATGGGAAAAGTGCAAAGGTATAGTCTTTGCACTTTTTTAGACAAAAAAATCGATTTTCTTAAAATTCACGCAAATAGCTTCAAACTACTTATACACGTTATTTATGAACAAATAAAGGATTATTAGGCCCAAAATACGATTTTTAATTTTTCGAGGAAAATGGGAAAAGTGCAAAGGCTATAGTCTTTGCACTTTTTTAGACAAAAAAATCGATTTTCTTAAAATTAACGCAAATAGCTTCAAACTACTAATACACGTTATTTATGAACAAATAAAGGATTATTAGACCCTAAATACGATTTTTAATTTTTCGAGGAAAATGGGAAAAGTGCAAATAGTCTTTGCACTTTTTTAGACAAAAAAATCGATTTTCTTAAAATTAACGCAAATAGCTTCAAACTACTAATACACGTTATTTATGAACAAATAAAGGATTATTAGGCCCTAAATACGATTTTTAATTTTTCGAGGAAAATGGAAAAAGTGCAAAGGCTATATAGTCTTTGCACTTTTTTAGACAAAAAATCGATTTTCTTAAAATTAACGCAAATAGCTTTCAACTACTTATACACGTTATTTATGAACAAATAAAGGATTATTAGGCCCTAAATACGATTTTTAATTTTTCGAGGAAAATGGGAAAAGTGCAAAGGCTATATAATTATAGTCTTTGCACTTTTTGAGACAAAAAAATCGATTTTCTTAAAATTAACGCAAATAGCTTTCAACTACTTATACACGTTATTTATGAACAAATAAAGGATTATTAGGCCCTAAATACGATTTTTAATTTTTCGAGGAAAATGGGAAAAGTGCAAAGGCTATAGTCTTTGCACTTTTTTAGACAAAAAAATCGATTTTCTTAAAATTAACGCAAATAGCTTCAAACTACTAATACACGTTATTTATGAACAAATAAAGGATTATTAGGCCCTAAATACGATTTTTAATTTTTCGAGGAAAATGGAAAAAGTGCAAAGGCTATAGTCTGCACTTTTTTAGACAAAAAAATCGATTTTCTTAAAATTAACGCAAATAGCTTTCAACTACTTATACACGTTATTTATGAACAAATAAAGGATTATTAGGCCCTAAATACGATTTTTAATTTTCGAGGAAAATGGGAAAAGTGCAAAGGCTATATAATTATAGTCTTTGCACTTTTTGAGACAAAAAAATCGATTTTCCTAAAATTAACGCAAATAGCTTCAAACTACTAATACACGTTATTTATGAACAAATAAAGGATTATTAGGCCCTAAATACGATTTTTAATTTTTCGAGGAAAATGGGAAAAGTGCAAAGGCTATAGTCTTTGCACTTTTTTAGACAAAAAATCGATTTTCTTAAAATTAACGCAAATAGCTTCAAACTACTAATACACGTTATTTATGAACAAATAAAGGATTATTAGGCCCTAAATACGATTTTTAATTTTTCGAGGAAAATGGAAAAAGTGCAAAGGCTATAGTCTTTGCACTTTTTTAGACAAAAAAATCGATTTTCTTAAAATTAACGCAAATAGCTTTCAACTACTTATACACGTTATTTATGAACAAATAAAGGATTATTAGGCCCTAAATACGATTTTTAATTTTTCGAGGAAAATGGGAAAAGTGCAAAGGCTATATAATTATAGTCTTTGCACTTTTTGAGACAAAAAAATCGATTTTCCTAAAATTAACGCAAATAGCTTCAAACTACTTATACACGTTATTTATGAACAAATAAAGGATTATTAGGCCCTAAATACGATTTTTAATTTTTCGAGGAAAATGGGAAAAGTGCAAAGGCTATAGTCTTTGCACTTTTTTAGACAAAAAAATCGATTTTCTTAAAATTAACGCAAATAGCTTCAAACTACTAATACACGTTATTTATGGACAAATAAAGGATTATTAGACCCTAAATACGATTTTTAATTTTTCGAGGAAAATGGGAAAAGTGCAAAGGCTATAGTCTGCACTTTTTTAGACAAAAAAATCAATTTTCTTAAAATTAACGCAAATAGCTTCAAACTACTAATACACGTTATTTATGAACAAATAAAGGATTATTAGGCCCTAAATACGATTTTTAATTTTTCGAGGAAAATGGGAAAAGTGCAAAGGCTACAGTCTGCACTTTTTTAGACAAAAAAATCGATTTTCTTAAAATTAACGCAAATAGCTTCAAACTACTTATACACTCCTTCATCCCCTTCTTCATCTCCTCCTTTATCCCCTTCATGCCCTCCTTCATCTCCTCCTTTATCTCCTTCTTCATCCCCTCCTTCATCCCCTCCTTCGTCCCCTCCTTCGTCTTCTCCTTCCCCCTCCTCCATCATCTCTTCTTTCATCTCCTCCTTCATCTCCTCTCCTTCCTTTTCCTTCATCCCCTCCTTCATCTCCTCCTTCATCTCCTTCATCTCCTCCTTCATCTCCTCCTTCATCTCCTCCATCTCCTCCTCCATCTCCTCCTTCATCTCCTCCTTCATCTCCTCCTTCATCTCCTCCTTCATCTCCTCCTTCATCTCCTCCTTCATCTCCTCCTTCATCTCCTCCTTCATCTCCTCCTTCATCTCCTCTTTCATCTCCTCCTGCATCTGCTCCTCCATCTCCTCGTACATCTCCTCCTTAATCTCCTCCTTCATTTCCTCCATCATCTCCTCCTTCATCTCCTCCTTCATCTCCTCCTTCATCTCCTCCTTCATCTCCTCCTTCATCTCCTCCTTCATCTCCTTCTTCATCTCCTCCCTCATCTCCTCCTTCATCTCCTCCTTCATCTCCTCCTTCATCTCCTCCTTCATCTCCTCCTTCATCTCCTCCTTCATCTCCTCCTTCATCTCCTCCTTCATCTCCTCCTTCATCTCCTCCTTCATCTTCCCCTCCAACTCCACCTTTAACTCCTCCTCCATCTTCTCCTCCATCTCCTCCTCTATCTCCTCCTTTATCTTCTCCTCCATCTACTTCTTCATCTTTTCCTCCATCTCCTCCTTCATCTCCTCCATCTCCTTTTCTATTTCCTCCATCTTTTCCTCTATCCCCTCCTTCATCCCCTCCTTTATATCCTCCTTTATCTCCTCCTTCATCTCCTCCTTTATCTCCTCTTCTATCTCCTCCTTTATCTTCTCCTCCATCTACTTCTTTATCTCCTCCTCCATCTCCTCCTTCATCTCCTCCATCTCCTTTTTTATCTCCTTTATCTTTTCCTCTATCTCCTTCCTCATCCCCTCCTTTATCCCCTCCTTTATCTCCTCCTTCATCTCCTCCTTTATCTCCTCTTCCATCTCCTCCTCCATCTCCTCCTCTATCTTTTCCTATATCCCCTCCTTCATCTCCTATATCCCCTCTTTTATCTCCTCCTTCATCTCCTCCCCCATCCCCTCCTTCATCTCCTCCTTTATCTCCTTCCCCATCTCCTCCTTCATCTTTACCTCTATCTCATCCTCCATCTTCTCCTCCATCTCCTCCCCAATTTTTTTCTTTATCCCCTTCTTCATCCCCTTCTTCAACCCCTCCTTTATCTTCTCCTTCATCTCCTCCTCCATTTCCTCCTCTATCTCCTCCTTCATCTCCTCCTTCATCCCCTCCTTCATCCCCTCCTTCATCCCCTCCTTCATCCCCTCTTTCATCCCCTCCTTCATCTATTACTTTATCTTCTCCTTCATCTCCTCCTTCATCTCCTCCTTCATCTCCTCCTTCATCTCCTCCTTCATACCCTCCTTCATCTCCTCATTCATCTCCTCCATCTCCTCCTTCATCTCCTCCTTCATCTCCTCCTTCATCTCCTCCTTCATCTCCTCCTTCATCTCCTCCTTCATCTCTTCCTTCATCTCCTCCTTCATCTCCTCCTTCATCTCCTCTTTCATCTCCTTCATCTCCTCCTTCATCTCCTCTTTCATCTCTTCTTTCATCTCCTCCTTCATCTCCTCCTTCATCTCCTCCTTCATCTTCTCCTTCATCTCCTCCTTCATCTCTTCCTTCATCTCCTCCTTCATCTCCTCCTTCATCTCCTTCTTCATCCCCTCCTTCATCCCCTCCTTCATCTATTCCTTCATCTCCTCCTTCATCTCCTCCTTCATCTCCTCCTTCATCTCCTCCTTCATCTCCTCCTGCATCTCCTCCTCCATCTCCTCGTCCATCTCTTCCTTCATCTCCTCCTTCATCTCCTTCATCTCCTCCTTCATCTCCTCCTTTATCTCCTCCATCTCCTCCTTCATCTCCTCCTTCATCTCCTCTTTCATCTCCTTCTTCATCTCCTCTTTCATCTCCTTCATCTCCTCCTTCATCTCCTCCTTCATCTCCTCCTTCATCTCCTCCTTCATCTCCTCCTTTATCTCCTGCTTCATCTCCTCCTTCATCTCCTCCTTCATCTCCTCCTTCATCTCGGGGACTCAGGGTCTCGGGGACTCGGGGACTCAGGGTCTCGGGGACTCGGGGACCCAGGGACCCGGGGACCCGGACTTGGCGAACCATCGACCCGGTGACCCAGCTACCCGGCGACCCGGCGACCCGGCGACCCGGATACCTGACGACTCGGCGACTCGGCGACTCGGCGACTCGGCGACTCAGCAAATCGGCGACTCAGCGACTCGGCGACCCGGCGACTCGGTGACCCGGCGACCCGGCGACCTCGACTTGGCGAACCGGCGACCCGGCGACCCAGCTGACCGGCGACCCGGTGACCCGGATACCCGGCGACTCGGCGACTCGGCGAGTCGGCGACTCGGCGACTCGGCGACTCGGCGAGTCGGCGACTCGGCGACTCGGCGACTCGGCGACTCGGCGACTCGGTGACTCGGCGACTCGGCGACTCAGCGACACGGCGACTCGGCGACTCGGCGACTCGGCGACCTGGCGACATAGCGACCCGGCGACCCGGCGACCCTGCGACCCAGGAAACCGGCGACTCGGCGACCCGGCGACTCGGCGACCCGGCGACCCGGCGACGGCGACCCGGCGACCCGGCGACCCGGCGACCACATCTTGAGATACATTAGCTTAACATGCCCTATCAATTTCAAAATGTTTTAACGCGCCGTTTTGATTTTATCTAAGATCGTAGGAAGGTAGTATTTGATTTTCTATGTTTGCTGCAAACTGTGAAAAGTACACCTTAGAAAGAGAAGTACATATTTCCATTTCGTTCAATAGGCTTCACTTTCCACTCATTGCGAAGATAGGAAAGGCGCGATATATGTTTATTATATATATGGCCACACCATATTTTATTATGAACAGCTCATAAAGACTTCGCTAATTGAAAAATTATAAAACCAGGGCTGTGGAGTCGGAGTCGGAGTTTAGAAGGAATTTCTGGTCAGTGGAGTCGGAGTCGGAGTCGGAGTCGGAGTCGGAAAAAATGTATCGACTCCGACTCCGACTCCGGGTACAACAAAAAATTGCGAGGTGGTCCTTTGCCGCAAAATTAAAACTCAAATTTTAAATAATTTTTTTATACTTATTTATTTTTTTCTTATATTACACACCAAAAAATGACTTAGTATTTAATTTTCCCGGAGTCGTAGTCGGAGTCGGAGTCGGAGTCGGAGTCGGAGTCGACTTTTTTTTCCCCGACTCCACAGCCCTGATTAAAACTGTGTGCCGTATCTAGCCCGCAGGCTTGCGTTTGCCCAAGCTGATGTAAAGCGTTTAGATTAAATTGAGACTTTGATTGATATTTAATTGTTAAAAATAATAAAGCCACTACTTTTAATCTGCTTTATATTTAAAAAATCATTCAGCCTGTAGGGTTTAACATCGTAACAATTTATAATAAATTGACATTTTTCATCACAATCACATATTCTACAAGGCAACAAGGCTGTGTTTTAATTCAATTTTTCACCCTTTCACCAAATTGATAATAATGTAGATAAAGCAGGGAAAAAATTTAAAATACTACTAAGAAAGAAACGATGCTGATAATAAGAGACGTAATGGAATTGAAAGTTTCTTGTTCTGGTGCCACTGTCGGTAGAAAAGACTCTTTAGTGACTTCTGGTAACTAGGGTTACCAACATTTGACAAGTACTCGGCTGGAGAATGAGCAAACAAAAAAAAAAAATGTCCAGTAATGTTTTATTTTCTTTTTCGGCGCTGGCGCCCCATCACTAATATTATTCTCGTTATTCTTATTGTCAGACATTTTAGGGGTAGAAATTGGAAAATTAAAAAAAATAATAATAATAATTTACAATTTTTACATAATATTCAAATAATAGCAGTAGCTAAGTCTTATAGTTTTGTTGAACCAATCTAACCTACAACATTCTTCTGGATTACTGAAACGTTGAACGTGAAAATAACTATCGGAAAAAATTAAATTATGCATTCCTGGTGAAATTACTAGTAAAACTGGAGACTGGATAAATGTCGCCAAATCTGGAGTCTCCAGGTGAAAATGACACGGTTAACAACCCTATAGGTACCTAAGTAACCTCGGTACCTTGGTTAGCATGTTTCATAGTTGCAATGGAGTGTTTTGTGCAATGAGAATTGTGGCATTTGCAATTACAAACCTATGCTTTGCTTTAATACACCAAAATCTATTTACATCGGCATAGCGTCTGCACGTGTTTAAAAAAGTAAATAGTATTTTAAAATGCCATATGCTAACCAACCTTCTGTACATATAACCGATTTAACAGATGAGAATGTAAAATTTTACGTAGAAGATACAGAACTTAGGTAAATGTTATTCATCGTATTATGATAACAGTCTAACCCGGAAAAACAACTTATGATCTAATTACAAATTTCAATATACATATACCATGTAGTTTTTTTTTTTTCAGCGTAGCAAATAGCATGCGACGTGTGTTCATTGCAGAAACACCAACTTTGGCGATAGATTGGGTTAAACTAGAAGCAAATTCAACAGTTTTAAGTGATGAATTTTTAGCACATCGTATAGGTTTAATTCCTCTTATTTCAGATGAAGTTGTACAGCGTCTGCAATATCCTCGGGTGAGTTCTAATGTAGTTTTAATAATTACTTTTTAATATTATACTTTAACTTTAAGGACTGTATATGCACCGATTTTTGTCCTGAATGCAGTGTAGAATTTACACTGGACGTAAAATGCACTGATGAACAGACGCGACATGTTACAACTGCTGATTTAAAATCTAGTGATCCACGGGTTCTTCCTGTAACTTCTAAACATCGTGACGATGATTCATCAGAATATGGGGAGACCGATGAAATTTTAATTATAAAATTACGAAAAGGACAAGAACTGAAAATGAGAGCATATGCTAAAAAGGGTTATTTTGGGTTAAAATATTTGTGTATTAAAATATTCATAATTGTACTTTTAGGATTTGGAAAAGAGCATGCGAAATGGAATCCAACTGCTGGAGTTTGCTTTGAATATGATCCTGATAATACAATGCGTCACACGCTGTATCCGAAACCAGATGAGTGGCCCAAAAGTGAATATTCGGAATTGGATGATGACCAGTGTTTGTATTAATTAATTATTTTTGGGCATTTTGATAATGAATTTGTGTAACATTACAGATGAAGCACAATTTAATTGGGAAGCAAGACCGAACAAATTTTATTTCAATGTGGAATCATCGGGAGCGCTTAAACCAGAAAATATTGTAATTATGGGTGTAGCAATGCTTAAGGAGAAATTGTCTAATTTACAAACACAGCTAAGTCATGAGCTACAGACAGATGCGCTGGCTATTTAAGGTTTCACCAAATTACATTTTGTCGTAGGCATAAGCAAAAACTTGTTTCTGGCAAAAAGAATTTGTAATTATCTTTAGAGAGTATGTATCTTATGTGTAACGTTCAATGTTAATTTTAAATTGAAACTATTTTTATAGAAATGACCTTAAAACTTTTTCTTTTTAAATTAGTCTCTTCCACACACGCTCTAGCAGAGTGTTGAGTTTTGATTGTATCAAAGACTGGAAATGTGAATAAACATGATTGATTATAATTTAAGTGAATTCGTTTTAGTGTCCTTACTTTGCAGACATTTTCAACTTATCATATTTAAGCAAATCTACTGCGCAGCTCAGTTTTCAAAACTTTGAAACCATAAAAAGTATTTGCTAACGAATGTAATGCGCATCGGCAAAAAGTGCAATCTTTACAGCAATTGAATTTCTATTACGAATTCGATTTTACAAAAAACCACTACTCTTTGATAAACTTGTTAGTTTTAATAAACCATTGAGAAAAAAAGCACAGAAACACGTGTGATCGGCGGTGTTTTACAAGTTTGCAGTCGAATCTAATGCGCACCCTCTTTTTCGCAACGTAATTTGGTTCACATTACATTCGAGAAGATACGGTATGGGCTTTTTCTATACAGAGGCTCATTTGGACTTCTGTTTTGGTCTTGTTTTATTAAGAAACAAAATTGTAAACTTTAGTTGACATTTGAAAAACCCGATAGATAAATTAATAATTATATTGCCTCAATAGTGCTTATGCGTATGATGTTTGATCTTTACGTTAACTTCTTTATCCGCATTTGTTGGAGAAATTTAAAATTAGTCTCTTAAAACTTTTAGGAAATAAGTAACATGACACGAATGGGGTTTATTGGCATTTACGTTATTGCACATTTCGATTGATTCAAACTTTAAAATTATTAAACATTAGGAACACGAACTTTATTCAATAATTATAATTTGTATGATACACATATTAATACTGCAATAAATGTTTGGACAACAATTTATTTTTATCGACAACATTTGGATCTTTTAAAAAACTGGCCTATAAATAAAAATCGATAGGGACCAAAGCGAGATAATATTTAGGAAAATAATTGAATTTCCAACCTTTAAATTATGAAAACAAAATAATTTTACAAAATCTCTCGGACCACAGTGTCCTAGGGAAAGAGTTCTGTATGGGTGAATTTTGAAGTGACCTTATTAGCGATATCAGTAAATTTTTCAGCAAGCCCGTTTTGTAAAGCTGGAATAATTTCAGATAAAAATATATCGGAGTTGTCGTTGATAGCATCATTTGTTGCTCGTCCAAGTATGGGATGGCCGTTAAAGAGATTTTCTAAATAAATATTAGTAGGGCCAATTGAAATTCTCAACTTCATTTTCTCAAATTCCAAATACTCGTCACCATTTCTCTGTACTTTATGACCCTTTAGAATACAATCGAAACTGTAATCAGCTATAAAAAAAATGTACTTGAGGAATGTGTCTAAACTTCAGTTTTTAACTTACTTATATTTACATTAATAGGTCCATCACCACGTAAGTTTATAAATAAAACTCTTGTGTCCGTTTGGTATCTGCCGTTAACGTGTAGCTTTGGAAGCAGTACTTTAAAACGAAAAGTGTTTTTCATCAGATTGGGTCTAAAAAATAACCATTAATTAAATAGATAGCTAACATGGTTATAATTTAAAAAGAAATATTTATGTGGATGACAAAAAATTATATAAAATGTGATTTAAGGGAGTAAAAAATGTTTTTACAAATTTGCTTATCATTCTCCACAATGTGTTATAATTACGCAACAAAAAAACAACTATATGTAAACTGCTGTACAGGGTGGACCAAATTCGAATGTTACGAGATATCTCGGTTACCGTAATAGTTAGCAACAATCTGATATCGGTCTCATGGGCTATTTTTTTGAGAATAGAACTTGATCGTTTATAAAAGTAGAACTGAATGTTGTGAAGGTTTTTTATACATATTTTTATGCTTAATTAATAAAAATATATTTAGCGACATTGACCTTCGAGATATGAAGTAAACATATTTTTTTTAAATAAAAGCCCTAGTTGGCCATGGCTTAATATTAATATGAAGGAGAATTTTTCAGCTCTTCAAAAATATATAATTTTATATATTTGTTACAAACAATAACCGAGATATGGCTACTTTTGTAAAAGTTTTATCATCAAAGTTTGCCACGATTTCATAAACAAGTGATGTTTGCAATTAATAAACAACTAAACGTCATTTACAAGTAACTTTTTAAAGTTTTAAACAAATCCGGGCGTTCCTTTGTATTTTATAACTGTTTATTGTAGTATTGTGAATGTGGCTAAATTTGAACACTTAAAGTTTACATTGTAAGTGGTAAAAACATAACGGCTGCTGCAGAACTTACTTGAAAATGACGTGTAGTGTATTAATAATTGCAAACATCACTTGTTTATGAAATCATGGCTTCATGGCAAACATTGATGATAACTTTTTCACAAAATTAGATAACCATATCTCGGTTATCGTTTACAACAAATATATAAAATTGTATATTTTTGAAAAACTGAAAAAAAATCCTTCATATAAAGCCATGGGCAACTGGGCTTCTATTAAAAAAAATATAAGTTTACTTCATATCTCGAAAGTCAAGGTTGCTAAAAAATTTAATTTTGTTTTAAAGTTAGGCATAAAAATCTGTATAAAAAACCTTCATAACATTAAGTTGTGTTTTAATAAATAAGGAACTTATAGTACATTTTCAGATATGATAAAATTTCATTTTTCTTCTGTAGTGTCAAAATGAAAATCTGATTACACAGGTAATCGAGATACCCCGTAAAACATTCGAATTATTTTGCTCTAATAAGAATTCTGACATGAACAGCAATGATTAGACTTTCATTAGCACACGGAATTAGCGAGATGTCCTGCTTCAAGAGTTGAGTGGTAATCAATTGTAACAGCGGCCTTTAAATTCTTTGAAAGAGAGATTATAGAGATACTGGTATTTATATAACTACCAGATTACCTACATATTGATGCAGCATGCTATGTAATTTTAAGTAACAGGGCTGTCTTTGGACTGACATACTTTTACAATTCTATGAAGCAACAAGGTCTGCATCTACACTGAAATATAAATATATATGTAATAAATCTGATAAAAATATGAATTTGTTAATGTTTACGTAAAATGCATAAAATTTTACAATTAAAAATCATTCTCAACAATAAAAACATGGAAAATTTTTCTTTAACTTGTTTAATTTGATTTTTTTTGCCAAATCCAATATTCAAGAAATTAAATTTAAAATAAATACTGTCCAACACGCTCGATTTTGCTGGTTTTGATTGGTTTATAGTTTTTTTTTTTTTTTTTTTAAAAAACATGCGATACTATCTTACTTTAGTTCTAAAATTTTAAATCCTGAAGCTCCCCAAACGGTGAGGTGAGAAAGATTTGCGCCAATGCGCGCATTTTCCTGTCCGTTACTTCGTAATTGTACGTTGTCCAATAAAAAGGGCTCTAGTGGAGGAACGTCTAATTCGGGTATTCCAGCTTTTAAATAAGGCACTAATCCATTTATGGAATCGATTATGCAATTACTCATATTGGTTTCATTACTCTGACATACCTTTATATAATCAGCTAAAATTTATTTTGATTTCATCTAAAATTTTATAATTAATAGTACTACTTACGTATTTTGGACATTATCGCTGGTATTGTCGTCAATAAAATCAAAATGTGTAATATAGACATTACAGATAAGTTTCAGTATTTTACGTCTTCAACGATTAGTTGTTTCTGGTAGACACTCAAATAAAATAGAGGAGTTTGGTACGGTGAGCAGTATTTACGGGTTGACAAAGACCTCGATTTGTGCGTGAATTTTAACATTTGTTACATAAAAAGTAAAAACCCATACTTTTAACACAAACAAGATATCTTTGGCTCGGATTTCGCAAATAGAATTATTTATTAATTATTCAGTTGGTTTCAAATATCACAAACAAATAATTATATTCATATTGGCTAAAAAAAAGTATTCAAAATCGAAGTAACGAATAGTAACACAACATTTTGTGTATGATTCAATATTTGCATATGTATTTAGGTGTATCTTGAGAAACGTTAAAGTATTTTATCTCTGTTTATAATGGCCATAAGTTTTCGGTAATTTATAATGATCACGGTGAAAGTAGTTCAACCAACTAGTCTTGGTGACCATGTTAAAGAATTGAAAAAGCAAGATATTAAGCCTAACTAGGAAAAACAGAATTTTTATTTTGTATTTTAATTTATAAAAAATATGATACTTAACAATTTATTGGTACTTTTATGTTTAAAATTTAAAAAAATATATGTCCAGTTATTACCCAGAATATTTATTTGTTCGACTGTGATAATGGACAAAGATAGGACATAGGTGCGTTCGAGACGGTCGCTCTTTTCACTTCTTTTGCACTTTTTGTGCACCACAGCATTCGAGATACGATGGTGGGCGAGAAAAGTGCAGTAAATAAAGCTCCTCCAGTTGCACCACATCAAGAGGTGGTGCAAGTGGAACAGACATGCGCATTACGGAATATTTGAATTACTAGATTATTTTGCGTCGGTTACATTCTAGTATAAAATACATTGTTTGATATAAAAGTAAACATCAGACATCTAAAATAGATAAGTGTGCTGTGATTTTAAATGAACAAGGAAATCCTCTGTGGAAATCCTATGACGGAAAATATTTTTATATTATTCATTGATTCATATCGGCTGTATCTTTGACATACGCTATATCCGACCATAAATAATTAACGTCCCGAACGCTCGAGGTTATTCCAACTCTGCGCTACTACGCGCCGCTCTACGCTCTTGTGTGGCTCTAGTCTGGGAGCAAAGTGTTCTGTGGGGAGCAGCTACGTCCCGAATGCGACCATTGTCTTTATTTCGTATCGAAGCTAAGTTCATGAGTAACAACTTGAACCGAGAAACGTCTGCTTCGGCGTATTCGTTTATTGTTTTGTAGTTGTTTTTACAACCAATTCGAATGGTAGACTATTGATGAACAATAAGTTGTAGTAAAAATGGCATTAGAAACTATTCAAACCGATAAAATATGTCGAACTTGTCTGACGGAAGGAGGTGATATGAAATCTGTATTTAGCATAGATGATAGTTTAGGTGAAGCCCTAAGACTTTATGAAATGCTCATGTCGTGTGCTTCAGTGCAGGTAATATAATTATGTAAATAACAAGTATTTTAACTATTGTAAATACTAACATGCAGGTAATCGAAGGAGATGGTTTACCGGGACAGGTGTGCTTACAGTGTGTTCATTACATTATTAGAGCCTTTTCTTTCAAGCAGCTTTGTGAAAGGTCTGATTCTACATTACGGCACTTATTAGACAGAAATATTACGGCAACCTATGTTGAAGAATTTAAACTGGATATTAATCAACAACACGAAATGCCGGTGTTATTATGTGAACAAAAATCTAGGGACAACATGGACCTTAAATTGGAAGTAGATGGTAATAATCTTCTTCATCGTAAGCAGTTTTGGTTGCTAATAGTATGTGCTAAGTTGTAATAAAACTGGTTTTGTAGAAATTGATAGTTCTGAAAGTGAAAATGACAATAGCTATAATGTAACAGTTGAAAGTAATAGTGTTGTGAAAGATGATTGCAAAAAGGAACCGAAAAAAAGAAAAACGAAAGATGATACAGAACAACCGATTTATCCTTGTGAAGAATGCACTGCTTGTTTTACAACTATTAGTGATTTAAAGGTATGCATAATTTGTGACTTAATTATTTTCAAAAACTTAACTCGATAACTCCACTACTGTTAACGTCAGTGCAACTTCATACAACTTATCGCGATTGCTAGTGGTGGTAAAGAAACCGTTTATTTGTAATCGGCTTTATTTCTGTTTACCTTAACTAAAACGAAAATATATATATCCGAGGTTAAGTTTTCTACAGATAGTTTAAAAGTCACATGTACATACCATACGAGGTAAGTATTTTAGCAGGCCAAATTTTTGTTTGCAGTACTCATTACTTTTTAATTTAAACTCTAATAAATTGACATTTGACAAATCAACGAGTGCGTTAAATGTCAATTTATTCTCGCTAATTGTTACTAAGCAACAACTCGTGTCAAATTAAAATTTGGCTGGCAAATGTTATCCTGTTATGGTGTTTAATTCTTACTATCAATATCAATAGATAAATAACTATAACTTATTTACCAGGTTCATTCTCGCACACATCCAAAAAACACAAGACATATATGTAAAGTCTGTAACCAGGGTTTTGCCAGTGCAAGTACCCTATGTAGGCATATGAAGGTACTTATGCGGTTTGTAAATCCATTCATAATTACTAATTACTTCACATGCTTCTTTTAGGTACATGACGGAGCAAAACGTCATCTGTGTAGTGAGTGTGGTAAAGGTTTTGCGAGATCAGATGATTTAACTAGACATCTTCGGACCCACACAGGGGAAAAGCCCTTTGCTTGTAAATTATGTGGAAAGGCGTTTGCACAGTCGTTTAGACTATTAGAACATATGCGAGCACATGCTAATGAAAAAAGTTTTATATGCTCCGTGTGTGGTAAAGCTTTTTCTCGATATACAAGCTTGGCCGCTCACAATAAGACACATAGTGGTATTAAAAGTCATGCTTGCAGTGTATGTGGTAAGAGGTAAGACATTTAAATCAATAATTAAGTAAGAGTAAAGTTGAGGGGATAATATTTAATTTACTTGGCATGGTTTAGATTATGTGGATCTGGATCTTTGGCAATGCATATGAAAACCCATACAGGCCTAAAGGATCACATCTGCCCGTACTGTGGCAAAGGTTTCACAACTCCCAGCAACCTCATTATACATAAGCGAACTCACACAGGTAGTTTTTTTACAAAAAGTTAATTTAAGTGTGCAATTGACAAGTGTCGGTTGGTTTTAGGTGAACGTCCGTATGTTTGTAATGTGTGTGGTAAAGGATTTCCAGACCCGTCTAGACTGACTGTACATTCTCGTTCTCACAGTGGTGAGAAGCCCTACGTTTGTTCCACCTGTGGGCGTGGTTGTGTAAGTTCGTCGCAGCTTAAAAAACACACACGCATTCACACAGGAGAGAAGCCCTATCGCTGTCCACAATGTCCCAAAGCATTTCCTCGTAGTGAAGATCTGCGTATACATATTAAAACACATACAGGTACATACACGTGACCACCATTGTTACGAAGTCAGTTAAGCCTTGTCCACATGGTGACACTAGATGCCGTGGCATTAAATTTTTTATAGTGCCGTCGTCTCAATAGCCTGATGTCGTGCGATGCCAAATGTCATGACACCGGCGATGTCGTGACAGTCATATCAACTGCCAAATTTTTATACTGAAAGTGCGGTACTTGACGTAAGCCTATCATACTTTTGTATTTTGAATGCACATAATAATTGTCATAGGGGAAGAGTAGGGGTAATATTGAACGAAGAGATAAGGAGTAGGTTGTTAGAATGAAATGCCATCTCTGATCGGATAATCATAGTGAGGCTAAAATCCGGTACAAGAAATATGTCTTGTTCAATGTTACGCACCGACTGAAGTGGCAGAAAACGAGGCAAAAGAGGGCTTTTATCGGCAGTTATCAGATGCTGTGCAAAAAATAAGGAAAGGAGATATCATACTATTAATAAGAGACTTCAATGCAAAATAGTAGGAGAGACATTATTTATATTACACAAATATAATATATCACCAGTAATTTATTTACTTGGGGCCCATGTAAATCTCGAATATAGCGACTCCAAAATAATTAGTGGTTGCTGCTGCAGTTATAAGTGCTGCCATTTTTATTTTAATGTTGCGACACTAAAACATATTTCGTGTTAACACCTAGTGCCGTGACACTGAATGTCAAGCGATGTCGTGGCAATAAATGTCACGAGGTTAGTGTCACCATGTGAACAAGGCTTTATCTTTATCGATATAATAGTGTTTTCAAATATTAGAATTCCATTTATCACTTTTAGGTGACCGCAATCATATATGTGGCGTTTGCAGTAAAGGTTTTTATCAGGCTTCAACATTAAAAGTGCATCTTCGTATTCACACCGGAGAGAAGCCCTACAGCTGCAATATATGCGATAAAGCATTTTCACAGACCGGACCACTCTCCACTCACATGAAGACCCACTGACAAATACTTCCACCTGGTTAAAGAACAAAATAATACGGTTAAATTGTATCTTTCTATCTATGTACCTATATACAAAGGGCTTAACCTTTTGTGCATACAAATATTTGTTCACAGTCGATATATCTGTTACATACACTACTCACGTACTAAATTATAGTTGAATTTTAATTTAACATTTGTGATTATTGCGTGACGATAAATAGAAATGATGTGCTGCACTCACCAATCTCGTTATTTCCAGTGTTTGTTTTAATCTCGACTACAGGTATCGTGAAACTTGTTAGTATTCGTTTTGTAATGATAAAATTATTTTATACAAACGCCATTATACTTGGGGTAAATTTTTGATTCATGATTGTGTGCTTACGTACTCATGTTGGCACTATTTTTTTTTTATAAAAGCCAAAATATTTTGGCAAATGGGATTTATAATTATAGTATAGTATTTATTGTTATGCTTTTAATAATTGAGTATTAAATAAAAACTTTTAAAGAATGAGTCTAATTGTTTAGCCATGATGTTTAATATTGTAGTAAGTGATAATCATGGTTTTGTGTTCTGAATCTTCAATGAAACAATTTACTAAGTACACCAAAGTTTTATTTTGTTATCAATTACGTATTTAACTGAAATTAATGGGTTTTTCATTGAATATTATGCAGGACATGAGGTGACTGAAGTGGTACTCGATTATATTTTAATTCAAAACAACACAATGTTGAATAAATATTATTTTATTGACAGCCATTCTAACCTAAAAATTCCTAGTTTTAATGCAACAAAAATATTTCTACAGTCAAACTGACAATTTTTCAACAAGCAAAACATTTTATTAAAAATTTTACGGAAATTAAGGCATTTATCAATGTACAGTGAAACATGTTTCCCTACGTATTGAAATTGTTTCAAAAAAATATAATTAAATTTGAAGCACAAAAACCGAGGTAACTTTTTAAAATCTACACTAATTATTTGCATATTTTTTTCTCACTGTTTTAGATTCTTACTCACAAATGTAATGTGTCGTGCTAAAACTTATGAAGGAGATGGTAAAACAACTGTAAATATTTTAAATAATGATGTTGATTCGGGTCTCATGATTAACGGTTTTAGCCAGGCAAGTTACGCTAATAAGTGCAGAGTGTTTTTAATGCTTTTTTTATAATTGTTTACACACATGAATTAAACAAAATTAGTTTCATTACAGATCCTACATTAATAGTGGTATTATTTTTAGGTGGGCTTTAGATTAAACAACGAAGTAACAGTATTGGGCCCGATGATTATATTTCCTAGGTATTTTTTTCATCATTTTATTATATTCTATCGTAATTTCATTCCAACAAATTTTAGGACAGTGTTGTCTTGGAACATAAACGATATTAACGAAGTTAGAGAAGAGACGCTTAGTTTATTAACTGTTTTAGAACCAAAACTAGATATTTTGATTGTCGGTCTTGGTGATAAAAAAAATGACACTAGTTTGTATCAAAAAATATTACCGTTTATTAGAAAATACAAAGTAAATTTGGAAGTGTTGCCCACAGAGCAGGCTTGCTCAACATTTAATTTCTTAAATTCTGAAGGACGTTATGTTGCTGGAGCACTAATACCACCACAAAATATATCCACTTCAGATGATGATTTATTAAGATCAAAACTCAGATATCAAACTTTGTATGAAATACAGGATTAAACATTAATATTTGTTACATTGGTAGATTATTTAAGCAATTTAGTTTTTTAGTGTAACTAGTTTAATTGAAAGTCTTATATCCTTTTTTCCAATTTATTATATATATATATATTACATTGATTGTTAAAATGAAATAATAAACTATCACAATTAATTACGCTTGATTAACAATAAGTCAATGGTCAATAATAATAAGTTCATCGATTCCCCAGTCTTCATAAGAATTATCTGGTAAATACCTTCGAATAATGATCGGAATTTTGCGTTGTTTGAGCTCTTTCATAGCAATTTGTAAGGGATCTGTTTCTCCTTCCAGCTCCACCATGACTGGTGCACACATCGCAATTTGTAATGCTCGTGTCCCTAATACTCTCGCTCTTTCGTATTTGGTCATATATTTTGTAGTTATGCGTTTCGATTTTGGAACTCCACCACCAGCCTGACCTGGAGCTAAAATGTCGATATTATCACCTTCTTCTTCTGGCTGTTCCAATTCTTCGATATTTTCATCTTCAACGTCGTCGTCAAAATCATCACCAACATCGTCTCCTTCGAATTCATCGTCAGCCATTTAAACAATTACTAAAAAATCAATTTAGAAAAAGTGTATGCTTTTAGAAGTACCAATTTTTGTGTTTGGTAAAATAATAAATATAACCTCACATTTATTTTGTTTCAAGTGAAGTTAGCATCATAGAAAAATATTTAGCATTACTTGTAGGCTTGCAGCCACTTGTAGCATTGATCATGAATTGATTTATGCAAAGCAAATTTAGCAGTGCCACACAAAGATAAATGTATTTAATGAAATGAAAAAGAATTTTATTGATATCTTAAAGTAACGCAATAATTGTAATAAAACATTAACTATTTTGGATTTAAAGTACGTTGTACTAAACGGTAAGCTTGGATTCTATATACTAGTTTGTTTGTTTTTTTTTTAAATAAAATAACAGATACCTTTATCTGTTTATACTCTAGCAAATTTACAAACTATACAAAAATATCTGTTTAGTTACTGAATTGCTAGTTTGCCCAATTCGCGTCACAGATGTTCAATGTGTTATTGTGGCGGTAAATTTAAATGTCAAATACCAGCTTGCGTATCTTTATTTGTGGGCATTGATTGAATCAATTAATCAATAACATTTTTATAATAATTGAAACGATTGTTTGAAATTACAAAAAGTATCAATCATGAATATCGTTTAATTATTTGATAATTTTTTATATTTCAGTGCCCCACATTCCTGAATCAATATAAAAAAGAATGAAAACAGTTTGTAATTACACAACTGATTTTTATTACAACAGTATTTGTCATTTTTGCAAGGAATATGCACTTACATTAAAGCGATGTGGTTCATGCAAACGTGTAGCCTATTGTTCAAGGGAACATCAAATCGGCAACTGGCCAAGCCATAAAACGATTTGTAAAATAATTGTAAAATCTAATAAAATTATACCGTTACCAATTATATCAACTTTTGATGAATGGCGAAAATATATGGTTTTAATGCAAATAACGTGGAAAGCATTATTACAAAGAGAATTACTTCTGGTAGAGAGTCATATGTGGATGTTTCCACGTATTTGTGCCGTATGCTACTGTACAGAAAAAAACAAACTAATCGATTGCCAAAATTGTTTAAATGTGTCTTACTGTTCTATTAAACATGCAAACGAACATAAACATATTCATAGGCAATTTTGCCATGAGTTAAAGCTATGTTTAGAAGTGGACAGATATTTAAGTAAAACGCCAGCATTTCCTAAAATTGATCTGAGGAAGTTTTATAACTCTGAAAATAAAAATTTGCCGGTCAATAATGAAGCATTGATCTGCTCTATAGAAGGCGATATCGGTTCAAATTTGAACGGCTTCACAAACAAAATTGCACATGTGCTAAAAACAGATACACTCTCATTTGCAACTACTGTTCTTTTTGCGATAGAAATTGCTAAAAAAAATAATTGCATTGATCTGAATGAACGTCTAATTGTACATTTCGTTGGTGCGTCTTTAACAGAAGCCGCTGCCGATTGGTCTTCAATCACAGAATTAATATTTCATTGGATATTAAATCTGAAACGCATTACATATTATTTCATAGGACCAGAGATGGAAAAAGCACCGGTAATGACCGTAAATACGGAATGTAATTTTTGTAGTGAAAATAATAGAACTTTAGATTTTAAAACTTATCAAAAATGTTATGACGAAGTTGCAAAAGAAATAGAAAAACCAACGATTACGGTGGCTTTCAATAGCGGACTTCACGAATTTGAAAACCAGAAAAATGATTCTTGGAAAAACTCTTTAACGAGCTTGTTACATTACGACAACGTTCCACTTCTTCTCACTTCTTACACCAAAGAAGAAATGACACGAGATACTAAAAGATTAACGGACATTTTTAACGAAAAAATAATTTTTATTTTAAATAACGAATGTAACGCTTACTCGAGCGCAAGACCTTTGCGGGATTGGGGTACAAAAGAAGAATACGTGTTTTATACAAATAAATATATTTCACTCGTGTACAGCATAGTCCATTAATAATTTCACTCTAACCTGTTTTTTTTAACACCGTCTTTGTTGATACTATTGTCACAAAAATATATTCTTGTAAAACGAGAACCGTTCTTTTTATTTATGTTTTATTCTAACACAGCATGCATGACATTTTTGCATTTGTGGAAAGAAAAAGATATTGGATTTTATTGGCAGATTTTTTGTTTGACAAAAAATTGTCTGGTTAGATTTAATAAAAATGATGTATATAAGCGATAATACTTGTAAATAAATCACGAAAGTTTCTGTTATTTTTTCTATTTTGCGACCTTGAGTACGTAGTAATTAAGTGTTTTTATGAAATATTTTTCTTTAAGTACTGTTTAAGCTATCATATAATATCCTGTAAATCGAAAAATACGGTTAACATATTATACTGATGAAATGTTAATATTTTATATAATTCTTTGTGAAAGTTTGACTTATTTTTGTATGTTTATTGGGCACTTAAAAAGTTGCTACTCCAAACTAAAAACGTTTTAAATATCATATGATTCAGTTGCATTTCTAGGCATTTTACTACATAATGTACGCATTCATGTGTATATAATCGTCTACCTTGACACAGAACAACTTATAATTCCCCCCTTTCACAAAATGGCAAAAAATACTGACTCCTTTTAAATACTCCTAATAAATAATATTCGATTGGTTTAATGCACGCACTGGCAAGAAAAATGAAATACAGACAGACACAAACATAATATTATAATAAAATATTAACGTATGTTTCGCGAGGTGCCGAAGCGCGAGCAGTAAATGAAAACATTTTAACGCGGGTAAATCTCAAAAATCATATTGCAAAATAATATTTTAAATATTATCCACATTTAATGGTGTAATTTACTATGCAAACCCCACTCTTAAACTAAAACAGAAAGTAACACTAGAATTCTTTGAAATACAACGTTCAAGAACATTGTTAGTTCGATTTCAGAAGGGTCAACTAGTTCCAAAGGTAACTTTTACGTTTTTTTTTTTTAAATATCGCAATTAACCACGTACATAATAACTATTGCGTCTGTATATAAATATATATATTGAAATTTGTTCCAAGTAAAAATGGGCAAAATATTTCTTTGTGTATATTACTTGATGTCCATATCAATGGTATGGGGATACTCTGGAGGTGCTCCTGAAGATGCAGACATTTGCAATGATATGACTCCAAGACATCCTGTCGATCCTCAAAAATCAAACTTTCCTTATACAGTTAAAGTTAGCAAGAATGAAATCAAAGCAGGAGAAAAAGTTCAATTAACAATATCTGAAGGTAAACCTTTTAAAGGGTTTTTACTTCAAGTGAGAAGTGGTGATAAAGCAGTCGGTTCTTTTGTTGTCAGCAACAATGATAAATATTCAAAAACTATTAATTGCCACGGAATAAAGCAAGTAAGTAAGATTATATTGTAAAAAATACAAATTTCCTTACAAACACGCGAATAATCTCTTAATTTTTAGTTAAGAAATTATTTGTATAAATTTTTAAACAATTTGTAGTGTAATATTTGTTTATATTAAAGCTACCACTGCAAGTGACCATCTTTAGACTTAAACCAAGGTCGTTATAAACAAAACACATCTTGATGATTATAAATCGAGTCCCCCTTTTTATGGTTTAATAATTTAGAATGCAAAAAACCCAGATATCATATACCTGGTGATTCTAAAGTTATATCCTTAATTTAATTAATTGTCCTTAACTTATTCATTATCATACAAAATAAGATGATTGATACTCAATTGAATTTAAGTTATTTTACAAAGTGAATTCTATATCACATTTATTCACAGAGTGCTGCGACTCACAAAAATTCAGCAGATAAAAAGTCATTGACGTTAGAATGGATTGCACCAGCCAATTTCGAGGGAAATCTTCAAGTTTTGTAAGTCAAGTAACTGTAGAAAGTTTAATGATTTCAACATTTATCAAATTTTCAGTGCCACAGTAGCAGAAAACGGAGGTGTTTTCTGGGTTCAAAAACCAACGGCTGTCATTAAAGTTAACTGATATTAGTTTCTTTTACCTAATATTATGTAATTTGTCAACCAGATATATATATTCAATTAAATGATTTTTCAGTTTATCATCAATATCAAAACTTTTAGATCTATGTTTTCCACTTGTTTTCAAAAATGTTTAGGAAAAGTTTTGTAAATATGAATAGCAATTTAAGAACAATAAAAGATAAAAATACCAATTTAAAAAATATTTTATTTTACGATATACACAATGAAGTTTTCATTAAACACCCTCTGTTTTTAAAAATCGAATATTTTAAATCAAAGGCTGTATAAAAAAGGCTAAAACTGTCATTTTAAATTTATTTTGGATTACACGTTCAAAATACATTAAAATATGTGTAGGTGTAATACACAAATCCATAAAAATTTCAAGTCAGTCAACAAAGTTTTTGAAATTAATTTCAACACTGATAAACAATAACTTCACATGATTTGCAGCCACAAAAATTACAATTACTTTATGAAGATTAACAAAAATCATTTTATAAAAGAAATAGATCTCTCATAAAAAAAAGATCTTGATAAGTAAATAATACTCCTAAAATGTGCCGATATAATACAATTTTGCTAATTTAACAGAACTTCCAGCGGTTACCACATGCGTTACACAATACAAAAGTAGTCATAGGTTCATCTGCCGAACGAGTTTGTATTTGGTTGTAAGTGCAATTACGTTTTTTACATTTGCCGCACTTAAGAAGGTCAGTCTTTGTTCCTTGCACTGTTGCCAGTTGTGCATCGTTGATTGCTTCTTTTTTAAATTTCTCCCGAAGCTGTTTTATCTCATCATTGGCCATTTCTTCTGCAGTCATTACAGCCAAACGACTTGCACTAATGGCACCAACACGGAAATTAGTGCGTAATGTTGGATTTTTTGCATCTTTGAGATTGGCAATACGAGAACGTATCCTATTTTTATATCGCATATCAGTATTTTTAAATTCTTGAAAGATGGCCTCTTCTAACTCCTCAGCTAATTCGTCTGTATTTGCACAACCTAAAATTAAATACTACAGAGCTTGTAATAAATCATTTTTGAAGTTGTAACAACTATGTAAAAAGATACCTTCAAATTCATCTGCAGAATCCACGCTTAAAGCAGCAACCAACATTTCTCTACATTTAAGTCGAACTGCATCAGTAGTGCTACTACTAGATGGAGGAAACTGACTAGGTAATTTTTTGTCTTTATCTTTATCTTTTTCCTCCTTTCCTTTATCTTCTTTATTGTCTTTCTTTGAGGTTGTTTTAGATGAACTTGTACTACATTCTTTAGAATTGTTTGCACCAGAAAGAAACTTCTTCCAATTTTTTATCAAAGTCTTTGCTAAGCTAATAACTTCATCATCTTTGCTCGACTTACGAAGCGCATTTACCGTCATTCCAATACGAGTTTTAGTCAAAACGTCTAGGTTTATATTTAAAGTTTGCAGTTCTTTTAACAAATCCAAAGCTTGTTCTTGACCCTAACAAAAAAAAAAAAATTAAACTTCCCGCTATGAATTACTCCTATAAGATTTTAAATATTATTTTACTTAATCTACAGTGGTCAAAAATTCATGAATACATTTTTACGTGGCAGTGTTTTAAGAAAAATCGTTAGTCATGAAAATTATTCAAATTACGTTATGTTCAGTAAAAATCAGACGTACAGAGCCGTCACTGGTGGTCATTTTATTTAGCTTCTTTTGAATTCGCAATACTTCCTCCTCGACACTCATGTTGTCAAATGATTTCAGCTGTTTAGATAATAAGTGTTAATGCTGTTTCCAAAAACCAACTTATTAAGCTTAAAACGTTTTATGTTACACGAATCCACATACGATGAAATATAAAACTGCCAAGCGGCTTGCACTCACACATGATTATTACTGCGCATGCGCAACTATTCCGAGTTTATATAATTTAGAGTAGAGTGAACTACCATAATTATAAATCGTTTATGGAAAAAATCGCTATTGTCATATTTTTAACATTGGAAATTTTGTCTCATTTGGGCAAAAATGTACTCTAAATTATTTTTGACTGCTTTAGTTAGTGGGTTAATTAGTTTTATTATTATTTTATTGTAAGTTTCATTTTAAAACTCTTAAGTATGCATTCATCGACTTAAACTTGGATTGAACAATCCTAATGGGATAATTTTATTTGCGCTCATTTGATTGGTGTAAGCAGAGCAATATGTATTGTTGACATTTTAATCTGTCTCTTCTATGAATCTGTCACAACCACCAGTCACAACCACGGTCTACGTCACATCATAAGTTGTCCGAAAACGCAAATTTTTCGGTAAAGGTTAATATTGTTGACATAATTGTAAAAATGAAAGAGTTGAATAATCAACAAAAAATACAGGGGGAATTGGATATACTTAAGTTGGAAGAGGTTTGTTTGATGTTGTTTTTAATTCAAGATGTGCAGTTATTTTTTCAGGAAAAAGTGTTGGAAGATATGCGATATTTAATTTCTCAAAAAGTGTACGTTAGTGGCAAAATAAAAGGACTAATAAAAGTAATTCCAATTTTGAAAACCGTAAAAGAAGAAGCTCAAACGCTTGTGCTTGCTATAAATGACATATCGAAATCGTCAGAAAGTATTAGTGGTAAAATTAGGATGTTGGACACAGCTAGAGTGAGTAAACATTTTATCGAAAACAGGAGTGTCCTGAATGTTTCGATTTATTTTATTAGAATAGAGTTGATGAATGCCAACAACGTGTAGGGGACCTCATCGATCTGGATTTATGCTCTCAGGGTGTACAAACGGCGATAATTAATGAAGATTATGAAAAAGGTGCAGGTCATGTGCATAGGTTTCTTTCAATGGACCAGTCTTTATTGCAAAGAACAGCAACAGATGTAGAAGAAGTATCGAGCGTTATGAAAGCAGTACGAACTCTCCAGAATGCTGCAAGCCAGTTGCGAACCATTATTAAATGTAAATTTGACGAGGCAGTGAAAATGGAAGACCTGGTATCAGTAGAGAGGTTTTTTAAAATATTTCCACTGTTGGGGTTGCACGAAGGTGGTATTGTAAAGTTTTGCAAATATCTGTCTCAAAAAGTAAGTAGAAATTATGCATCATTTTATCAATTACATGTAATATGTAAAATTACCATTGTTTTAGTTGGAACAAACTGCACAGGCGAATTTGCATTCGGCATCAATCACTGCAATATGTGATAAAAGATATGCTGTAGTATACGCCGATACTTTAACACTGTTATTCGAAGGTGTAGCACGTGTTGTTGATATTCATCAGCCATTAATTGAAACTTATTATGGACCTGGTCACCTCCTTTCAGCTGTGACCATATTGCAACAAGAATGTGATAAACAAACAAAAAATGTGCTCTTGGAATTTGATAAGCATAGACAACTTAACAAAAAATTAAGTCAGATAGGTGAATCGACTAAATTCAACTCAAATTCTAGTTTTGGCAAATATGAAAAAATTGATCCAAAAGAATTGGATGTTTTGATACAAGAAGTGACTATAATGCATTTAAGGACTGAACTGTATTTCAAGTTCATACGAAGAAAAATCCTGGTACACAAATACGTAAAACATTTAGATGGAAGTAACTTAATGTTATTACTTTTAGGCTGATATTGAAGTAGGTGTATTAGAACCGAATGAAAGAATTGAAAAATTAGCTAATCTAGAAAGGATGATCAACAACAGTGGCCTTAGTCAGTGTAAACACGATCTATTATCTAAATATCTTCAACTGGAACATTATTTTATGGAAGAATCGGTCAATAAGGCTGTCAGTATGGATTCGATAGAACCAGCACAGTTTACTTCCAGCATGGTAGACGACACATTTTTCATTATTCGTAAGTGCGTTAGGTCAGTATTTTTGATAGCAAAATTACGTAAAGTATATAACTTTTTTTAATTTAGCACCGTTCACATCGGTATTCTTTTTTTATAGACGAGCTTTGTCTAGCGGTAGCCTTGATGGTATTTGCGCCGTTATCAACAATGCTTGTGGTGTTTTGGAAAGTGACTTTTGTGGTATATTGAGAAATCGACTTAAACAAGGTTATGCCTCGGGTTACTTAGATCTAACGCAAGCATATAATGTGCTCCAGACATCTATTCAACAAGGACGTCTGCAACCTAGCGATACAGAACAAACTCGCACAACTTTTCTAGTAAGTAATTCGTGTATAAATCCTCGCAGGCATAATACGTTTATTTTATGATATTATTAGCGGTTATTAAATTTAGGTGGCTTTAAATAATGCTGATAGCAGCATAGAATATGTGGAGGCATTGTGTGATAGTGTTTTGAAAGATGTAGACCAAGCAATGCCAAATATGACACCCAATGAACGTGGAAAATTGGAAAGCTGTTTATCTGGGTTATCATCAGTTACGTCTAATCTCAAACATGTTATTGAATATGGAATGCAGCAGCTTAAGTCGAGCGCCATTAAACCTAGAGTTAATCCGTGGGTGGATTCGTTTCTTAATGTTAATCATCAGTTTACAGAGGTACTTTTTTTTACCTCAAATCCAAACTGAACATTAAAAACGAGTAAGTCTGTCACGTTCTTTTAAAAATTTATTTGTGCCTTTTAAGGATGAATTATCTGAATACGAAGCAAGCGAATCATTTGTGCAAACTCTAATTATGAATTTGGATTCATTACTTAATTCGTTCAAAGAAACTCTAACGGCATCTAATTATGATGCATTAGTCGGCATTCTCACTGCTGAAATTACGAGCCTACTAGAAAAAGTTGTGCATAAAACCACTTTTAATAGGGTAAGTCAGATAATGAAGTTTGGGTTTATATTCGCTAACTATTTTATTACAGTTAGGTGGTCTTATTTTGGACAAAGAAATACGATCTTTAGCTGGTTATTTAACAGCAAATACTTCATGGTCAGTGCGAGATAAATTTGCTCGATTGACACAAATTGCTACAATTCTTAACTTGGAGCGTGCATCGGAAATATCTGATTACTGGGGAAATCACGGTGGAGCTCTCACTTGGCGTCTTACACCTTCAGAAGTTCGAACTGTACTAGCATTGCGGTGAGACCACTATATTAAAAAAATATATATTGGCCAGGATTAAGTAGCCAAAAAAAATAACACCCTTTTGAGAATTTTAGACATAATTTTTTATTCTTCCTTTGCAGGTCCGATTTTAAGGTTGAGGAAATACGGAGATTAAAACTTTAATTTATGTTTGTTTTGTATTTTAATTGTATTGTATTTGGTGTTATTCATATGTACATAACTTCTATGTCTGTCAGTAAACATTATTAGTAAAACTTGTGTCGGCAAAATATACATTTTTATCTCTAGCATACAACAAGGACGGATTGTGTTTATTTTACATGTCCTTAAAATGCAAACATCAAATGAAGTAAAGTAACTACAACTATCTAATTAGTACAATAAAAATACACAACATTTATTACCAGTTACTGTAAGAAGAAACTATACACACAAAATATGAATAAAAAGTTTACACGAGCATGCACTGATTTTTTTTATCACAGAAATATGGTTCAAAACTCGTACATTTACACCTAGAATGAGGAAGGAGCTTGCTTCATTGTTCATTTTATTATTGATAATGCTGGCTTATTGTCTATATAAATCATGTATCAAAGTTAAACAGTGTGAAAAAAAAACTGTTTTGGTATCCCAGATTCTTAAAAACAAATGTGATCATTTTTATCCCGTGACATGTCAACTTATTAGTCAATTGTTTATTACAAATGTGTAACAATATATATGTAAGTGTACTACAATAGATCCAAACAATCCATCCACTAATATCAAAATAATAAATAATGTATGCGACTATGTATTAATTATTGATGCGCTTATGCTTGTTCTAAAGGGCATTGCTATTTGTAATTAAAGGGTAATAATTATTCAATTATCATTAAATTGTGTAACAACTACAAAATAATGGAAAAAAAACAATTTTTTTGGCAAACATTTGAAATATAAAAAAACTACATTAAAATGTATTTACAAAAGTTAATAAATAAGCAAATTATTACGTATATTCAATAAAAAAATATAATTGTCATAAAAGAATTATTTAAATCCTACGAAAAAGGTTACTGGTTCTTTGACTTTGCTTGAAATTACTATCTTATCTATTAAGAGATGCCACTCATAGGAACGGGTTGTTCGAAAAACCATTACCATTTGAAGTAGTACCAAGCTATACCATAAAATTAAATAAAAATTAAGACATTTCAATGTTGTGGTAGTTAAAACAGACAAAGTTTTGATACTTACTGTAAATGGGTTAGCATTGGCAATCCATGGTTTACTGTTAACAGTAGAAAAGGCACTTCCGTGAACATTGTGTGATATGCCATTGACCTTGGCAAAATCCGTTATTCTAAATGGATTAATTGTACCACTCACAGCAACTTGATTCGTGTTATTATTCCATGCTGTATTATTAAAAGGATTGGAAGCTTTGGCTGTGTCGTCTTGCACGAAAAGATTCATAATTTGACCTGTATAACATCAAGAAATGTTACAAGTCTGACTTTTACGTTAATCAGATAAGTGACAAGTTTTGTAAAACCAATACTGAATTTAGAATACCTTGACTAGGAGACCCATACATAGATCCTTGTGGTGACGGAGAGCTATACAAAGAACTGGTAGGTGTCGCCGAACTATACAGAGAGCTACTAGAATCTGAATTCCAATCTAATGAAGGTTGAACTTTTAAAGCGTTGTCCAAATCTTTTAAGGCAGCGTATCGATCTTCGGACGGTGCTTGCTGTGCACATATCGAGCTATTCTGTGGTAATGAATTATTTGTAACTGGCATACCTAAAACAATAATGATACATATGTGTATATGAACAAATAATATAGACATAGTTGTCAAAATAAACTACTAACATAAATTACTTAAACAGCATGCTAGCAAAATAAGACGACCAAATTATACTTTATATCTACAATTTATCTAAAACACAAAATTTGTAAGTGCCACTTAGGTTAATAAATATGCCACAGATATCGCAAAAAGCAGTTATGTTAGAATCATAAGACAATGCCAAACTTTTCAAGAAAACTGTTGATATAATAACTTACTCCAACTATTACCATTACACTTGGGAAAAATAGGCACTTCGTTGCATAAAGCACTATAATTACTGAATGTCCAATCACCAACTGCAATTTGAATGCAAATGTTTTACCCAACTATTTTACCATACACGAATAATTTAATCTAGAGTTAACAATTAACGCTAAAAACAGAAACATTATGTGGGATTACTTACCATCAGTATTAAAAATTGGATTATTATCGAAATTTGCAAACTGTTGTGTGGTATTATTATTGGTAGACTGAATAGCATTTGATGCGCTGTATATGTCCGCTGATACGAAATCGGCAACAAAATCATTACTTTTTTCATTTTTATTTCTTAAACGGCTATTATCACCGATAAGTCCATTTATCCTTATGGATTTGGGCTGAGCTACTAAGACGCTGAGCAGTTTCACTTCAGGATCTTTGTTAACAAGTTGTGTAGGGTATTTATTATTTGTTACTTTATCATGTAGGGCCAGAGACGGTTCTAAATAGTAACGTTTTCGTTCATATTTATCCACCATAAAATCTCTCACTTGTTGTTCATCTCGAAAATCCGTAACTTTTGAATTTTCAAACAAACCCAGCCATACTTGTCGACAATAATTGTTTCCTTTGTTGCGTAACAAATCCACTTCTTCAGGAGCGAATGTGGCCATTGATATAGACTTGACTCGATGAGGCGGCGTTAAACCACGTCTAATAGTAAAAATATTAGAACACAAGTTAACTAATCTCATTAATTGTTGAAACACATCTTTTTCATTCTTAAATATCTTAAATCATTCAACAGATAAATGAATTGTCATAAAATTTTAATTCACGTCGTATTGCTGATCGACAAGGATCAACACCAACGTACTGATTAAAATATAACAATAATTATAAAGTTGTTATCAATATCATGCACTGTATCACAATAAATTAAATTAACAAAATACTGAAGACAATGAAATATTTTTGATGTAGTAGGGTAAGTCAATGAACTATGCTTCCTTTACGACATTGGCTAAATTTGTACAATCATGCAAACATTTTATATATTACTACTAAAGTTCATTCAACATTTTTTTATCACGGGAAAATCCAATACCCATCAACATCGCTCAATGTCATTTCGTATGTCACTTCCTAGTAAATGATTTGTAAATGTCAGTTTTAATTCATGCTAATCACAAAAAAACAACAACAGCGATTTGTTCACGTATCTCTAAATAAGAGATGTACAAGAAAAGTACTTTTAAAAAGTAAATAAAGACTTAAAGAACAAAAATAGCTACGCAGTTATATATTGCGCACATTCGAGGAACTATAGAACACCACAAAATTAAACCAAAACTAAAACCACTACGATTTTATTATTGATCGCACGAAACCACTTATAAATAATTAGCGAAACTAGTTTAGTACTACTCAGTACTCAGTACATGTATTATTTTATCTGAATGACTGGACAGCAAATACTTTCCTTCTAACATCTTTATACTTACAACATTCCTGAACATTTTGTACAAACAAAAGATCCTATTGTGACATTCACGTAAGTAGGGCCACGTTGATTACAGTCGAAACAATATTTATTTGGCGGCAACGACACCAGTTCACGTAAAACTTTTAAGTTTTTTTCATCCTGTTTTTTTCGAGTTGACGCCATTTCGTATTCGAGTTAGTAGCTGGAACCAAACGTGAATCACGAATGTCAAAACTTAGTGTCACTTAGTGTTAGGTACACCATTTGACGTTTCGAACATAATGCCACCTACTTTTTATTGCGCAGGCGCAAACAATGTCACGACCACGGTTTTACTACACAGGTTGAGAAACTACCATAGAATACCAATTGGAGCCGATAACTTCGGGGTGATCGAAAATGATAGTTCCGTAAATTATCCTACAAATAGCGATAAGTCCACAGTATAGATAAGTCTAAGAACTGTCATGGCCAACTTCATTCATAATCCGCTACGCTACTTATATGCAAGGATACTAAACTACATAGGATGGTTCATAGTTCATTCCCATAAGAATAATGTATTACTTGGATATCCGACATTAACATCATTAAAAACGCAAAAATTTAAAAACTGATGTCTTAGATTTTATGTTGCATGGCAGATTCCAAAGTATAACTAGATGACATCTATTGAATAACCCACCAAAAAATTATTTTTTTTGTTAAACATGTAAATTCCATTGCCAAATAAGATAAGGTTTCTTGTAAACCAAATGGGCCGATTCAAATAACCCTGAACATTTTTAACATGTGTGACATATTACACATCTGTTAATTTATAAATGATTCTTGTAGGACTTCATAGCTAAAGAATACTTAACTAAATAGGATGGCCCATTCCCATAATAGCTGTATAACACTATAGAATTTGTTGTACAATTTCTTGTTCAAAAAATGTTATACTAGACTGTACAACTGTTGCCAAGTTACAACACGTCTTATGTCGTAAACTTACCATTGAATAAAAAGATAAAGGAAGGAGCGTTATAGCGATACTAAGGCGTCCAGGTTAGCCTCTCAATATGGCGGATGCATGTTTCCGTTTCTCAGTGGCGTATCTAACATTTTTAAATATATATTGATTAATGTAAATATTTGCTTTGTTTTGAATTGAGCCTGTTATTTACTTATTTATTTCTTGTTTCGCGGTTGAGGGAATTAAAAAAACGACAGCATATTTCAATATTTGGATTGTTTATTATGAGAGTTAAAAAATATGCTGTACACAAATGCACGCCACTGATATGACATACCAATTTGACAGACCACATCAAATTTTCAATACATGATTACACTACAAAATATTAATGTCTACTTACCTATGAAACGTAATCTTTTAATCTTCAACATTTTTTAACCTAGTAAGACTACAAGATCTGCAGCTAACCATTTTAGCACACAAAACTCTAAATTTCTTGACTGTTTGACCTGTCAAAACCGGCCGCCATCAGAGGCCATTTATGTCGTATTTTCCGTCGCCACCCAAACGCTGCAGTATAGTATTAAAAGCTCCTTCCTTTATCTTTTTATTCAATGGGTAATACACTAGTCTTATTGAAATGAGCCATCCTGTTTAGTTCAGTATCCTTGAATTGGGACGAACATATAAGTAGCGTAGCGGATTATGAATGAAGTTGGCAATGACGGTTCTTAAACTTACCGCCATCTCCCATCTGTGAGATAATTCCCAAAACTAATTACCAGCTTCAGTTGATTTTCTATGGTAGTTTCACTATCTGTGTACTGCTGTGTACTAAACCGTGGTCAGGACTTACCAGGTTTCAGTGGCGTGCCAAGACTACTTTTCTGGAAACTAATGATTGCAAGTTATTAAAACTATTAAATGATAAATATATCAATATATGTCTTTTAGTAGTTAGATGAAAAACGATAAGCTTGATATTACAAGTAAAGCGATTAAAATAAACTATAATTTTAAGTGACAACCATGTTAATAATTAATTCCTTTTTAGTTATAAAACTAATGTATAACGGATTTCTCAATATCATAATATATTCAGGAGGGGAAAAAATTTGTAAGTAATTAAGTAATACTACACCGCTTTTTTTTAATAAACAATTGTTTACTATCATTAAAATAATCAAGAATACAATAACTTACAGTTGACAGTTGACTCGAGTATTCGCAAAAATTATAATTTTATAATAATATTTATACAGGGTGTAGATTTGGATCACGCCACATAGCAATAATTTCAATGGTAAAATTTTAATAGTCGTATATTATTTCCCCTAATTATTTTAGAAAAAAAGTGCAAGTAGTTTTTTTGTAGAGAAAAAAATTCTGTATCCATAAATGTAATCAATAACTGAAAATTAAATTAAAAACCATGTTTTCACAAAAATTTGTAGTGCCTTGGAATTATGCTATGACAACTGCCCAGCCTAATGTCACTTAAGTCTGTTTTATACTACACTATTTTTTCGTTTAAGAAAATCGTATTCGATTTTCTAGTACGGTGTCAATCAGAAATTAAAAATCTTGAACGAAAAATTCGTACGAAATTATTACCGTAGCTATATGCGTCCCATTTTAACATGCGCGCATGCGTATTCTACTGTTACTGTATCTGACCGCATGTCATTTGTGGGTTAGGTTAACTGAAACAATCAAACGATGTTAAATACTACTTATTACCGTTAATCCCTCACAATTTATTTTGTAGGAATAAATATGTAGAATGGGACAAGCGTTAAATATACGTTAAATTTGAAAATGATTCGCTTTCTGTTGTGATCAAATTGAACATTTGACATTGTTACTCAAGGTGCCAACAAAATATGATAAAAGTTACTAAAAAGTAACCAAAATATATTGGGGTTTTCGTACCAAAATATAATACAATGTAAAAGGTCCATATTTTCCATGCTAAATTCTTGAACGAAATTTTTGTATCAAAAATCGTATACGATTTTCTTAAACGAAAAAATAGTATAGTAGAAAACAGTCTTTATACCTAACAAGGGAGGGTCACGATACGTTGTCGCTAGAATTTGATTATAGCTGTGTTTATTGCATCAAGGACATCAAAACTAAATGTTTTCCAGAGTTATACGTGCCACTGGCTATTTCCTTCGGAAAAATAGGGAAAAAACTGAAAAATTGGTATAAAAAGGTAATTTTTGCGATCGCGTTGGCCATGAAACCGTCAGAAACAAAATCTAAAGTTTTCCATTTACCAATGCGCGCATCCTTTGCAAGTAAAATGGTGCAAAGTTTTTGAAAAAATCTCAAACGGTTCCGGAGAAAAACGTCAAAAACGAAACCCCTGCATAAGCGCTATGATTTGAGAAGTTGTCGTGTATTTGTATTACTATATCTATGCGGCTTGCATAGGCTATTAACATAAGGAATACCGTTTTTACAAAAGTCTCGTTTTTCGCGTTTTACTCCGGAACCGTTAAGGATTTTTTCAAAAAATTTGCACCATTTTACTTACAAATGATGCGCGCATTAGTAAATAGAAAAATTTAGATTTTGTCTCTGACGGTTTCATAAACAACGCGATCGCAAAAATTACCTTTTATTATTCAAAATTTCAGTTTTCCCCCCATTTTTTCGAAGAAAATGGCCAGTGGCACGTATAACTCTGGAAAGCATTTAGTTTTGATGTTGATGGAATAAACACAGCCTTAATCAAATTTTAGCGACAACGTATCGTGACCTTCCCTGGTAAGACTTGTACTGTCAGTTTGACACGAACTCAATCTTTTTTATTGCAGATGAAGATTCAACTCAATATATTGAATAACTCGACAACTAACGCTCGAAGCTACCTGCTTCTTGCACCAATCGAGAGAATCTTTTATAACTCGAAACACACAAAAATTAGAGCTACCCCCTTATTGCACAATACCCTTCGATCTACAATGTTTACTTTAATTTAAATTTAATAAATAATATTATTTCATAAATTTTCCCTACATTTTGTTTTGTGGAGTTCATCGATTTAGCGGCTCATATATGTGTGCAGCGTTCTGTTAATTTTTGTGTTTTTTAACACAAATATTAGGTAAATGTCAACATTACTCGATAACTTCCGACATTTAGTGCAGATTTTTTTTAAGGTGGTCAACACCTTATTATTAAACACCAACTATACTACTAATTTTAATGTTACCAAAAATAATACAATAATTTATTAACAAATGAATAAGCAGTTTTGCTCTACAATTAATATAAGTTTTAAGCCTATAAGATCTTACTAACATTTTATTCATTTGGTTCAATAATTAATTGTTCTTTTTAAAAATATGTAACAGATTGTAAGAAGAAACAAACAATGTTATGGCATTAATTAATAGGACTAGATATAACAAATTTATATTTAATATATACAATTTAACAATAGGTAAACCATAAAAAAATCACACTTTCAACTATTAACTATTTCATGTTCTTCTTGCACAAATGAGTTAACTTATTACACATATTAATTTGAAAAAATAAATATATCCTTGTTGATTACATCATAAAAATTTGCAATTTTTTAACTTGGGCTTTCCGCCATATCATGATCTGATTTAGAAAGAAACATTGGTTCGGGTGGTGGTGGACGGCTCGGAGAAGGGCTGTCCATTAATCGAAAATTAAATCCAGGCGAATCAGCACTTGATAGAGATTCAGGAGTGCCTACAGAACTTAAAGAGGCAAGCGGACTAGAGCTTGTAGTTAATAATCCGCCTCGTTCTGCTATACTATTATTCTGGAAGCGTTTAGCACATGGGCTTAGATGATAGTCTACTTTATCATCATCCAATTTACGTTTTGCTCCAAGAGGACTAGGTCTTAATATGGGGCTAGCACTTCGTCGAGTAATTGTACGTCGTGTTGGACTTTGAAAATTTGGTGAATTTAAACGAGTTGGGGATGGGGAATTACAATGCGATCCTGCATAGGGTGGCAAGCTAACATGCAGCTGCCCCATTTTGGAAGTCTTTGTGTAGCTTGAATAGTCTGATACAAGACGAAGATCTTCCCATGACTGAGACATTTGCATTGTACAGTGTACTTCTCGTTCATGGGCTAATTCTCTTAGATTACTAATATCTGCACATTCCTCCTGACGGATTTGACTTATACGTGGTGTTAAACGAGGTCCCGAACTCTGTAAATAAAAAATTAATAATATTTAATTCAACTAGCATTACTGAACATACAAAGCAGTAAAATATCTTTTATTTTACTGTGACTAATTATTGTAACAATTAGACAATAAGATGCCGAATTTCAAGAACATTTAACAATATTTTAAAAAAAAATATGAATTACTGTATTGCTCAACTCATATACAGCATAAAGGGTTTTCATGTTATTACTGATAGTCTATGCAATGGCACAAAAAAAATGCAAAATATATTCAACTTAGTTGAATTAACAAAAATCATAATAGAATGTTTTAACATTTTACCGGAGATCCTGACTGAGGACTAAAACTTGCACTGAATCTTCTTGTACGAGGTTGACTTCCAAGACCAAACAAATTGAATGTTGGCTGCTCCCTGTAAAAATAAACTTTAGCACTAGTAGTTAACCCTAGATAATTAAAATATGGTAATTTAACTACCTTGGGGAAGCATTGCTAGGCGATGTTGTCATTGTATTGCAGTCATTTATTGTGGGTGCACTTGAACATCTCTTCAACGATCCCGCAGGAGAATCAACATCCATGGCTGTTACCGGACTCGCCGACATTCATATACAGATGTGTTTTCTTAATAAAATTATTATGAATCAACATTTGATCTTGTAAACGAAGCTTATGTATACTTCCACAGTTACGGATTATTTTGTTAATAAACAATATTTACTGTGAATTCATTGCGTCATCAAATACTGATTTCCAAACAAAAAGCACAAGGTCACAATATAATCCTGTCAAGCTTTGTAACACAGAGCGCATGTTTATTAAATCCGGACTCCGGACCGGACTATTTCTTAACAACAGAGGGCAGTGTACCAAAAATGGAATTTGTGTAAAGTTTGGGTTTAGAAAAGACTATACATTCAAAAATCATTAAACGTATTAAATCTGTTAAAACTGATGTATGTAAATTAATAAAGGTGTACACAACGTCAATTCAAGTAAAGTTGCTCAATTTAATTAAAATTGCATTCATACAGTTTTAAGACAATCCAGATGCAATAAATTTTAAACTTGGCATAGATGTATGAAATGATATGAAGAATATTATCAGCGACATGTGTATATCGGAAAATGTATTACTTAGTTTGCACATTAGCATATGTGAACTTTAGATGATATGATAATATTGGTGTAAGTAAAAATTAGATACTATAGGAATGTTAATTTTTAAACTGACATTAGACAAATACAAATTAGATATCGTGAGAATTACAGCTGATGTAGTTTATTTTTCGAGTTCTAGTACTAAATCTCCATAATAATTTTTTGTCGTTTACAGTTCGCTATTTTCAACTAATAATGGTAAGTATTAGTAAGTAAGCAACTGTTTTTGTCTATTACATTTTCATTGTAGTTACCTCTGTCGTTATTAAGGACAGCCCAGAACCATCCAATGGTAAGTTAATTTTGTAACCAGTTTTTCTGACGATACTTATAATTATTTTATAAGTTAGTAGAATTAAAAAATGGAGAAACTTATAATGGTCATCTGGTTAGCTGTGACAATTGGATGAATATTAATTTACGAGAAGTTATTTGCACATCAAGGGTTTGTTATTTCATAAACATGAGAAATGTAATACATCATTTTTACACATTTTAGGATGGTGATAAATTTTGGCGAATGCCTGAATGCTATATTCGTGGTAGCACAATAAAATATCTGAGAATACCTGATGAAGTTATAGACATGGTTAAAGAAGAAGCTGCAATTAAAAATCGCGGTAGAGATGCAAAGGGTGCAAAAAGTCAAAGAGGTCGACCTGCTACGCGAGGTTAGTTTATATACATTCGATATAAGCAGACCTGTGACTGTATCACGGTCTATTACACGAGTGGGATACTCCCATTTATAACCAACTAAGGCCGGTAACTGGTTCTGTGAACTATCCCACAGATGACTACGAGTTTAAGAACCGTTCACTGTAAATTATCGCTAGATAGTGATAAGTCTAAGAATCTGTTCGTGCACAAGATTCTGACATAGTAAGCGAGATTTATGTGCCTTTGCTTAAAAATTTGCAAGTTTCAAATTTAATCAATCAGTAAATGTATTTAAAAATATTTTAACACGTTAACTGCCACGCGAGTTAAATACAACTCACACCATGTCGGGATCCGGGCGCTGTGTGCATTGTATACAACTCCTGGCTTTGTGCTAACCCATTGCCAAACAAACAAGTGTGGCGCCAGGGACCCACTCTCTTTTTCCGAAGTGGCAGTTAGCGTGTTAACTGAAATTATTAGTAAATTTTGTTCAAAGTTAAAATCCCACCCAGTACAAGCACAGGCTCTTAAAACTTATTGTCATTTAGCGAAAATTTATGGCGAACGGTTCTTAGACTTAACGTCGTCTAATGGAAATTCATGTCGAAAAGTTGCCAATTTTTTTACAGACTTCCGAATCTGTGTAGTAAACGGTGGATTGTATCGAGTATGAATTTTTATTTAAGTATGTACCAAAAAATATATATTTAAATATGGAACACACAAATTAATGAAATTGGTTTTATTTTCGGGGGTAATTACACTAGAGCTTTTTTTATAGCCGGACAAAGTTGCGTTGCTACGAAAGTTTGGTTGCTAGGAAAATCGACGAGACAAAACTGTCTGATAAAACAACGAGTCCGTAGGACGAGTTGTTTTATCTTTGACAGTTGTCGAGTCAAGATTTGCCTAATAACAACTAAACTTGAGTTTAGTAAAAGCAAGTTTGTCCAGGATATGAAAAAAGCACATGCAAAAATGCAAGTGGATATTTAGTTAGGTACCTTTTTATCCGCTGTCATAACGACAAAACGTGACGTCATTATGGAGAATTTAACATATGAGTGTAGTTATCTAGGTAATTAATTTTGAACATGACTTTTCAGGCAATTTTGGTGGTCGTGGTAACAAAGCTGGAGGAAATGCAGGTGGTAGAAATCTTGCACAGAAAACTAAACAAAAAATGTAATCATGCAAATGAATTATTAAGTTATTAATTATATGATTGTCCATTGAATTACATATTTTGTACGTTGTACACATAAACACAAATTAGCTCTAGGAAATTATTTAGGCACGATAAAATTTCATTTAGCAAACTCTTCTCAAATAAAAACTACATTGACATTATATTTATTTATTTCTTAAGATTATTTTTGGGATTCACCCGCAAATTAAAGACAGACTTATTTTTATTATAGGTCACTTGGTATGTAATCTTATGCTGTTCTGCAAAGCGTCTGAATTTTAAATCTATATTACAGAAAATACTTACAGTAGTAAATAAAACACAGCTTGTATAAGTCTATTTAAATTTAAATTAGTGCCATAATTATATAATACACTTGGTAAATTACTAATTGTTGTTTTATATACTATTTAAAATAATTTCAAGATTTAATGTGAGGTTGTACAGAAATAGTACGTCACTTATTACATAAGGCTTTTTTAAGTTTCTTGGCTGACCTTACATGCTATTTCGTATAAAAACGTAACATCAAAGCTGATTATGTTTCTACACTAGTTATTGATATTATTATTTACAAAAGTCACCACATGCTTGTAAAATTTAAAAAACTAATTATTAAATGATGTCGATCACATACATATATTGTTGCAGAGTAATATAATTAAATCCACATATCGTTTGGACATTAATCACAAAAAAAAAATTAAAAAACTTTTAAGTTACACCACTACTAAATAATAAAGTGTGGCAACACACAAGCAGCTGCTATCCAGGAATTTTACTCTGTATAAACAACTGATACACCAAAATGTTAAGTGTTACAATTTTTATCCTAATATTTACGTAACACTTTATTTATCAAGATGTAAACAATACTCTCTTATTTTACAACTATATGTAGTTACAACATAATTCAAAAATATAACAGTTGGGTCATTTTAAATAAGCGAATAAATTAAATATAATTTTAAAAAATTATAAAAACAGTCATAAACCTAGTGATTTGTAGATGCTTAAAATGTGTTGGGCCCAAAGTACATCAGTTCGTTAGGTGCCTACTAATATAAGAACGTACTGTCTCACTTTGGTTGAAAATTGGCACATGCCAACATACAGCAAGAAACTAGTTTTAAAGCCGAAGCAATCCCAATGAAATCGGAATACCCAGCACATCTACTAACAGCATTTGTTTGTACATTATCGTCTAGTATCATAGGCCTTTCTCGGTGTTATAACACCAGTCTTGTAGTTGGTTTGGTAAAAGTACATAATTAACTATGTTCTTGTTACAGATTAAATTTTTTTTTCCAATAACAAAAAAGTTAACAAATACACAATTGTTAATACGTCACATCGTATTTTTTATTTTGGTCCCCCATGTTTCAGTTCTGTCTCCCGAATTAACATCTTAACTGATAAGATTTTTTCTTCAACGTACTTTTAAACAAAAATTTATCTGCATTAAGTCAAGCAGTTATTGTAAAAACTTAACAAAAAGATTAAGTACTATCATTTTTTAACACTATCATACATGTTATATACAACGGTAAAGTGAAATGAATATTACAGCAAAAATAAATAAATAAATAAATATCAATATATAAATACCAAAAGTAACAATGATTATATACATTTTAATTCTATTTCAAATGTTGTGTAGATAAAACTTCATACAATGGATAATCCAGCAATAACAACATAAACTTTAATGGGAATGCTTTGCTATTAATAATTTATTGTCTTTCATAATGGTTAGTTACTAATAAATTCTTTAGCACTATCGTGTGAAAAGTTATTATACTGCGTTTTTATCACCCACATGAATTTGTTTTCCAAGTTTTATTAAGTATCGTTGAATACTGTCTAGGTCAGGGATGGCAAATAGGTGGCACACGTGCCAAACTTGGCACGCGAGAGATTTTCGACGGCACCCTAAAGAATTCTATGAATAAATTTGTTTTTAAAATTTTTCACTTTTTCGAAATGTTTTATTTATTTTTAATTAGTATGCTAATTATCTACAACTACATGTTATTTAAATATCAAAAAATTAAAAATACCAACTCTTCTTATATCGATACAATAATTTGATCATTACCATACATATAAAATACCAACTGTAGCGATGCACGGAACTTTTGATTGCATATATGTATAAAATCATGACGTTGGCAATACTGAACGAAATAACTGACGGTTGTTTCTGGTAGGTAGATTAGGTTAGGTTAGGTACTGGCCCGGGGAAAAATTTGTATTAAATTTTATCTTATTTTGGCACACTGATCAAATCCTATTTGCCATCCCTGGTCTAGGTCAAAGTAAGAGATGATGTTTTGGCTGAAAGATTTTTTTTTTTAAATGTCTAATGTATTATGGGCCCTTTAGACTTTGGACTAATATTATAAACTGAGTATGATACAATGCTATATTAATGTAAGAAAATATTAATATAAATTGTGGTAATTAATTAAAACTTGGTAACTTTGATTTATCTGCTATTTGACTTTCAAGCATTTAAACACTACTTTAAACAAACTTTATAATTTTGTAACTTTCATGCAATAGGAGCAATAATTTTATCACAAGTTAAAGCTTAACTAACCACTAGAAATTAAATAAGCTGCTTAATTTTGAGCATCCTTATAATAACCCACAGCATTATAACATTAAGTTATTATATACAATTGAATTGATATATAAATGAACTTGGTTTAAAAAGAGGTATTCAATGTCTTACGTTCATATGACTGACTTAGTTGTCCCAGTGTGTAATAAATTACTTATACATAAAAAACTCTTTTAAAAGAACTGTGTTGTATATGTACACAAAGTATAATTAGTTATATATTGGTTCGTTGTTCAATGTGTCTAATTTTAACAATGTATATCACGGTGTGCTACACAGTTGAAAACATTTATTAACTCTATAAAGAATGAAAATAATAAAGTATCACGTGCGTTTCTGGGCCCATTTCAAATCATCTGCACGAGGTTTAAAACCAGTTATATATTCGATAACGTTTTCAAGGGAACTCCAGAAGTGTAATTTCTCGAGTGGCCAGTTAAGCCAGCCTGTAGTAATGCAGAAATATGTTTCGTGAGGTGCCACATGATGAATCCGATGGTGACGTCTGGGTAAAATGATGTGACATTCTTGAAGCCAAACAACCCAACCTGGTAATCCAAAATATGTATGAGACCATTTGTGAATCTGCAAGTTTTATTTTAACATTAGAATTTCATATTATAAACCGAAAAATGTATGCACCTGCACACTTGCTACTTTTTTTCTTTTCTTAAAAATATTCTCACCTTTATTACTAGCTTATTGCAACAATTGGACAGATTGTTTCGTCATCTATTTAAGTATTTATAAATGGTATTACCTGATTTGTCATAGCCACAAAAAGTGCCAAAAGAAATACATAACAATTCCATGTAAATTTCTTTTGAACTTCTTCTTCAGGTAAAGCCACAAAGTCCCATACCATTCGGGCAAGAAAAGGTATCGTCACCATGAAATTATCTCCATTAGTTTCTATAAAGTCATGTCGAGTAATTGAGGTAGGGTCAATGTGGTGTTCTCGAAACGGCCTCAAAAAATTCTACAACAATTATAGGTTACTTAATAAACAGTGTGTCCTAAAATAAGATACATAACATTTCATCAAGTACTAGTTACTGATGATAACAAATTGATCATTTTTATTTACATAATTATACGAATATCATAATGTAATGAAAATACTAATATATAATGGGTGAAATTAATTAAATACTCACTTTTCCAATTATGGGGAGATCAACGGAACCCCATGTATCGGCACCCCAATGTACAAAACCGGAACCAAAATCAGCAGTTATTATGCCAAATAATGCTGCCACCACTATGGCACTCAAATTTGCCATCCGGATGTGAACAATTATCAAACAGAAATTCACTGCCATTAAGGTAATGCATATTCCAACACATATACACTCTTGTGTACGTTTACCTTGAAAAACAAGCACAGTATTTTTTAAATGTGATTTTCAGAGATTTTGTGAGAAAGGAATATTAACATGACTATTAATTTCATTATTACATGGTTTTACTTGTATCTCTACTCTAATATATCTTATGCTATGGTGCTTTAGTATCAAGAGCAACGAATACAGTAAAGTAAAACTAAATTTGTTTAATTTTATCTTTCAATAAATTTTTTTAGAAGAAACCATGAGTTATAAAATTACTATTTAGCATCATAGAGGTAGTTTTGCCATTATGAGTTGACTACAGATATCGACACAATGAAAAATAAACTGAAAATTTAATTCTTTTACAAGGTATTTAACAGACTTTTGCAGTCATTCAAGTCGGATTTCAGGTTGTTTGTTAAGGTCATATTTATTTTCGTTTCTAGAGATTATGTCAGCCAAATGATTATTTCATTTATACCTAGGTAAGTAAATTAAATGTTAAGTACACAAATATTCCAATTTCGTTTGACAGCTGTCAAATAAGCGATTTTGTCAAGCTTAATAAAACGATATACCGGTTGAATAGAGGTTCGCCAACTCTTGTGCACCCCTATGTTGAGGACCCCAACGAGGCCGCACCTTCTCATCTTGAGTGACTGCACAATTTGCGTTTGGATCATCCTCCAGCATTGAATTTTCAAAAATTTGTTGCGCTGTTTTAACTGGTGCCAGTATTTTAGTTGCCATGCTAGAACCGATTTCCAGTTGCTGCTCTATGCTGGAACTGGCTAAAACTTCTGTTACGCGCTTTGAACATGAAAGAGGAAGCGGCAGGGCCATTTTACGAAAATTTTTAAAAACAACAATTATCACAACTAGGTACTAAAGATCACAGCTTTGTTGATGGTACATTACGGGGATTGCGTACTCCCTATTAGCACAGAATCTCGATCTAGACTGACGCTCTCGACGCTAAACTAATCGTGCGTCGAATCTCCCCACCTAAAATAACATAAACGTATTTTAGGTGTGGACATACCACAATAATTTAGCCAAAATTTTGAGCACAAAGTGAACTTTTTTTGTTTTTAACTTAAACAGCTGATAATATAATCTAATCTAATTTGAGATTTAAGAGCTTTTCGATCTAATCACAGTACATGGTGTTCTGTGAGTACATGTATTATCAACGATTGAAGTCGTCCCAGTTGTATTAAAATAAAAGGTTTATTTTGTTGTGCTTGTAGGTCGTTTAACTCGTTACAGAGAACAAATTCGTTAGTAGTAGATCCAATTATCGCTAACCGCCAAAATGAAATCTATAGTACTATTTTAGCAGTTTTTTATTTATAAATAAGAAATAAGGATGTTTTATTCCTCGATTAGGCATATATAAATACTAAACAGCATTTTTCCTGTTTTAATGCAATTATATTTTATGAGGACAATAAATTTAGTTTTGAATATTTCTTCAAATCTTTTATTTAAATTTACGCACCAAGTGTATATATGACGTGCCGATAGCTACCTTATTAGATAATAATTAACTAACAAATCGATGACATCATAGACTTCAAGGCACCTGCTATAATTTATGCATATAACTAGATATATGGCATCTTAAAATATCAATAAGTTCTTGTAGATTTTTTGTACATGTTATCGTCTGATTTGTATCTGGTGTTTTAGAAGATTTTTGTAATTTCATACAAGATTATAAATTATTCTCAACCATAGAAAATAATAAAATGTAACAATATAATTGCATACGTACAATATTACGATGTACATTTAGGATTCTGATATCAAGCTAAGTTGTAAAATCATGGATTTTTAAAGAATTCTGTAATTGCAATTCGTTCGACGTTTGAAGGTTTATTTAATTTAACATAGCACGATGAAATACCATTTTATCATTGCGTTACAGGGTTATCAAATTTAAAAATTTCGGTCGCGGGACGATAAAAAAAACTAGGATATTAATTAATTAAAATGCGGAACGCCAATCAAGTTACGACAGTGCGGCACGTTCCGCGAAAACCGGGACGTCTGGCAACCCTGCGGGGTATTATTTATACTTCTGATATGGATCAACTTTAGCTTAGATTATTGGTGTATTTAATCGATGAATATAAAATCTGTACGGCAATATATCTGCATTTTAAGATTCTGCTTGAAATTGACTTTACAATAATTAGCACGACTGGAATTTTGGCAAAATGACATATCTGCAGTTCAATTAGTTCGGTAGAGCATGTGATTTAACTTCTGGTAGTTCGTATCACTTGGCTATGTTTTGTGGTTCATATGGATAACAGTAACTATAACCTAAGATTACTGCCTTCTTCTATGATTATTGCTTTATCTTGTTGTGTTGCTTGTAGTTAAAGGTTAATTTATAATAATGTTAATTCGAATGAGACTAACAATGTACCTAAGAATTTCTTGCGCATACTATTCAAAATCAACTGTACAACCTCTACGTAGCAAAAAATCAAAATCTGTTCAAAGTTCTGTATGTATGAGCATTAGTGAGTACTACAATATAAGTTTAAGTAGATTCAATATTTTGTAGACATAAAGAATGTGCGCACTGTTGGTGGTAAAGGCGGTGATGGCTGCATATCGTTTTTAAATTTGTGGGCCAACGAAAATGCCGGGCCAGATGGAGGGGATGGTGGCAATGGAGGTCACGTAATATTTGAAGCAAATCACCATATGAAAGACCTTGCTAATGTTTCTAATTTCATCAAAGCCAATGATGGCGAAAAAGGCTCAAATAAGGATTGCAACGGAAAAAATGCCAAAAATTCTGCAGTAAAAGTTCCTGTTGGTACAGTGATAAAAAATAGCGAAGGTAAGGTAGTGGGAGATTTAAAAACTGAAGGATCGATATTTATAGCTGCACGTGGGGGTTGTGGTGGCAGAGGCAATCATTTTTTCATTACTGATGAAATTCAAGCACCCGATGTCTGTGAATATGGAGCAGAAGGTGAACAATTAGAGTACATTATTGAAATTCGTAGCATGGCTCATTTGGGATTGGTAAGTAAGATATTGCATTGAGTAATATTGAACTATATCAGACTGAGACTGCCACATAAGCGTGCTACGCACAGTGGTGAGCTGTGACGGACCGTACTGTACATAGGCCGCACTGTTGTGGAAAAGTACTTATTACTCTTATATTTATTGTTGTTAATTATGGCTCGTGATCGTCTTTGTAATGTGGTTGGACCCTCAAACGTTGTTTTACGTAGTACACAGGTCTAGAGCAATTAGTACACAGTAAGAAACAAATAAAACACAACAATTTTAACAACAAACTCCTTTATTTTTCGACTGGCTGTACATTTCTCGGGGGTTGGAACTTAACTATCGGTGCGACCGTCTCAAGATTTTAGGTTCCCTGTTGCTGTCCCTTTTTTATTGTAGTCTTTGTCATTCTTTCCTATAAACACATATTTGTGCGAGTAGTTTGTTCTACTTATGATGCACAACTTTATCAACAAATAATTTGTTGATTGACGAAACCCAAATGCTGGCGTTGTAGGGCCCAAGTTATGACCGTAATATTTTAACGTTAATGTGTTTTTACTAAAGTTGAAATCCTCATAACTTGGCCCTTTTGAAGCGTTACGTGTTTTAGTAACTGATGCATCAGCATTTGTTGCAATGTTATTCATTTAAAAGTAAATGAAATAACATTGAAATAAAATAAAATAATTGATCACAGGCGGGGTGTCACAGAGCTATGACATTTTTAACAAAGGGCTCGCTCATAGTTAAATAAAAACAAAAAAATAATGTCAATTATATGTTGGGAAAAAGTGGCATTTTAAATTCAAACATGAATAATCGAGTGATTGTACATAATTCAAAAAATTCTATTGTGCGACGGGTTATTCTATTAATCGTCATTGCTTGATCGTCGCTTTACAAATGTATGTAATGACAATGATTTTGAGATATATTTTTTCTTGAGAAAATCGTTAACAAGAAGAACAAGGGGCTCGCAAATTAAGGAATAATTTAACAAAGGGCTCGCGCGAGCCCCCTACAGCTCACCACTGGCTACGCACATATGTGATTATGGTTAGAGTTGCCATATGATACGATTTTGGCAGAACTACCGATTTAAAAATAAAAGATCCACATTTTGAACTACCCTTAAGGGGAACGCAGAATGTTCTGATTTATACAATTGTATTAAAAAATAGTTAGCAATTGTGCCTACAAATAGCTCATAAACATTTGTGTTCGCTCATTAATGCACAACCCATTACATTATGTGTATCTGTGGTTCGTGAAATAGGTAGAGTGTTTGCCGAGTTGGTGAAATAAGCAATAGGGCCTACTATGCCTAGTACGTGAAATACTATTTTACAAACTAGATAGATTATAATTTATATGTTGCAGTGAATGCATAAACTTACATAGATACACTTACTAGTATATGTATGGACCGTGTGTGATGTATGTACATGCTAATAGCGGCTTGACTACCTTTAACGTGATCCTAGATTATTGACCAAATTAATGAGGGTCATGAAAGTTTTTGTTTAATGCCTGACCTATTTCAGGTTCTAGGCATAGTTATTACGTATTTCAGAAACTCTTCGAATGTTGTGTGTTTAAAAAATTCAGCAAAACATTGCTTATATTTTAAAGTAGACAAATTCACCAATTCTGCGTAACATATACCTACATTTGAAGTCGTGAAATGTTCCGCTTTTCCATTTTTGAAATATGGCAACCTTAATTAATTGTGGTGTTTGCATGAAACTGTTTGTGAAGCATTAAATTATTTATGAAAAGATTGATATGGGATATAGCAAGTATTTAATTTTAAATTATTTATAGTACTACACTGGCGTATGTAGTAGTATGTTGGTGGCCATATCGGTCTGACATTGTTTAAAATTACCAAAGTATTTAAGTACCTCAGTAAATTATTACTTTTATGGTATTCAATATTTTACAGATAGGACTTCCTAATGCTGGTAAAAGTACATTACTTAGAGCCATAACACGAGCTAGACCCAAAGTGGCTCCTTATCCTTTCACTACACTTAAACCACACATTGGTATCGTTCAGTATGATGATTATGAACAAATTGCAGGTACGTAATAAATTCGTGTCTCGTTCTTGTAAAAATATAAATAAGAGTAAGATGCAATTCTCATTTTAGTGGCTGATTTGCCAGGATTAATATTAGATTCTCATAAAAATAAAGGCCTTGGAATCCAATTTCTCAAGCATGCTGAACGTTGTACAGCTCTTTTGTACGTCGTGGATATGTCATCGAAGCAGCCATGGGAACATGTGCAAATACTCTGTCATGAATTGTCACAATTCAGTAAAAGTCTTTTGCAACGACCACAGTTAATAATTGCAAATAAAATGGATTTACCAGAGGCAAGAAAAAATTTAGATATATTTACAACAAAAACGCAAATACGTATAATACCAGTTAGTGCAAAATTAGGAACCAACTTAAAACTGTTGTTAAATGAAGTAAGATTATTGTACGATAACAAAAAGTTGTATAATAATTAAATTGTATAAAACAATACCAAAGCAAAAACATTTTTTATTGACACATTTTATAATAAATTCTATAAACACCTACAACCGACCCACTACATTGTTAACAGTTCAATCCTAATAATAGATTAGTGTTATATGAGTTTTGCATATGGAAATATAACTTGCGTTAATAAAATCAACCAATATTACAAAAGTTTCATTTCTGCAAATTTAGTTGCGATGTCGAGAACTTCTCTGATTGATTCAGGTTTATTTCCAGAAGCCTGAGCCGCTTCCGATTTACCACCTCCTTTGCCTCCCATTATGGATGCTACAGAAGCAACCCATTCGTTCGCTTTTAGTCCGCGCTCTACACATTCTATCGGTACAGCAGATAGACAAAATATTCTATTGACTTCGGGATCGACACTAACAAACATAGCAGCGGTGTTGGGACTTTGTGTTTTCACTTGTTTTAGAGCTGAATCCAATGCTTTGGTGTTTGAATACGCTTTCAATTCCTTCACCAGAACAGGAATATTTGGTGAAACTTGCAAAGTTTGCTTTACTTCTTCGATTACCAATGCCGAAATGGCAGCTTTCCCTGCACGCTCGTTACCATCAAGTTTCTTTTTAAAACCTTTGAGAGTGTTTCTTAACTCATCTTTTTTCCATTGTGGAATAGTGGCTTGTGAAATTTCTTCTACTAGTTCAACAACTTTTTTCACTTGTTCTTTAGCTTTTAATCCACTGCTGTCATCATCTACAGTTGATCTTAAATTATTCAGAGTGTTTTCCAAGAGTTCTGTTTTTTTTAGGGCTCTTGTGGCTTCAGCACCTGTAAGAGCTACAATACGGCGAATTCCTTTAGCTATGGCTTCTTCACTCGCTATTACGAAATCACCAATATGTCTGACATTATGTAAATGTGTACCTCCACAAAATTCCACTGATGTGCCAACGGCACCAGGACCAAAAGGGTCTTTTTCCAAGTCTTCTACAGGAACACCAATAGACACAACTCTGACTGGATCTGGATATGTTTCATCAAATACTGCCCGAAGTCCATTTATTGTTTTTGCAGTCGCTAATTTTGATTCCTTGGCATACACCATATAATTTTTATTAATGAGTTCTTTAGAACGAATTTCAGCATTTTTTATTTGCTCTGTAGTCATAGCACTTTTGTTACTAAAATCGAATCTTAGTCTATCGGGAGCCACTAGTGAACCTTTCTGTTCGGCTTCACCACCTAATACTTTTCTTAATGCATAATTCAGTACATGCGTTCCGGTGTGATTATTCATGATTTGTCGTCGGCGCGATGTGTCTAGATAAAGTTTTACGATATCTCCTTTTCTTAAAGTTCCCTCAACACTTCCAATATGAATTACGTAACCTCCACGCATTTGGACATTTTTGATAGAAAATTCTACACTTTCATCATTTTCCTTTACTAAATAACCAGTATCGTATATTTGGCCACCTTGTTCGGCATAAAAACAAGTTTTATTTAATATCACGCCACACTCCTGACCTGTCGTCACTGCATCAACAAACTGTTTGTTGCTTCTTAAAGCCACAACTACACTCTGACATGGTTTAAATAGATATTTATCGGTGTTGAAAACATAATCATACTTGGGCTGATCATCTGTTGTACCTATGCCATTATTTTGAAGGTCAGTAATAGCGTGCACATCCAAGTTAATTGCATCTTCTACTCCTAATCCTTTGGCCTAAACAAAAAGCAAATATTTAAATATTTTTAGCAGGTCATTGATGTACAACATAAAATACATAATAAATAGTTTAAAATAAATTTTGTACCTGAGACGACAACTGCGCCTGCTTTTTGGCTTCTTCATATTCTACCATATTGACCTTAAGGTTTTTTTCTTCACACATAAGATATGTAAGATCCACTGGAAATCCATAAGTGTCATAAAGACGCCAAGCTACATCCCCTGGCAATTCAGACGAACTTCCCAATTTTGTAATAGTTCGGTTCAGAAGGTTACGACCTCGACTTAAAGTTTTAAGAAACTGCTCTTCCTCCTCGTTAATAATATCTACGATAGTTTGAGGGTCTTTGCAAACTTCAGGAAATGTGTCACCTAATATATCTATCACTGTATGCACTAACGTAGCGAAAAATTTAGGTTTGGCATTCAATTTTTCTGTTGCATACCGCACAGCCCGTCTAAGAATACGTCTTAAAACATATCCTCTTCCTGTACTGTCAGGTCTGCCACCATCAGATAAAGCTACGGTCAATGTACGCGCATGGTCGGCTAACACCCTGTAAGCCATATCAATACCATCAGCATCATCAGCACCGACACGTCCTTGATATGCGGGACAGCCTGTTCCTCTTTTGATAGCATCAAATAAAGGCAAAAATACATCTGTATCATAATTGGATCGTTTTTCTTGTATGACAGATACCAATCTCTCAAAACCTAATCCACAGTCTATGTGCTTTTTCGGTAAAAGTTTTAAACTGCCATCATTGTCACGATTATATTGTATAAAAACTAAATTCCAAATTTCCAGAACATCAGGGTCATCCATGTTAACCAAATGAGGTACCGAACGCCCACCAATTCTGTCAAAATGCAATTCTGAACAAGGTCCACATGGACCTGTTTCTCCCATTTCCCAAAAGTTATCTTTCATACTTCCGGGTATTATGTGTTCAGGTTTAACACCAATATTTAACCACAGCTGACGACACTCTTCATCAGGCTGCAAACCTTGTGATTTATCACCTCCAAAATAAGTTACATATAATCGATCTACAGGTAATTTTAACACTTGCGTAAGTAGCTCCCAAGCCCATTCACATATTTCTTTTTTAAAATAATCTCCAAACGACCAGTTTCCCAACATTTCAAAGAATGTATGATGATACACATCTTTTCCGACATCATCAAGATCATTATGTTTACCACCTGCACGTATACATTTCTGAGTATTGGCGGCACGTAAAAGTTTGGCCATGTCACTATGAGGATCAACCGAGCCCAAAAAAATTGGCTTAAATTGATTCATGCCTGCATTTGTAAAAAGTAATGTTGGATCGTCCAGAGGTATTGTAGATGACGAATGGACATATGTGTGCTGTTTCGACTTGAAGAAGTCGATGAAAGCCAAACGAATTTCTTTTGACGTTAATTTACAATTCATTTTGAATGCAATTTAAATCTGAAAAGTAAAACGAATCAAATTAACATGTTTTCGTTGAAAATTTACCATATGGAACATTTTCATTTATCTATTTTATTAACAAAAATAATAAAAAAATATTAATTATACCTAAAAACATAATAAAAACTGACCTTTGGGTTAACTTTGATTAAAACCAACTATCAAACACCACAACACAAAGCAGCGCTCAACTCTGAACTCGTGCTTCTTCTATGCTCCTCGTGTCGCTTATCAACGTGAACACAGGAGTGCGTTCAGAAATTCGAAACTGGTGTTGGTACGCGCCTTGTAGTGTATCAACCGGTGCGCATCAGAGAGTGAAATAGTTTCTGAACCGTCCGGTGCGCATCAGAGAGTGAAATAGTTTCTGAACCGTCCGGTGCGCATGGTCATTAGTGTCGATTTAACTTAACCTTAAAGTACATTCTATGGTTTGCACACCCGCACACCACTCCCATGTGGGGTGTAAAGTGTGCATACTGTGTGCACACTTAACGAATTTTTGAACGCAATGCATTTTGTTCACAATGTGCACATAGCTTATTTCTGAACGAGTTTTTTTGATACACAGCACACCAGTTATGAGTTTCTGAACGCACTCCAGTAGGTGTCTATGAACTATATGAACATAGTAGGTTGAGTTCACAGAGACGTGAATGATGCAATGGGTTGAGACTACTTCATGTTGTTTCAAGTATTATATCCAACTTCAAGTGTTGGTTGGGTACCGACGGGAAAAAGGCAAAGTAATTTAAATAACACCCAAATACTTCTGGTACTTACTATTGACAAATACACCGATCTAAGCGGTTCTTAATCGGCCCAAGTTTTTTTTGTGGAACCCTAAATCCTTAGATCATATAAACTACATGGATAACACTACCACAATCTTAGATCATATAAACTACATGGATAACACTACCACAATGCAACTATGTTGTACACATATCCCAGACATACAATTATACTGCATCTCCTTCTAACACATATGAAAGTATATTTCTATCTCGCTTTCCGGCCCCACCGAGTAAAATCGTGTGCGTTACTATGGTTACGCGCGAAATTTGAACTAAAGCGTTATTTGAACTACTAGTAGATGCAATGTACTCGGATGTTTACGTGTCAAATATGGGAGGAAACAATAACATTAGATCAGACTTAGTAAGTTTTATTGAAGTACAGTAAACACCGCTTATTAGAATCAATTGATTCAATTAAACGACGATTTTAAAAGCAAAAAATTCTGAATGTCATTCACGCGTCAGTCGCTAGAATAGGCTAGGTAGGAAGTACGTTACAGTTATTATCACGGTTGCGCTTTTAGATCAAAGGTTGCGCTACGATGATAGCGGACCCGGGGCCAAAACAAAGATAGCGCATATAGGGTCCACATGATGTAGAAAGAGATAGGTTTAAAAAGGCACGTTGTACATGTCGGCAACATTGTCTTAACTATCGGGTGATCAACAATGACTGATGCCCGCTAACTTCAGACCGAAAATAAAATAACCAAATTTTAGTTGGTATCTCAGTGTAAAACTAGGATATCAGTGGCGTAGTATTATTGACGTTTTCTGTGACGTTCAGGTTGACCTGTCATTTCGTGTACGGTTAGTAGTTTTTCGTTTTAATTTGCATCTTTTCATAAAATCAGTTATCAGTTTTTCGTTTTTTGTGCGTTCAGATTGTTCTCTCATTTCGTGTGTGACCAATATTTACATTATGTATGCATATTAATAAAGGAACTGATTTAAGGTAGCCTCACTTAATTGTTTTTATGGAGCTAATTCCTTTAAACAAAAAGCTTTGGAATCTTTTTGTCAGTAAAAACTGTAGCTGTCATATTTAAATGGAGATTATTATTACCCGTTCTGTCAATACAAACTTATTTTCCTACGCTACTGGTTTTCCCCTATGGGTTACCATCCGTTCGAACAAAGTTCCTAACACCTTTGGCATCAATCATTTTCGATCACCCGATATATTCCTATGGAGTTGTGTTATCTATGTAATTTATATCGGGTGATCGAAAATGATTGATGCCAAGGGTGTTAGGAACTTTATTCGAACGGTTGGTAACACATAGGGGAAAACCAGTGGCGTAGGGAAAGAAGTTTATATTGACAGAACGGGTAATAATATTCTCCATTTAAATATGACAACTACAGTTTTTGTTGTCAAAAAGATTTGCAAAGCTTTTTGTGTAAGAGTAAGCTTTATGAAAAACAATTAAGTGAGGTTACTTTAAATCAGTTCCTTTATTAATTTTTAAAAGTACATATTAGGTAAATATTGTTTGCAATACAAGTTTACAGAAGGTGCTCAAAATGCCTTCCTTCATTTTCTAAACATAAATTAACACGTCTTTTTAAATTTTCAAACACATTTTGTAACATATTTTGTGATATATTGTTAATTTCAATTTTAATTGCTTCTTCTAATTCTCGAAGTGTATGTGGCCTGTTCGCAAAAATTCGATTTTTTAAATATCCAAATAGGAAACAGTCAGGTGGTGTAAGTCCAGCAGACCTTGGTGGCCATAAGTTAGCACTAATTATTCTGTCATCATAAAATTCTTCGAGAAATGCTATGGTACTATGTGCTACATGAGGCCTGGCATTGTCTTGTTGAAAAAATCCATTTTGAATTTCATCATCGTGCAGTTGATCAATAAATGTTCCTAACATTGCTTGGAATCTCGGCATTGATTGTATCGTAGAAGAATATTGGTCCAATAATTCTTCTTCGTGAGATAGCTATCCATACTCCAACTTTTTGTGGATGCAAAACAGTTTCAACAAAAATGTGAGGATTCTGTGCGCCCCAAGTTCTATAATTTTGACTGTTAACATACCCTGACAGATGAAACCATGCTTCGTCAGTAAAAAATGTCAGGTCCAAAATTTCATTATTGTTCAAATGTCGGTTGAACCAGGTACAATAACGTTGTCTTGCTTCAAAATCGCGTGGAAATAATTGGGGAATCGTTGTCACTTTATAGGGGTGTAAATGTAAAACATTCACTAAAGCTTTTTGTGTGCTGCCATATGAAAGTCCTAAAAATGTATTACTGTAATTGTGAAAATCTAAATTCAATGCAATGCCTTGCCTGTTTGAGTGGATAGTTTTCTAATAGATTTTTGTGGGCTTATGGCTACTCTTGTTTGAACATCTTCGATTACTTCCTGCGTAAGAACCGACGGTCGACCTGATGATTTTGCCCTACACACACAGTGCTTGTTTTCGAAGCGGTCAACTACACGTCGTTTATGGGTGGCAAAAACTTTGGGATTAATTTCTATGTCTGGAAATTTTTCTTGAAACTGTTCAATAGTTGACTGCAGAGAATAAGTCCAATCGCCATCGTCGTTACGGTTACCACTTCGGTAGTGCGCCATCAATATAAACGCATCTTGTTCTTGTGTGAACACCATCATGAATAGTTTGTTCTTTGAAGAACTGATTTTTACGAAACGATGCAAATTAAAACGAAAAACTACGTAGAAATCACACACGAATGAACCTGAACGCACAGACAACGGAAAACTGATAACTGATTTTTACGAAAAAATGCAAATTAAAACGAGAAACTACTAATCGCACACGAAATGACAGATCAACCTGAACTGTCACTGAATACGAAAATAATACTACGCCACTGATGTCCTAGTTTTACACTGCGATACCAACAAAAAGTTGGTTATTTTATTTTCGGTCTGAAGTTAGCGGGCATCAGTCATTTTCGATCACCCGATATGATCCAAGACCACAATGCAACTATGTTGTACACATATCCCAGACATACAATTATACTGCATCTCCTTCTAACACATATGAAAGTATATTTCTATCTCGCTTTCCGGACCACCGAGTAAAATCGTGTGTGTAACTATAATTACGCGCGAAATTTGAACTAAAGCGTTATTTGAACTACTAGTAGATGCAATGTACTCGGATGTTTCCGTGTCAAATATGGGAGGATAAATTACATTAGATCAGACTAAGTAAGTTTTATTGAAGTACAGTAAACACCGCTTATTAGAATCAATTGAGTCAATTAAACGACGATTTTAATAGCAAAAAATTCTAAATGTCATTCACGCGTCAGTCGCTAGAATAGGCTAGGTAGGAAATTCGTTACAGTTATTATCACGGTTGCGCTACGATGAGAGCGGGCCCGGGTCCAAAACAAAGATAGCGCATATAGGGCCCACATGATGTAGAAAAGGCACGTTGTAAATGTCGGCAACATTCAGTGGTGAGCTGTAGGGGGCTCGCGAGAGCCCTTTGTTAAATAATTTCTTAATTTGCGAGCCCCTTGTTCTTCTTGTTAACCATTTTCTCAAGAAAAAATGTATCTTATAATCATTTTCATTACATACATGTGGGAATTATCTAGGGTTAGATCAGGTTAGATCGACAAATATCACGAAACAATGTTTTATTAACAGCTAACAACTTTAAATACACTTCTTATTGACAACTAAGCAACTTTTACAACTTTAATTATACTTCTTATTGACAACTAAGCAACTTTTACAACTTTAATTATACTTCTTATTGACAACTTTAATTATTTACACTTCCGACTTTCAACTTAACCTTTCTCACTTCTCCCGACACAGCACACACGTGGTTCTCCCTAACCTCACTTTACCCTGTCTGCCCGCGCCATCTCACTTACAACACCCGAGGCCACACGCCGCACTCCCTGTCGCCCTCTAACGGATCCATCAGAACCCAATCCCACATACATTTGTAAAGCGACCAAGTCATGCCTATCAAGCAATGACGATTAAATTTAGAATAACCCGTCGCACAATAGAATTTTTTGAATTATGTACAATCACTCGATTATTCACGTTTGAATTTAAAATTACATTTTTTTTCCAACATAATAATTAACATTATTTTTTTGTTTTTATTTAACTATGAGCGAGCCCTTTGTTAAAAATGTCATAGCTCACCACTGACAACATTGTCTTAACCTAACCTAACCTGACCTAACCTAACCTGACCTGGATATATTCCTATGGTGTTGTGTTATCCATGTAGTTTATATGATCTAAGCCTAAATCGACCGATATTATTGAATGCTCCCACTTTAAGTGCCTACTTTTATTCGGTGAACGCACCTGAAATACAAAAAAAAAACTGACACCATTTTCCACAGTATTGCACAGTTTCTTTTAGAGAAATGCTTATTCTTTCAACAATATTTTACAGTAGAATGAAAAAGTAAGTGCGTTCAGAAACTCATAACTGGTGTGCTGTGTATCAAAAAACTCGTTCAGAAATAAGCTATGTGCACATTGTGAACAAAATGCATTGCGTTCAAAAATTCGTTTAGTGTGCACACAATATGCACATTTTACTCCCCACCTGGGAGTGGTGTGTGGGTGTGCAAACCATAGAATGTACTTTAAGGTTAAGTTAAATCGACACTAATGACCATGCACACCGGACGGTTCAGAAACTATTTCACTCTCTGATGCGCACCGGTTGATACACTACAAGGCGCGTACCAACACCAGTTTCGAATTTCTGAACGCACTTCAGTATAATACAATTTCCGCTTGACATTTGACAGGTCTCCATGTTTACAGTTTATGTTTGACTAAATATTTAGATTCAAGTGTTTTGTGCAAAATGAAGATGAAATTAGTTGATCAAGTTGTACGAAGCTTCAGAGTAGCCAAAGTATTTCGTGAAAATACCGACAAAATTAACGCTATAGATTTTTCTCCCAGTGGCGAAACTCTGATATCTTGCAGTGAAGATGATCAGATCGTCATTTATGACTGCGAAAAAGGAACCCAAGTACGTACTGTTAATAGTAAAAAGTACGGCGTGGATTTAATACATTTTACGCATGCCAAAAATACAGCAATACACAGTTCTACAAAGGTTGACGATACCATTCGGTATTTATCTCTGCACGATAATAAATACATTCGTTATTTCCCAGGGCACACAAAAAAAGTAGTGTCTTTGTGTTTATCACCTGTTGAAGATACTTTTTTATCCGGTTCTTTAGATAAAACATTACGATTATGGGATTTGCGTTCTCCTAATTGCCAGGGTCTCATGCATTTATCTGGGCGTCCTGTAGCTGCTTATGATCCAGAAGGACTCATTTTTGCAGCAGGTGTAAATTCAGAAAGTATTAAGCTTTACGATTTGCGTTCTTTTGACAAAGGACCTTTTGTCACTTTCAAGTTAACCCAAGAAAAGGAATGTGATTGGACAGGATTAAAGTTTTCAAGAGATGGAAAAACCATACTTATTAGTACAAATGGATCAATAATAAGATTGGTAGATGCCTTCCATGGAACACCACTCCAAACTTTTGCAGGACATCTAAATAATAAAGGCATTCCTATTGAAGCTTCTTTTAGTCCCGATTCACAATTTATTTTTAGTGGTTCAACAGATGGTCGAGTACATGTGTGGAATGCAGATACAGGTTACAAAGTGTGTGTACTTAATGCGGACCACCCTGGTCCTGTGCAGTGTGTACAGTTCAATCCAAAATATATGATGTTAGCTTCAGCTTGCACCAACATGGCATTTTGGTTGCCGACAGTTGATGATCCCTAAGAGCCTAAGACTGTTCTTTTATGCGAAACGTAATTTCTGAAATATTTAAATATGCATTCAGTTGTTGCTACGTTGACTGTTAACATAAATGTTAATTTAAAATAAGTTTGTAAATAATATTGCAAAGATGTATGTAGGTGTATAACTTTTATGTATAAAAATTTGATAGTAAATTATTTTGTCTAACTATTTTTGTTATGTATTTTCCATAATTTTATTACAATATATTTAAGTACAGAGATTTTGAAATGATACGTAAGCTAGAATTTAACATATCTTGCACTTAAGCCAAGAATGACATAATACAACTTTTTTCTAAACGTAAACCACAAAGTAGTACAATTTACAGCAATTTTTCGATTACTAAATTTAATAACCAATGAAATGTGTACAAACCCATGTCACTTGGTGAAACTAAAATTTTTCTGTAATATCAACGTCGTGAGCATTTTATAAGAAACTTGTGTTTTTAATAACGACTTGTTTACTTAAAGTTTTGCCAGGTATTTGAATTTAATTTTGTTGTTAAACAAATAATGCCTACATTTTAATATCCAGTTGATACAATACGTTGCTACGCCTGTAGTTCTTTAGATGATGCTTTTTGCTCTATTAAACCAAGAAGTATAGCTGTGTGTTCCACATATATATATATATATGTATTACAGGCTGTACAAAAATCATAGTCAAGGGTTGAATGAAATTAAATCAAATATAACTTTTCCCTTGTCCATGCAAGTATTACCGATCATAACTTTGGTAATCGTTTACCTGTGGTGGTTAAAAGTACTGTAGATGCTTCACAAAGCAAAAGCTTTAATATGTTGAGCGTTCGTCGAAAATCTGTGGATGTAATTATTGTTCGCAAGTGCTGTAACACTTGTGACCGGTACAGGCAAAGCCTCGGTTGTATTCATATTTTATCTCGTCAAAACGACATAACTGTTTGCACTTGTTAAAAAGGTCTTTGTAATAGTACATTATTACTGCGGAACGTATTTATGCACACAATGCTAATTATTAGCACCTTTGTATTTATTATTGGTTAGTTAATTTACTAAATGAAAGTAAACTGTAAATTTCATAAGATAGTTTTGTTCTTTAATTATACCATAATAGAAAGCACATACAATTTTAATTTTACATATAAAAAGCAAAAAGGACTTAACTATGTCTCTAAATAAACTAAATTTTTAACAGCACGTTTTTTTAAAATTATTTTTAATAGTAGCAAGAAGTTTAGACAATTTGATACTAAGACAACTAATCATGATTATTCGCTATATTTATGTGATATAATCTTTGGTCGTGTTTACTTATTGGTGATGGTGCTCCACTAACGGGATCTCTTCCTTCAAAAGTTTTAGGAAATGCTATAACATCTCGAATACTTTTCGTCTGAAGTAAAATGGAAAACAAACGGTCTAATCCCAGTGCTATTCCACCGTGTGGTGGACATCCTGATCTTAACATATCTAACATGTGCGGCATAGTCTCTTTGTTTATGTTCAGCACTTTTAGAATCCTTTCTTGTTGTGTAGCATCATGAATTCGTATCGAACCTCCGCCAATTTCATTTCCATTTAAGACAAGATCATAAGCTTGTGCTCGCATCTATAAGAAAATCAGTTTCAAGTATTTAATGTACCACCGATAACCGATAAATGCTGAAACAAAAATACATACCAACAATGGTGCTGTAGTTAAAAGATCTAAATCATCTGGATGTGGTGCCGTGAAAGGATGATGGACTGACTTGAAGCCATTGTCTTTGTCATTTCTTTCGAATAATGGAAAATCTACTATCCAAGCTAGGTACATTCCTTCTTTTTTCACATTGAGTCCACTTTTTTCTAGATAATTAGCATATTCCACTCGAATTTTACCCAACAATGGCAACTTAAAATACACAGCTTTACATTTAGGCCTTTATCAAATTCGTAAGAACGTACTACTTCTTTTTTAACTCCCCACGCTAAAAATAACACACCTTTATTTTGCAAGTTTAGAGTGTTAACCAATTGTGTTGTAGCATATTGATTCACACTTTTCGATAGTTTATTCATCCATTCCGAACGAGAGGCTGCTTTAGCTTGAATGCATTTAACATCACCATAGCTTTTAATCAAACTGTCCAATTCGTGTTTAAAATGACGTGATGGACTGTCGTACGGAGACATAAAAAATATTGCATAAGAACCAAAGTCAGTTTCAACTGTGTCAACTGAAGATTTTACTATAGAAGTACAATCTGTTATCTAAAAGCAAAACATCTAGTAAAAATTACATTCTGCGATTGTTAATAATGTTCATAATTAAGTTATGATTTTGGTAGATATGATTGATATGAATAACATATTTCAATGAATTATTTTAATCTAGAGTTCAAGACTATAATAATCAAAAGAATATAATAAATTACCTTGAATTCAAATCTTAAATCAGGTTTATCTGTTCCGTATAGTTCTATGGCATCCTTATAAGTCATCTTAACAAAATTTTTTGGTAAAGGTGATAAAAAATTGGGCCAACATTCACCCAACAATTCTTCTATTAAGGCAATTACTTCTTTCGAATCAGTAAATGACATTTCAATATCTAATTGCGTAAATTCTGGTTGTCTATCACTACGTGAACCTTCATCTCGATAACAACGTGCAATCTGATAATACCTTCAAAATTGTTTTACACTGCATTAAGGAATACTACAATTGAAACAATAATGCATTACCTATCTATTGCACCTGCCATTAACATTTGTTTAAACTGTTGGGGACTTTGAACAAGTGAATAAAATTCTCCAGGAAATCTCGTAGGTACAACAAATTCTTGTGCACCCTACAACAATGACTTGTATGAATTATGTAATATATCAAATTTAAGTTTCAATCTTACCCCAGGTGTAGCTTTAAATAAGGATGGAGTTTCAACCTCTATAAAATTATATTTGTGTAAAAATCGTCTCATGGCCATAATCAGGTCTGAACGTACCCGTAAATTCCTTTGCATTTCTGGAAAACGTAGATCTAAATACCGATACTGCATGCGTACCGGTTCTTTAGCTTTTTGATATTCTCTAATGTTGAAAGGCAGTTGTTCTTGGGCTTTGTTCAATACTGATAACGAGTTTATTAAAACTTCTATTTCTCCAGTAACCATATTTTTATTAAAAGTATGTGATGGGCGTTTTTGAACAGTCCCTGATATTTGAATTATTGATTCATATGGTAATGAGTATAATATGCCTAGTGTTTTTTCATCCTAATATTGTCAAATATTTTTAAAAAGTATTACCTCCTTATGCTAATATTCTTACACTATCATTAATAAGTAGTTGTGTATGACCATAACCGTCACGTAGTACTACAAATTTATTTAGTCTTCGATATTCAAGCCATCCACATAAAATAACATTTTCTCCAATATGTTTTATTCGCAATTCTCCACAATTATAAGTTCTCTGGGTAAATTTATTACAAGTCGTTAATGTATCCTCATCATTACTGCTTGCTTCGTCAACTAAATAGGTATTATGAATAGCTCGATGTGATAAAGCAGCCTGTCTGATACATAATCTTACATTTTGACTTCGTTTCACAAAATTGTTTACCTGTAACAACATTCGTTTTTAATTGATACACAAAAATTCACTTTCTTACATTACGGCAAGCAATTTTAAAGTTTGAGCATGTAATTATATTTTGCAATAAAATTCTGTATCTGTTCGACATTATTTAATTGCACGGTGTTATTTTATTTTGAGTCGTTTAAACTACTCATGGAAATAAATATACATGAACTATTTTCCAATACTTCTAAAAAGTTTTTTGATCTACATTATATATTCCCAAAATTGTAATAAAAATTAATTAGGTATTTTGGGCATAGTTTTTTAATAAATTTTTAACTATTACAGCTGTGATTACAGTATATGATAACTTGTTAAGATAATAAATTAAAAGTCAAAGTAAGTTGTTTGTTTACTTTACTATAACCTTAACTATTGATTTTGGGTTGTTAAGATGTTAAAAGGGAGTAATTATCATTGGCATTACGATTATGCTAGGCTTGCAAGAGATTCTGGTTTTCATTTTACCGATCAACGATTTAAAAAGATGGCAAGAAACAACGATTTAGGTAAATAGTCGGAGAAAGTATTACGAGCTACTATTCCCTTTTAAACATGTTTGTTGCAGCTCGTTTAAACGTCGAGCAAATAATTCAGGACCTTGATGTAGCTACAGTGGAGAAATACATTGAAAATGTTGTTGAGTTTGGTTTGGACAATGAACAGTTAATCGTTTTGGATAAATATTTCGTTAAAATATTCCAACTGAGCCAATTATCTTTGGAATATTTATTATTTTGCATGAAATATTTGGATAACACAATTGTTCTGTTAAAAAGAGAGTTTTTTAAAACTAAAGATGTAAGATTTCATGTACCGCAATTTTTGTAAGACACTTAAATTTGTTAACAAATGAAATTGATATTTTACAGAAAAATAGAGGTCTCAAAGCCAACTGTGAAGAATTGAAAACCTGTGTTCAAAATATGAAAAAAACTATTGAGGAATTAAAAACGTCTTCACAATGTCAAATTACATGTGCAGAAACTATGGCGATATTTCAGTGCAGCCGATGCCCAAAAGCATTTTCAACAAAAGAATACCTTTTGGCTCATATTAAACGGCGACATGAGTTATTAGATGCCAGTCACGTAACACATGTTCCTTTCCAATCTGAAACTGAAAAACTACATTTGGAAATAAAAGAACTGAAGGAACGGTTAAACAATACAGAAAAATGTGTTTTTTCGGAAGTATCTGTGATCCCTAATGTTGCTAGCGTAAATCTTTGTAACAATTTCATCAATACTTCTACTACTAGCGCTACTGCTACTGCTTTAACAAATTTGCAACAGAAATTTGAACTTTTGAAAGTGCAAGTAGAAGATGAATTAAAAATCTTACAAACGCGACAGTTTGATCAAGGCAAATACGAAAACTGGTTCAAGGAGTTTCTTAAAAAAATTGAAGAGTCTTATTTTAGACAACAATTCTCTGAGGTTTTTGTTTCTCACAACAAATCTGGAAATGGAGATAATATTATTATGAAAATTAACAGCAGTACTCAAACTGTTGAAACATGTAACGAAAATATATGTTATACATGTAAAAATGCTCCACAGTTGTCGTTGAACATGCACATGCTTCAAGAATCTCATAAATTAAACGCCTTGCAACAGCAGCTCTTAAACAAAAATGACGTTAATTTAGAAAGCTTTGAGAAAAGTATTCATCAACAGGTAAATACTGATACTGCAGTACAAAACTTCATTAACTGATATTTGTAATACCTTATAGGTTTCTAGCAGCATAGAAAAGGTGGAAAATCAAATACAGTCTGTTTGGTATAAATTGCAAGAAGCTGAACAGCAAAATAAGTTGTACAAAAACTTTCTTTGTAGTAGAAAATTTAAAATGAATAATGAATCGTTTATTAGAAATAAGAATATTAAAAAACAACAAAAATCTTTAGTTAAAAAAAAAAAATTGAGCAAAGGTCAAATAACAGAGTTCATCCCAACAAATTTAAAAATTCCGACATTGCGCAAAGAACATACAACCCCAAATAATCTACGAATGCACGGAGATAACAAAAATTCATCATCCCGTGTACCTACTACAAAAATGAATGATGTACCAAGAATGGTAGTGACAAGTGATATCATTAATAGCACAAGTAGTGAATCAAACTATTTGCGACATGATTCAGAACTGGTAACTGAACTTATACCAGATACAAAACCGTCTTACACATCCACACTAGCTCGTCGATCAATAACCAGGTAGGTAGGTGGTAAGACACGATTTCCAAAAATACTGTTTTATTCACAAACATATAACATAGTTGATTTAAGCTGAAAAATGTTGTTTGTAGTTTAAAAGAGGCAACTTTAAAGGGAGATGTTTTAAATGGTTTGCATAAACAATTGGAATCGATGCTTCAAGATTGTTTGGAAGATCTCGGAGTTTCAGCCCAATGGTTAGCAGTTCCCAAATGCTCATTTCTAAAAGCTTTAGATATTATAATCCATCAAGCCAAATTAGCTCGGAAAGTGAGTGATTTTTAAGAATATCAAGAGTTCTGGTATTTTTTAATTTTTTTGTATTTGTAGAATTATAGTAATTACGATGAAATCCGAAATGATATTCAAAAAAATTTGGAGCAAAGTATTTTAGATCGAATAAACGATACAACGGAAACTTTAAAAGTGCCAGAACATGATAATAAATGCACAAAGTCTCTTTATAATCCTAGTATTGAGCAATACTCGTCATCAAATTTAAATCTAGGATCTTTAAAACGAAATAGGCGGTTTTCAAAATTGAATAATATAAATCCAAATGTTGAGAAACATTTTGTGGACGATACACAAACAACTTTTGCCTATGAAAATGGACACTTAAACAGTTCCAAAGATGTACATATTGGAACTTTGGTGCTAACTTCTAAACAGACGTCAGGATCACCACAACACAGATTAGCAGGTGGTGGAGAAATTTCAAATCTGATGACGCACATCGATGCAGAAATAAATAAGGCAAGTTCAAAAAGCGTTTTAAAAAGTTATCCGTCTATGGGATCTTTGCATAAGAAGAAAGTGATATTTAATTTGGAATCGGAAATCTTGGGAAATTTGAAATATTGTAGGAACGAAGAAAGATTCTTGGTTAAAAGTGACCAAGACAGCAGCGCTACCAGTATAGCAAGTTCGGTTTTGGATGACGTGAAATAAATAACGACTGATCACGATAATGGCACATGAATGGGAAAACACTGTGTTGATGATGGGGACCAGCCGAATTTTAAACTTATAGTGTGGTAGTTTTATTTGATATGTATGCCTAGCTCATGTATAATAGTTTATCTTATCATTCACATGCTGATAACCTAACAATAAAAGTGTAGTGTATTGTTTGCTACTTTATTGATAGCGAGTGGTTTTATTTGTTTTTTTGATATCAGTACCTCATGATGTTTAAACTGTGTAGTAAAAAGTATTGTTCGTTCATGACTAAAGTGTTTTTATGTCGCTCCATTTCTCACAATATTTATATTGATATAAACGAAGAGGTTAGGTATGCCCTCGAACATAAAAAACCGGTAGTGTGTTTAGAATCGGCGATTATCACTCATGGAATGCCATATCCTGACAATTTAAAGTGTGTTTTAGAAGTAGAAGCCATCGTTAGAAAATGGGTAAAGTATTGAGTCCATAGTATTTACAATGAATGTTGAGCAAACTTGAAGGGAAGCTACCTCTGGCCAATTCACAAGTGGCGCAAACGTAACCATAACCGTAAACTGTACCGCCAATCTATTTTTGATTTTTCTTACATGGGCAGATTCACTATGAGGTTAAGGTTATTTTAGGTTATTTACTGATTCTTTGTTACGCAATTTGGCAATTATTGTCTGTTTGTTTTGTGAGAGCCAGTGGTGTCTATTGTCACTGGTTCACAAATAGTTTTTCTTGAAAGGAAAAAAAAACTGTAAAAGACGTCAAACCTGACCGTCATTTGTTTAATGTGAAAGAGGGTGCCGAGGTTAAAGGTTGGTTAAAGCTTTTTTTTTTAAATAAGTAATAAAAAGACGGCAATTATAATACGACATCGACTGATTGATAAAAAGTGACAATAGACACTACTGTCTCTCGCGAAACAGACAAGTACCTTCGGCAATCACGAAGAGAAGCTCATCACGGTGTGTTCACAAGTGCCGCAAACGTAAGCATCAAAGAAATACCGTTTGTTTTCTTGAAAATATTAAAATCAGAATGTATATGTCCTTTCTCACGACCGCCATTCATTTTGTCGGTAAAAGAGGGTCAGGTTAGAGGTCTGTAAAAGCTTTTTTTTTTAAGCAATAAACATTTACCTTTACATATATTTTGTGCTTACGTTTGCACCACTTGTGAACACACCGTGATGAGCTTCTCTTCGTGATTGCCGTACCTTCTTCTATGCAAGTACTCGCAATTTTCTATTTCGTGAGAGCATAAATAAGAGAGTGAGAGCCAGTAGTGTCTACTGTCACTGGTTCACAAAGTTTTTCTTGAAAAAAAAAATTAATCGACCCTTCCCTTAACCTGATTTGATCAGTAATGGAGGGTCAGGTTAAAATGAATACAAATATATGGCGGTACTTTGACGCTTACGTTTGCGCCACTTGTGAATTACCCGAAGGTAGCTTCTCTCCAAGTTTGCTCAATGTTGTCACATCATTTCGAATATGAAAAATTACAGGGTGCTGTTCCTGCTACTATCGCTGTATACAAAGGAATAATCAAAGCTGGTCTTAGCGAGTACGAATTGTCCTTTTTATCAGATACTAAACAATCTCGGCCAATCAAAATTTCACGGCGCGACTTTGGAGTGGTCTTAAGTAACAAATTAAACGGAGGTACAACGGTTGCTGGTACTTTGTTAATCGCAAAGAAAGTTGGCCTGTCTGTATTTGCTACAGGAGGTCTGCACTTCAATTTTCCTTATGTCTGTACTCGTAGATAATTGTTTGATGTTACAGGCATAGGAGGAGTACACAGAAATGGCGAAAATACTTTTGATATATCTGCAGATCTGATAGAGCTGGGAAAAAGTCCAGTAGCAGTAATATCCAGTGGTGTTAAGTCGATACTGGATATTCCTAAAACGCTAGAATATCTTGTATGTAATGTTCGAATGGTTTTAGTAATAATAAATTATTTAAAAAGTACATTCAATTCGGACACCTATGGGCATCTAGCTTAATAAAAGGGATCGAGATTCGGTTACATTAGCAAAAAGTTGTATATGTACATTTACTTAAGTTGATAGTAGCAAAAAATTAAAGTTTGTGATATTTTTATTTTACCTAATAGCTTGTTTAGCTCTAAAAATATAAATTTGAATCTGTGTATTGTAATTTTATGAAATGTCAAATAAAGTAGTTGTATTAGTTTTTTGATAGCACACTTAGTGGCGAAGATAAAAAGTAAACTTTTGTTTTACGCCTTTTTAGATATTTACATAAATTGGTACTGTTGCCAATGTCACTTGTTATTAAAAAAACAAATGAAAACACCTACATCAACACTAATATTTTTTTGAGCAAATAATCTATAACTATAATTGTATTTAACTAAAATAAATAATATTAATAATAAAACAAATAAGTGGTTTATAAAAAAACCAACACCGTTGATGACAAACTTGCTAAAAATGTAATTTTTGGTGGTGTATGTACATACATTTATTAAAATTTTTGAAATCATCGTTTTATAGGAAACACAAGGGGTGTATGTAGCGACATATGGCGAAACGAAAGTATTTCCATCTTTCTATTGTCAAACAAGCGAATGTGAAGCACCTTACAACACAAAAAATGCTAAACAAGCTGCCGATATAGTTTATCATCAAACCAAACTGGGTTTAAAGTCGGGATTTTTGTTTGCTGTACCAGTACCTACCGAATTTTCTATGGATGAACAAGTAATGAATGTGGCTATAGAGAAGGCTCTAGATCATGCTCGTCTATACGGAATAAGGGGTAAACAAATCACACCACATCTCCTTTCTTACATGGCTCAGTTGACAAAAGGAAAATCGCTTCAAACTAGTATCCTTTAACTTGGACACGAAACATTCACATTACCATCCATAAAATATATCGACCTATGATCGGGCCTTCCAGAAAAAATGCGAGGCCCGATGCAGTGACAAAAAAAAAGGTCCTTGGTTTTTTACAGATCGAGTTAAAGCATCTTGCCCCCTCCCCTCTGATAGAGCTTGCCCTTTGCCCATGATAAAGCTATAATAAACATCTGCAGTAAATCTAATCTTAACACTTATCAGATATGGCTCTCATGAAGAATAATGCAAAAGTTGCTGCTGAAATTGCCGTCGAATTAGCAAATCGTGATTTGCAATCGTCAGACGGCTTACAAAACCAACAGCCGAAAACGGAAGACAAAAATTATAAGTCTAATCGTCCGGTAAGATTATTTTAAATTATTTTGATACTTTTATTTAATTGTTTCAACAAGACAACTATTTTTTATTTTTACAGGTGATCATAGGTGGTTCTGTTATCGATTATTGCGCCACTGTCACAGATCCAATCGTAGCGGTAAGAAACAAAAATATCTAACAATATTTTATTAAATAATAAGTAAATATATACATCATCAAATATTATACATGTATAACGTGACAGTTATTGTAGCTGTTAACAATAATGTACATAAACTCTATAGCGTAAATTTCGCATAAAAAATTGGGAAGCGTAATAATATAAGTTGGTCTGTTTTTTGCTTTGCAAGTTTTATGCAGTTATTATACATGCAAAAAATCTTGAGTTTGACATTAATTATCAGGCTGAGGGAAAACGGGATGCCAAAACGAAGTGTATGCGGAATTTACTTGATACGTTTCTAGTCGAATGGTTTTTTCAGTCACCCTTCTCTTGTTTCTGTGATGCACTGTTTTGTTTTTTGTACGTTTTGATATTGTATTGGTTCATATTCTTGTTGATTATTACTTATTTTGCTAATGTCATCCTACATAAGTACAGTAGGTCTGTTTGCCGCTTTAATTTATTTATCCCTCTTGCATGGTACACAAATTATCATTTTTAGTACATGTTTGTAACGAACAATTACTGTATTGAAACTGAAATGATTGCGTACAAGCATTTTGGTCAATAATGAAATTATATCGCGTTTACTTAAAATAATGTTGAAAAATTAAATAACGTCATTAATATGAACTTTTTGTTAAACTTTTGTGTGTACGTTGCTTTACTTTATCTTAGTTCGGATAGAAAAGTATGTAATTCTTAAACGACCTTTTTTTTTACATTCACAGCCAGTGCTACATACATACAAAATAAATATCAATATTTGCCAAAATACCCGGCAATATTTTACTATTGTTAACGTTTCGTGGTAATGGAAAAAAAATTGTCATTTATGTCAAAGGCAGTAAGTACCTATTAAACATGTGAAATTTGCGTATATAGGTTCGAAATTGACTTTCGGAGTGTCTCCAAACTGATTTGATACTTTCTGTAAAGTATTGAATCAAAATGAAGCGAGTGTTATAAATACTGTCGACTGTTATAAAGTTGAAAGAATTTGTCCAGCTATGTTGCATCATTTTGTAGATTCGTTTTATGATTAAAAATATGTGTACGTGCATTGTAGTTTAAATTTGGTTACGAGCATTGTTTCACTTTGTTTTTGTAAAATTTTGGTTGTATTTTAATGTTTGTGGATTAGACATTACACTTAAGATTGCCAAATGTAATTGGGGAATCGTGTGTCTGAAGATGACATTCGTTTTATTCTAGCACTGTTGATGAACGAGTTCATTGGCAACCGTAAGTAACTGTGTTTGATGAGGCACTATCGTAAATAAGCTCGTGGTAATGAATATTAACTGTATTGCGCTACATTGAGGTTGGCGTTTGCTTCGACTACACTTGCCGTACACAGGGCCGCGCCAGTCCTGATAAGCATTCTTGTTCAAGAAGACAAATAAGCGCCTCAGTATAAGAAGTACCCAAGTGACAAACACTCGTTTCGTAGTTTGGTACTTCTATCAACACTTTGGTACTTTTTGAACTGAAAATGTACATATCCTTCGCAGATCAATATAAAATTTATAGGCATTGGGACTTTTTAACAAAAATTTTAAGAGTTCAATTATTTTACTATTTAACAACCTACTCAACTATTACAATTCATCACATTTTCTTGAAAACTACTCGATCGATTGAAGAAAAGGCAATAAGAAGAATACATCACATTAGCAATTAAGGTTTCTGGTAGTTGGAATAAGTTTTTTATTTTGATGAGTTCTTTTAAAAACAGACGGTAATCATTGCAAATATTTATTTTTAAACATGACAATCAAGTAACTAGGAAAAAGTTTAAAAAACTTTTATTCTTGATGCGTTGAAACAGGTCATGTAAAACAAAAGACAAGCGCTGCAACCCAGTGCGGTCTGATAACAAGCAGTGTATCGACCGCAGCATATCCGCCGTATATTTATGGCGTTTTATTTAATTATATATGGCGTCTTTGGGTCCTTGGCGTCCTCGTGAGACGCACGAGTTGTCTGATGGAAGGCGCGACCCCGGCCGTACCTATCATCTTAGAATCGTTTCCCTCGACATCTTTTAATGTTGTGCAAAGCTGTGGGCATCTCCATTTAGTCTATTTAGATATTGAGGCATATTTAATCGCTTAGTAAATTCAAATATATCGCCAAATAAATTCATTTAAAGTAATGCTCTAGTCAAATGGCGTTCATTAGAAATTCAGGATTTTAGCTTTTTACAGTTTGGTTTAATGTAGCGTATTTATTATGTTTAGTTCATTCGTGGTCTAAGTAAGGAAATACAGTTATACGTGCGCTGAGCCCCTGCGAGCTTGGCGTCTTATTATTTTTTTACAAACTGGAAGTCAGATAAGCATTTCTAAATGATTATTTAAATGCTGTGTGGTATTTTTTAGCTTCCATTGAAAGTAAATCAGTCTCAGCAAGTATCGTCTCGAGTGCGAGAACGACTCGGTCGTTTAAAAATCTCATCTAGAGGTGTGGCTAGAGGGCCCTTTTTAACACGACACCAACGACCCCGACTAAATAGACCCTCCAGGCGGTACTTTAGTCAAATGTTATCGTGACTAGTACGACGATATTCACGCATTTCATAATTGTTGTTTCCGTTGGGGTTTTTAACCTGTGTCGGAGGTGACGATAATAGAGCGGCGCTCTCGGGTCGCACCAAGAGGGACTCACGTTCACTTTCGGCGCTTTCACGAAGCGCACCAGGTACTGCTCCATTAGCGCTAGGTAATTCAAGTTCGGCACGTAATATTCGGATCTTTTGTATCATCTCGCGAATCTCGTACCGCAAAATCCCCAGGAAGCACAACTTGAGGAAGGCGAGTACACAGTATCCCAAGATAGCTAAGAGTGAGGCTGTGTCTCGTAGGTAGCTCAGTAATCGCTCGTCACATCCTACTGGATGAGCACGAACACATCGTGATCCATTACCAGGTTCAGCACAGCAACTCGTCGGCATCTCCCACTGACCGCTGCGGTTACTGAAATCTCCAGGTCCTGTTACTCCACAACACTCGCTTTCTGTCTGTAGTCTATCCCATAAGACTGTGAGATCGCTTCCTGTCCCATACTCTTGATGAAGTCGTATTCGTAGAGCCGGTCTAAGTTCTTGACAAATTCGTTCGAAACGAAACGCCCAAAAGGCACCCAGTACCACATCACCGAACAGCAAGACTAAAAGTAATAACCAGTAGGCATTCAACAACTTCTCAGATAGGCGTACCGCTCCCAAGCAACCGAGAAGCTGCAAAGCGCCTCCTTGGGTGGCTAGTGCCAAATAAGCGTATAAGAAGGAGGGCTGATAAAGTGCTAGTGACGGCACTAACACTCTCCGATAATCCAGTAAAAGACTGCGTATGGCCGCTCCACAGAATGCTATCGCCCCAGCCAATAAAGCTGTGTTGCAAGTGTAGATCCAGAGGCGGTAGTAGCGCATGGCACGGGAGGACAGCGCTCCCGCGCTCACTGCTGTCCCGCCACGAGCTCTTCGTAGCGGCATCCGCCTCCGAAGCCCCCCCTCAGCCGCCGCACTGCCCATTGCCCCCCATGCACACCTGTAAAAAAAAAGTCGTTATTTACCAATTTATAAACCTACACAAATTTTAATTTAGCGTAAGACTGTTGCAAAACGCCTTACATTCAAGCATTAAAAGTGTGGATTTGGAAAGATTGTGTCCGCTCGGCCCGTCTCTCGGAAAAAAATTCTTCGGCAAAGTAATCGTATCGATTTGAACTAATGGTGCCTGTACACCTGAGAGTAAAGTACTCTCGAGAGTAGCGTCGCCAAGGATACAGCCCCTGAGAGTAACTCGCGATTGGCTGTATCCTTGGCGACGCTACTCTCGAGAGTACTTTACTCTCAGGTGTACAGGCACCATTACAATTTTGCTGTGGTCACATGATCTCTGTTTTTCATCAGCATTATCGCCATGCCGAATGCCCTTTAGAACTTTACGAAATCAAATTTCAACAAATGTTGGTAGTTTATAAGCAGCACGAGGAATATTTTAAGAGAAGGAAATTTTAAGGAATATCCAAAGAGTTGCAGTAAGGTCCTGAACTGAATAAGGCCCACTTAATTAATATTCATTTTTAATAACTTTATTAGGAGGAACATTAAAATACAGTGAAATTAAATTCTTTATTTCCATTAGTAACAAAAATAAAATATGCCTTCTACATAAAATATATTTAAGGAACAAAAAAAAGTTTTTCTAAACTCTCATATTGGGCCATATTATATGCGTATGTATATTTTAAGGCCCAAAGTCAAAATAAATTAGGAATAACAAAGAAACCGAACATTATCTTCGAAATCAGTTTTAAATGATTATTTATCACAAAAACAATATTCCTTAAGAGTTTACTCTACTCTAGAACATCACAATTATTTTTAACTTAGTAATCATCTTTTAAATTTTTTTGCCATTTGAGCGTACTTTTAGCTTCTCAAAAATTAGCAGTATTGAAAATCGTCGTCCTCTGGTGTAAGCCCAATACATAACTTTTTTTACTTCTTTCTTGTTGGTTGTTTTGGCCATAATATCAACTGTAACAAAAAGGCCCAATGACCATCCATATACCTGGGCTTTATTTGATGAAAGCGTCGTTCCTAAAAAAATATATAAATTCCAAATGATCCACATATAAATTTGTTATTTTCTACAGTTGGAAAGTTGAATGATATTATAACCTGTCATGTAAAACCATAAAATAAAGTATAATTAACAAACTTTTTGAAATACTTACGATTTGTTATAGCGGATTTTAATAAAAACGACACGTGCACTCACTGCGTCACAAAGTTTTGTTGCACTAAACAAAACGCATTGTTGCCGGTTTTAATGCTCCTTGGCCCTTTTAACTGGTTCTCATAACACATCTTTTAAACACAAACTCCGGACGTGCAGTGCGTTTTTAAGCGGTAAATTCAAAAGCAGGCCTTATTTAGTGCTGTAGGCTTTATTTTGCTCAGGTACCTTAGCTAACGTTTTGCTTATCGTGCGGTTATTCTTTTTCACGGTAGGGATTTGAATAGTTTATGCATGACTATATACATATACATGAATGGTAATTTTGTGCGTCGATACAATGAAGAGTCACCGGCGCCGTTTGACAAATCACTTACGATAACTGAAAAACTTGGTCGCGTTTTTAAGCAAGCAAACTTGTTTACATCACTACATTGATCGACCAAAGTAAGAATTGCAGAAGAATATAAATTGCATGTGTTTGAGGACATCGTAGCGTTCACGAAATTTTAGCGCGCCTTAATTATTTTATAGAATAAGTATATTTATTCGGTCTTTTATTAGTCCATATGACCTTCCTTCCCACTTTAAAGTTATACAGAAAACAAGTTAATTAAGTTGAGTACTGACGTCTCGAGGGTCCTTTGGCAAAATTGCGTTCAACAGACAATACGCCATCGTTGCTTTTGCTTCAAATGACCGCCCATGATCAACATTTATTTACGCAATATCAGTGATGTGTGCACGCTTTGGAATGTCAAACCAAGGTCATTCTACGTGCTACATAATTAATAAATTGTAGGAGTAATTATTAACAAATCCCTTAAGTCACACAGTACATTGTTTATATGAAAGAAAGAACAAAATTAAAACAAACTCATTACCTAAAATATACCGATAATTATGTAAAGTGCACTACTATACGTTGCGAGTTATAAGATATTACATCGTTATTGTTGGCTCAACAAAAAATCATATACTTTATAAGCACAAGACCGTATGAAACCGAAGTAAAGGAGTAAAGTTGAGTATCGATTAGTGCGACCGCATGGTGACCTTTGCTTCCTTGCTGCTCCAGAGTCGGACCACCCCAACCTTACTCTTAGTTAAATTATAACGACTCTTACACAATTTGAAGGTTTTACAGATAAATATTGTAATCAGCAATATGCACTCAAGTATAAAGTTATAGAAAGAAAGTAAACTTCACAGCGAGCATACAAAATAATAATTTTTGGCGGAGGCGCTTGGCATATACATACATCGCACAGGCGTGCATCTGCATACGTACGTACGATACACGTATTATACTACATAATATACATCCATACCTACGTAGTCAAGGGTAAATATTATATTATATAATTTCTAATTGCTCGTATAGAATGTGGAACACTTGGGAACAGTTTCTTTGTATTTTGATAGATCTTAATTTGCGTTACGTCGAACGTGTTTGTCCGTTGGCGTGTTATTAATGAACGGTCGTTTTTAAATTAGGGAGTTTATCAAGATTAGTCTGATGGGATTCGTGAGTTATTACAACATTCAACGCAATTCCGTTGACTAAACCGAGTTTTTTTTTTTTAAAATCTGAACTCTAATTTTTATTAAAGTGTTGTTTTATCAAAGTCGCAGACCCCCTACCTAGAGAGAAATAACGAACAATAAATATTCGACGAGTGAAAAACATCCGTTATACCCACACGTTGATGTAACATTTTACGTAGTTTATTTTGAACTTAAAGGTGCGATTTTTGTGTGGCCTTTGCGTTTATTAAAACGCCTCGAATGCCGCAGGATCCACATAGCAATCTTAGCATTTAAATTTTTATTTACAATTTCAGTTTATCCCACCAGTTACGTTTTACGTACATTTTTAAACCACAATTGTTCCCATCCCAACGAACAAAACAGCGTCGATCTAATATTCGGTAAAAACTAAAACTGATGCTTAGATAATAGGGTAGACGGGATTCATATAATTAACAACGTAGTATGCAACGTTTTTATTAGATGAGTTACGGAGATATGCATAAATGCTTTGTGCACAAGAAAGCAACAAAACTTTAATTATTAAATCTGTGCAATTGCTACAATAAGTGGTAGTTGAAAAGGTTTATAAATTACACATTTTCGACAACAATCACTATTCATAGCTTCAACGCTACGCTAAAATTAAGACAATAATTGTGCTCAAATAGTTATTTTTTGAATTGCGATATTGCGATCAACAAGTAATAGTTTTAAAGTTTGGGATGAAATAGCTACAATTATTACAATTTACTATTGGCTGGCTATAGCGAATCGTCGATTTCAAATTTGTTAACACGGTGTTCTATATAATAAATGTTGCTCAACGAAATTTTCTCCAAGTGTCGTTTACCAAATGCAAAAAGTTGTGATTCCATGGGCATCAATTAATTGCACATGTATCCATCCAAAACCCTTACCAGACTGAAAAACTCCAATTCGAAACTAACCAAACATTTTAAGCAAAACTACTGCTGCAATTAATATTGATTTGTTAATGGTTTTGTTTACTGTAACGTTTGTGTACGTGCATTATTATTATTTTTTTTTAAATTTAGTCCTTCGATATTTCCGTTGTGTGTCAAGGTTATTTTCGTCGTGGCTGACCCATCGATTCGAAGACTGACTCTCTTGAAAAAATCGTTAAAATAAAACTATAGATGTATATAGAAGAGACTTTCAGTGCCATGTTAAATAAAATTATTTATATTCAGCCAGGATCAATTTGTTCCCTTTCACAATTTCAGGAGAAAATTACTCTCTACGCTAATATTGCCTAATTTATTTTTATATTTTACCTGTGTATGGATTTCTAAGGTATACTATATCGGAGTAGTTAACACAGGGAAGACTTACGTTGCGAAGCCACAATTTTTTTTAAATGCTTAGCGCGATGTGGCGTCAGTAGTTCATTTGTTAATGTGAACACATTCTGCCAATACTGAGCCTTACTTTTAAGGTATATATAATATATACATTTAACACAACTTTTTCATCGAGTTTTAATTTACATGTTTAGTGACCCCTTTTACTTTTCGGTTGGTCTCAGACGGGATCGCGACTACAATTAGCGCACCATTGATCGAGTCTTAAATATAATCCGTACTTTTGGCGATCAAAAAAGTGTTTTCTTACCTTGTATATACTTTTCTTAATTATTGTGTCCAGTTCTCGAGTGATTATTGTTTGTTCGTAACTGTTTTGGGTTTAGTATTTAAGACACACTGTAAACGGAACACTTTTTTTCTAAATAGAACACGAAATGTTCATTTTTAATTGAAGTTGAACGGCGTCCAAGGTAGATTAAATAACAGCTTTCATGGTGTATTTAATTTTTCACGTATTAGTTACAAGCAGCCCATTTTTTGTTGCCTCAAACCAGCGATAAATTTCGTACTGCGAAATATGTAAAGGGGCTTTCACCATCGCCTTAATGAAGCATTCGTCAATTGTATAAACAACCGCCAAGCAAAACGGCACTGATAGTCATAGAAGAAGCTGATAGTCTCAATAGAGAACGGGGTGGGACAACCCCCACTACGATATAAACCTTGTTCAGTCGCGGTAGGCTTGGCGCACCCCTTTTAAATTATTCTGGTACACGTTTTTAAAATGATACTTGATCCGCTGATACATTTATTTATTTTTTATGAAATCTATTTGAGATGTTAACAACAAAAAAATGTTTCTTTGTTTATGCGAACGAAAATTTACATATTTCGAGCACGTTTACAAGCAACTAATCGTTAAAAAAGTATATTCATAATTTCACAATTTGACCACGTAAGCTCCGTTCAAAATAAACTTACAATTTACGTGGTGCAACTGTAAACTAAACGGAACGGCTGACGTAACATGTTCGGTCTCCATAGAAACATAGCACAGCTTCCGATGTCCTGTTAAATATCGTGCAGATTTTTTTTTGTAAAATATGTCCACGCATCAACCAACAAATGAAAGCTCTTAAAAAGCTTGTATAAATCTCTTGTATTCCTATCCATTTCTTGATCGAAATTGTTTGTATTAATAAAATATATACAAAATTATATTGCTCCTAAATTGCTTTAGTTATTTAACTTATAAGGTCTTCAAAATTGCACAATACTAACCCACAAAAAAATAATTTTGGAGCGAAGAGGCGGGGGCAGGGGTCAACTTTAATAAAAATAGGATCATGGTTAAACTTTTTTTTTACGTTATAAAGGTATAATTACAAACATTATTTTATATTTTTTAAATAGTGTAGCATGGTACTTACCTTTGAAAGTTATAGAAATTGAGAAGCAAAACTTTCTTTGGAAAATACAAACTTCAACAAAACAGGTTATACTTGTATTTAAAAACTATAACATTAAATAAATCCTTAAAAATTCTGTTTTTATAACGAGTACACTAATAGCAGCCAACTTGCTTTGAAAATCAGTAATTTGAAAAACTGTTTTGTAGCTAAAAATTAATTGAAACGAAATATAGTACATATCACTCTTCGGGAAGAAAAGTAACACAACATTTGCTACCTCCAACTGTACTACAATGGTGAGAGACGACAGGTATGAACAGTATTTTTTTGTAGAGTATAAGCCACATAAAGGTTCAAGGATTCATCTCAAACATTCACAAATTCTTTACCATTTCAATAAGGTTTTTAGACATACTGAAAAATGTTTATTTTTGAGTTGCTGAGGTGCGATATGTACAAAATAAATGGCGAGCTGGAGTTATTATTAAATCTGATTACTACATGTTTATAAAACTACAAAATTTATCAATTGCATGTGCACCTTCTATCTTGTGTTTTCTCACAAATGGTTCAACCGAGAAATAAATATTGTATATCATATTTACGTAGCAAGTCATTGAGTTTAGGATGTACTAACTATAAATAATACAGCCTAATGTAAACGTAAAAGTAACTTTTTTTGGCAGATGGATGGTAGAATACACAACTGTAAATTTAAAGTCAGCGCTGGTGGTGTGGCTCGGAACATATGCGAAGGTTTGACAAAACTGGGTTGCAAAACAACCTTCATCTCTGCCGTTGGTGATGATGACCACGGTAATTACTTAAGTTCTCTTTTGCCTAAAATATGTACAAATAATGTGCAAAGGATCACACAATACAGTACAGCCCAATGCACAATCATATTTAATAAGCAAGGCGATTGTCTGCTACTTGTTGGAGATATGGATATACATCGGCATATTACACCAGACGTGGTAATTGATTTGTAACATTTTCAAATAGTCAACGAAAAATATTTTATGTCATGGTTTCTTGACATTTTAATACACAATTAAAGATAAATCTATATACATCAGTTATATCAAAGACTTTTTCAGTCAGAATAATTAATGCGTGTATTTTAGATATTGGAAAAGGAAAATGTCATTAAGATGAGTCCACTATTAGTGTTAGACGGTAATCTAAGTGCACCAACCCTTGAAACAGCACTACAGTTAGCTGATAAATACCAAATACCAGGTAAGTATCCAATTACATTTAATTGTAAATTAGTTAAATTTTTTATTTTCGAATGAAAAAAAAATTGTGCATCTACACTAAGGTGACCAGATTTTAGTTTTGGCAAGGCGGGACAAAATTGACCGTTTTTCGTCTGTAGAGCCAAAATGGAAAGCGATATAAGAAAACTGATTACATAAGCGTTCTTTTCTCAAAAAAAATAGCCCAAGACAGCTATATCAGATTTTCGCTTACTATTACGGTAACTGAGATACCCCGAACATTGCGCAATGCTATGACGCTGTATGCGTATGAACTAAACAACATGATCTATGAAGAGTCTCAATGTAAGACGTAGGTTTATGTTTATGCGTATATTTTAAGTTTTTGCTATAAACTGGCAAAAGCGGGACTTTTTTAAAACTTCGCAGGACAAATTGTTAAAAATCGGGACTGTCCCGCCAAAAGCGGGATGTATGATCACCTTAATCTACACACAATTTACTACAAAGAATACTGAAAGTTTTTTTGTGCAACAGTATTAACATACTATAAAAATATTTTTAGTTTTGGAATGTTATTTACATTAAATGTCACCAACTAAAGTAGGCTATAAAAGTTTATTTCTTAATCAGACATGTAAAAGTAAACAATTCACTTCTTGTGGGACTTATCGATATTTTTCACAAGAATGCAAAATAAAACTAAATATGTAACTTAACCGTTAAAAAAATCTTGTCACATAATTGCTAAAACTTATGTATTACAGCATAATATATATAAAAAATATTTATCATACAGTTGTGCATGTGTTTTGGACGGATGAATAATATCTGTAATACAACTTCTATGAAGCTGCTGTTAGAACATATGTATACTGTGTTAAAACAATATTTATAAAAAAATATCACTTATTTACTATGTGCAATTACACCATAATTGTCAATATTAATACGCTACAAGTTAAAATTGTAAAATTACCAACTGCGATGTTGTGGGTTTGGGTGCATCTGCATAATTAAATTTCGAGATTCTTTTCTTAATTCGTAACTTTGACGTGCAGCAAAATACAAAAATATGGAACCAAATCCATGTAGAAAAAAAGATATACAAGCAAAACCATATGACCAGCTTAGATAATTCCAATTGGGGTACATCAACCAATCTCTTCGTACATGTGAGCCCCCAAAAACAGCTATAGCCAGGAACATCATGCCAGCTAGAAAGAAAAAAAATGTTGGTTCAAATGCGGTCACACGAGTTATCCTTGTTATGAAAACTTAATTGCAATACAACTTACTTGTTGTAGCAGTACATACAAAGTTAATCGACGTTAAAATCCATTCATACTGTAAAACGAATTCAAGAGGCCACCTGCATAATTGACAAGCCATTAATATCTGCGCCCCAAAGCTGAGAAGAAAAGACATTGTTACAAATGCCTGTACAGCCATTAACCAAGGCGGAAGTAACCATTCCCTGATCACATAATATTCTTGGCTAAAAACATGATGACATCCATCGAAGAGATGATCAAATTGATAATATGGGTAACGAAACTGGTCAAAACAGTATTCCCATAAACCCATATGTTTAAAACTGGAATACGTTTCTTCAAACGACTGCACCCAGTAAGGACTGAAAAGTATTATTTGAGCGTGAAAGTATAGCCTTGCATAATTCACCAATTTACTGACCTACAAAAGGCTATCAACAGCAAGAGACCCGCAATATAAGTCAACAACGATCCATAAACTAAGTTACCTGAAAAAAATGTGTGTATCGTTTAAAGTTAATGTTATTTGCAATTTGCAAACAAAACAACCACTTACTTGATGCTTTGGGATAATCGTTTTTTTCTAGTTCTAGTGATCTCGCCATATTAAAGCTATGTAAAACTTGTATTCATAAATTAATTTTTTGCGATACTTGGTTTATAAATAATATGTACCTAACACATACAAATTACAAAGTATTATAGTAATTAATGTAGGTTAGGCTAGGGCGACACGCCTATCGACGTTTCCTTCTTTGGGTGGCGCGAATTTTAAATGTAAAATCGTTTCCAGCTTGTATTGCAAAATTAATTATTATTTTAACAGTCATCGTGGAAGACGTTCAATTAAATTTATTTTTTGAGAAAACCTTATTTTTAGAAACAAAATTAAATCTAATTATTTTTTGGCAGTATAAATCCTCGTGTTACTTAGGAGCACAATTTATTCTTTGAAGGCTAATTTATGATGATTTTCTAATGTTTAACATCTAATAAAACAAATATTTATGATAAAAAATTGTTTAATAAAAACAGAATATAAAACTACGTCTACACTGTTTAAAATACACTTATGATAAAAACGATTACGTGCAAATGGAATGACATAAAGGAGTTAAAATATCAAAGTACAAAAAAAAAGTCAAACACGATAGTAAAATAATCATCGTCAACAATAATAACACACTAATTATTAAAAGAGAACATTAAATACTAGCTTCTAGCATTCACATTGATTAAATGCCGTTTGATAATGGTACAACATACCATGAACAATAACATGAAAACACAAACTACTAAAATACTTTGTACAAATGGACGGATGTTACTTAATTCCTAATCACATAATAAAAATCTAAGCTTTAGATTCATGCAATTCAAATCTTGTCTGTGATTCCTTTAAATATTTTATTTTTCGTTGTTGAATGCTTGCATCTGTGAAAAATAGTGCAGAAGCAACAAGGCAAGCCACACTACCAATACATGCTAGGGCAAAAGACCATCCAAAAAAATTATTTGCATGGCCTGGCATCCATCCCTTGCGATTTGCTAACGATGCAAATACTATGACACTGATGCCACCGCACAAGCCACCTACTAACTGGACCCAAGATATAACTTTTATTAACAACACAAACCTGTCCATATCGGGACCACAACAAAGAAAATACAAAAGGCATAATATTGTAGCTAAAAGAACACAGATGAAGCTGATTGTGAAAAAAAATTGCGTAGTGATCATAAAATCTGGCACAAGATAACCGCGTATTTGATCGTATCCTGTAGTAAAAGGGTCATAAATCCATCGGCATCCAACAAAGAAACGTCTTTCATAAGAATCTATTGGATCTGGCAAGGAACGGAAACAGTGCATCCATAAACCTACACGATCTAAACGAGCACCTGTAATACGGTAATCGGAGACCAGCCAACTAGGGGTTGTGAATGCCACTACTATCGTTATAAACGCCAGTACAAAAAAGCCCAAACCTACATTGCCAGCTAAAGATCTTCGCTTCATCTGCAAAATAGAGAGAGTGCATCTTAATAATATGAGGTAAAAACAGGGTGGACATCCAAAACCATTAAATAACTGCACAATGTACCCTTTGTTTATTTACAAATAACCAATAACGTATTAATTTCAAAATTGTGATATACCTTAATCAAAGTTTTTCTTCGAAAAAATGTTTATGATAAATAAGTTTGTTTTATATGCTGCAGTTACACACCCACTTTTAAATCACGTTAACCGATTTCAAATAGCAGCATTAGTGACTAATTTTCAACACATTTTCTTACGTTAACAATATCGTCTTAACCCACTCCAATGGATGACCACACCTGTTTAACACTGCGGTTCCAAAACTTTGGTCGCACGTAATTAATTAAATTTTAAGAGAAAACTTGCCACTTGTTTCATCTGCTTATATGGTTTTTGGTGTTAAAGAAAATGAAAATTTAGTTTCTTATTTAATATATAAAAATACAAGTAAAATATTTCAAAACTCGTAAATGTTTGGTGCCACGGTAAGCTTTTCATTTCAACATTTAAACAATGCCACTTATTGTGGGAACAGGCGTCACAATGAATACTTACCATGGTAACTTTTAATCAAAGGATTACAGGATTGTATTTCACATTTTTCATGGTCGTTATGTAAAACATATTTGATATAAAACGTCTGCTTTAATTGGTTTATATTACATAATCATAATGTCATTATAAAATATAAAAATACATTTAACAAGCGTGACACAAACACTTAGATATTACTTACAAACTACAGTAGATATTTTAATTACAAAATTTGGACGGAATACACATGTAATAAATATTTTTTTAAATACAGAGTTCTAGTATTTAAACACGTTTTTAAAATACTATCGAATTGATAAGTTGTCTTAAGCAATACAGCTGGTCAACCAAAGCACTATATGTTAAATATCTGTTTGAGAAGGTTTTCTTACATCCATACTGAAGTGGGAAGAGGGTCGAGATTCTTGTAATCGCCTGTAACGTACACGACGAGCTTCTACAAAAAATAAGGCACCGGCTGGCAGCAATGTGAGTGATCCTAAACAGGCTAAGGCAAATGACCAACTTAAGTCATTATGTTCCCAATGTGGCATCCAATCTCTGCGATCACCATTGGCTCCGAATATGATCACTGCTATTAATCCACAAACACCAGCGATGACTAAATCTGCACCGATGCATAATAGCAGTAACAAATATTTATCGTGATAACGGCTGCAAAAGCAATAGAGCCATGTTAAAAATGCAGCTACGAGTAATAACGTCATGCACAGTGTGAAAAAGAATTGCGTAGCTATGAAGAAACCTGGTAGTAAAAAATCATCAATAATATAATACTCCTCTTCGAAAACCCACCAACATCCTGTGAAACGTGTATCGTATTGATGTCGAAAATCGTCAAAATCGCGCAAACATACTTCCCACAATCCTAAAATAACTATTATTTAGTTGCCACTCCCAAAATGAATCGATGTAACAGGACTTACCAATTCTTACAAACTTGGAATCTGCTACTTTTCCATCGTTTACCAACCAACACGGTGTGCAAAACGCTACAATCACAAAAATAAATGCTAATATTGTAGTCACTATCGCAGAAATTCCTGTTTTTGTTTTGGTCGCCATTCTGTGCACACCCAATTTTCATTTGTTATTAGGATCCACCAACTGTGGAATAGCGTGTGTTCCTAATTTTACCACAAATGCGCATAAATGATCTATGAATGATTTTGCTTAGTGGGTTGTATAATATTTGACATGTACATTTTCTACAAAAAAGTTTAGTTTTTAAAATTTGTTTGTAGTAACTCATACACTTCAGTTTCCTTTGGTAATATAAGTCATATAATGGTCATATATAAGTATGTAAACTTCAGTTGGTGTACCTCGGATATTTTAGTGTCGATTGTCAGTGCTAGGTTCACAAAACATCAAATGAGAAACAGGTTTAATAAGGGGTAATTTATGCTTCTTGGAGACCGAAAATGACTAGCGTAGTATGTATGAACCGAAGCTATAAAACACATAGACTTTATTAAGCGTTAGTGTATAGTGGGCTGCAAACCTTTTTATGGAAGTGCAGCCCACTATACACTAACGCTTAATAAAGTCTGTGTTTTATAGCTTCGGTTCATACATACATACTACGCTAGTCATTTCCGGTCTCCTAGAAGCATAAATTACCAATGCCTTTTTTTATTAAATGAAAATAACCCATAACCTTTATTTTCATTAGTTATTTTTTTTATTTTAAATATTTAATACTGACCCTTTATTACTGACCAAATGAATGACAACCAGGTTAAGGATCGGTTAAAGCTTTTTTTTTTAAGAAACAAACGGTATTTGTGATCCTAGCACTCATATTTGACACGGAAATGTCGGAAATATCCGAAGTACACTTGATTTCCAAGTCACCATATCGGTGCCAACTAGGGGTGGGTGATATCGAAATATTGATATAAAAGGGGCCGGAAGCTAAAATAGTTATTTATGTATCAAGGTCAGCAAACCAGACGCGGCCAAAAAAGTACGTTTTGGCCGAGGTGCATATTACATTTTTTGTGCGATCGAATTAAAAACAATTTAAATTTTTAGTAATATTTCCAAATTATAGGTTAAAAACTACATGACATTCTTTCACTGACAGATGACGGCGTATGTACTGCATTACCGGCCCTCTCCTTGACAACGGCCATAAAAGTTACTTTTTCGGCCGTTGCTAAGGAGAGGGCCGGTAATGCAGTATATACGCCGTCATCTGTCAGTGACAGAATGTCACGTAGTTTCTAACCTATAATTTTGAAAATTACTAAAAATTTAAATTGTTTTTAATTCGATCGCACAAAAAATGTAATATGCATCTCGGCCAAAACGTACTTTTTGGCCTTGATACATAAATAACTATTTCGGCCGTTACAGCGTACGAAAAAGTAAATTTGCATTAAAACTAACAGCACACGCCGTCATCTGTCAGTGACAGAATGTCACGTAGTTTCTAACCTATATATTTGAAAAATACTAAAAATTTAAATTGTTTTTAATTCGATCGCACAAAGAATGTAATATGCACCTCGGCCAAAACGTACTTTTTGGCCTTGATACATAAATAACTATTTCGCCACTAGTAGTGGCCACAGAACATGTAAAATTGTAAAATTTACGATTTTTTTTAGCTTAAACTCATAATAAACTAAAATTGCGTTAATATTCTTATCAAATAATTTAATTTTAATGTACCATTTTATATAAAAACCAAAGAATGGTAAATAAAATGAATACTAAATATTTATATTTCGTTTGCAGGTTGTAATTTTATTTCCGTCAATGTCAGTGTGGTGGTGTCGCCATGGAAATGATAAATGATTAATTAAAACTTTATACATAATAATATTGTCATTTAGTTCGTTTACATTAACTTTCGTTTTATAATATAATTTGAAATTCGTAGAAAAAATAGCATTTACGACTCAAGATGAAATCAGTTCGTAAGATTTGCTCACTCGCGGCTCGTGAATAAATCTCACCTCACAAAAAAACTGGACTTTCATCTCTTGTTGTACAATATACTAATATCGTTATATCACCCACCCCTAGTCTCCACCATCTGAAATTTACCTATAATTATTGTGGGCATATTATTTTTTTACATTCATAACATATTTTTAATTGATTTATTTGTGTTGCAGTTTTATATGAACCAACAGATGTCCCAGTATCAGTTAAACCGTTTAAAACTTGCTATTGGAAAAGTATTAAGTATATTACTCCAAATATAAATGAACTAAAAGAAATAGCAAGTTTTTTAAATATTTTACCTCAAATTAAACACCATGAAAACTCTTTAGATGAAGTAGCAAATATTACTAAAGAAGTGGCAAAACATATTTCAACTGTGGTGGTTACATTAGGCAGTGACGGTATATTGATAGCAAGCAAATTGAGAGCAACAGATCCGTTTATTGCACAAATGATTAGCAATGCCAATGAATCGGTTCAGGTACGACATTATAGTACAAAAAAAGTTGAGAATGTAGTTAATGTCAGTGGAGCCGGTGACTGCTTAGTAAGTGGCTTAATTGCTGCGTCCTTAAAAGGTTTTAGTGAAGAACAATGTGTAGCTGTTGGATTTGCTGCTGCAATGGCATCGTTGACTGCTCATAGTGCCGTTCCAACAAATCTCTCTGATGCAGTGTGTAAGTGCTGGTCATCCACTGCAAGTTACAATGTTATTATCTAATATTTATTATGTGCAGTTCACTTTTTCACAATTTTGTATGAAATGGACTAATTATAAACGTTTTTACATTAGTAAATGTTACTTTTTAACTCATTGAAATCTTAACTATTTAGTTTAGTAATGTAGTAATTCGCAGCTAGTGTGCCCATTAAATAAAAAGATCATTTTATTCAATGTGTGCATCATTCAATTTATGGAAAATTTATATTTTATAGTTTTTGACACGTTATAGATGATCGAATTCGGTAGGTATAACATAATTGAAGTCTTATTTTACTACTACTCTTGGACATTGGAACTAGCTACTTGTATGTTCATACATTATAAACTTTTATTAGAATGGCGATTGATATTGTAAATGTTTTTCGGTATTGATTTTTGACTAAAGAACGTTAAATTATTTTTTTTTTTCAACCGTGTTCATTAAAACCAAAATTTTCTTTACACAGTTGGCCACATTGTTTTCTTTTACCATTTTTATATATCGGTGGATAAGTCAAATTATTTCTTTAAATAATGTCAATTTGTAAATTTGGACCACATTTACGAGAACTTAGGATACATTTATGTCAAACTAGTATGGCCAGTAAAGGTGCAAGGTAATCATAATACGAATATAAACATTGTGGTTATATAATCAGATAATGTTATTTTCAGGGAATTCATTGACAAATACTATGTAAAAATAAAGGACAATAATCCAAAGTTTCCAATATTAATACGAGAATGTTCAGGAGTTGAACCTAGAATTTGGGCTCGATATGGTAAACAATAATACTTATCATAATTTTGAACTATCTCAAACCAACTTTATTGCCACTTTTGAACTATCTCAAACCAACTTTATTGCCACATGAACATAACACGTTTGTATGTGACTTCGGTGATTGTATAAAATGGTTTTTACAGGGTTAAAATAATTGGTAAACTATGCTTGTCACGGACCAGCATTGTGGTCATATATGTATAAACGCAGTGTTCACTTGTAAGCGCTTGTGTGTAAAACTATTTATAAAAGATTGTTACCCTGACTAAGTGAATAGGGGCGAGGTTAAAGGTTGGATAAAGCTCATTTTTAATAGATCGCTAATGTGTATGAATAGTTTTACACACAAATGCTTACATGTGAACACAGCGTTTATATATGATGGCCACGCTGGTCCATGACGAGCGAAATGATATGCGAAATATTTAAGACACAATTAAATTGTTTATTATTCATGAAAACATGTAGGAATATAGCATATTGGTCTTAGATAGTTAAAATTTATTGTCACTATATTAATTTTTTTTTGTAGAAAAAGGTATAGAAACCAATGTGTCTCTTACCAACCAAAAAGCGGAGGAAATCTTGGAACAATTAAAAGGATTGATTTTAAAGTAATATAGGCATATTAATGAAATGTAGTAATTGTAAATAAGTATTTAACAGCAGCAGTAAAAAAGTTTTTGTTTGTTTTCCTATAAGTAAGCAAGAGCAGAACAGATTTAGATGAAAATTAAAATATATTTAATGTCTTTTTTGGTAGAATTATATCTACAAAAGCATTATGATCTGAAATTTAAATTTATTGATAACGGTGACGTAGACAGGATGCTTCCATGGTAGGAGTTAATATACGTCAAGACCTTTTTTTTTCAAGGTCACCAGTCTTGCAGTTTTCCGACCCTTTATCAATTTTTGCGACTTTGGGGTGAGGGGGTTTTAACCCCATGCTGCCTACGCCACTGACTGATGGTATTCACAAGCTTATAAACTTACTTTAGCGATATAACCAAAGTTGAACTTCCGTAAAGATATAAGGTCATCGTAAAAGTAGTATTTAAAAAACAGACTATTTAACATATTTAATATCCTTTTGGTTTTCAATAACATATTAACCTTTAAGAGCTAACGTGCAGTCTCAGAGACCGATGGAACCGAATAATTCCGATAAATGATAGATGGATTCGAATATCGTGCTCGGTCGTACAGTAGCTTCATATTATATGTAGATGTTGCTTGTGCCAAAACGGCAGCAGAAATGCGTGTATAGTTTTTTAACTACATCAAATTTCGGTCTCAGAGACCGACGTTAGCCTTGGTGTAATTAAAGTAAAGGTAATGGAGCTGCTGGTTTAGTGTTTTATTTTAAGTAATAATTATCCTAATAGTGTAAAAATCGATTACGAACAACAACAAAATTACTTGCAAAGACTTTTTAAAGAATTGTTTTAGAGACACTAGATATGGAGTTACTTAAGCCACATGCAAGACGCAGAGCACTTGCAAAATATCTACCCAGGAGGCCTTCAAGAAATTTTTCAGATAACACTGAATGTGTCAAATAATAAACAGGCACATGGACGCTGCTTTTACTGCAGTAGTAAAAAAAGTAGAAAAACCAAATATAAGTGCTATATATGCAATAAGTTTAGGTGTATGGAACACATAAAAGGCATATTATGTGTAGAATATATAGTACTTTTTATAGTGAAAAGTTACGTTATACTATAAATACTTTTTTGTGCTAAACCTGAATTTTACTTAATTTTTAATGTAAATAACCTATTTCAGATGTTTTTTCTTGATTTTTTAAATTTTTTGTTTGTTTTTGTTTCATTTAAAAAATATGTATACGTTTTTGTAAGGTTTTTTTTTACATAGTTTTTTTTTTTGTAAAAAACGAGCAAAATGATTTTTTTTTTTAATTTAAATTGTTTTTATATACAGTCTACTACATGTCTTATAAATTTCAGATTAAAATTATTTAAAAAACATATTTTTCTGTTATATTTTAATTTCGGTCTGTGAGACCGACGTTAGCCTTTATGTTCAAATTAAAAACGTTAGCCCTGAAAGGATAATAATAGTATTAAAATATTTAGCTAAAAGAAGGTAAACCAAATAATTCCGGTTTAACTTCTTCAAGCGACTGTAAAACTAGAGTAGCTTTCTTTGTAAGTTCAACATCTATATTTGGATCAGGGACCATAATACACTGCATGCCAGCTGCAATTGCCGCTGTTACACCATTAGGAGCATCTTCTAATACTAAACAATCTGCGTATATTGGTTTACTGGGAAATCGTGAAGCACATATCATAAATATATCTGGACTAGGCTTTCCGTGCTTTACTTCGGGATCTGAACCTCCACAAACGATATGATGAAATAGTGAAAACACTTCCGTGAGTTGGGAAGTTTTTAGAGCCACACTTTTTTGTGTTGATGAAGTTGCTACTGCTATAGAGACGTTATTTTGATGCAAATGTCTTACTAATCTTTCTGCTCCTGTTAACACGAAAAACATAATTGTTAGCACATCAAGAACATATTTTTCACCGATAACTTTATTAGTTATTTTCAAAATTGTAATTAAACCTTTACTGAAATTCAGCTACTTATTTTCAATAAAATTCACCTTAATAATTTTAAATATGATCAGTACATTACAAAACGTGCGTTTATACACTACCTGGCATAAACGCACAATTGCCTAGAAGTTTTTCTGATTCTGACTTAAAAATATCAAGAAAACGCTCGGATGATATAGGTAACTGCATCTCTTTCACAGCTATTCGTGACGCATCTGTTTCTACTGTCCCCAACAACTTGACATGTACAGCTTCAGTAAATACTTTTCCGTAACATTTCGCAATATCACTGATTACTTGCTTGTACACCTTCTCTGTATCTGTAAACAATCACATACCTGGTATCAATTTTGCATGGGGGATTAATATTTCATATTGCTCTTGTGCTAGTTCATAATATTCTTCATATGTAATTGGCAAATTAAAAATTTTCACAATTTTTTGTGCCGACTCTAAACCTGTAAGACCCATGAGTTGGATTTTCATGGGCCAATCCATTGTTTTTCCATATTGTTGAAGAATGTTGTTGATAGCACGTGTATATAATGTTTCGGTATCTACAATTAGTAGTAGTACATACTATTTAAAGTGTTATGTAAGTGGCTTAAACGGGTTTTAAGTTTTAACATTTAACCCTTAATACTGTTAGGCTATTCATTGTTTTTTTTCTGAAGGTGTCGTCATAAAAGCTTAAAACTTACCCAAAAGCAAACCATCTAAATCAAATATAACGTGAGACACCTTTTTAAAAGCTGTCTTTACTGATGCACAACATGCACGGTTCATTTTAGGTTATCAAAACCTGTGATGAACCTGTGCTAATGTTGGGCTGTCAGAGATGATAATGAATAATCAACTTTAAACTTTAAAGCATTTTTAAAGTGTATTTTCGTAAACCGGCGTGACTTATTTTAAAACAGTTTAAAAACAAAAAATACTACTAAATATGTCTCATGTACGTCGACCTATGACGTCGACGTTGTTTTTAAGTAATATGCATCTAACATAGAAAAAGGCATCTAATGCTAATGTATCTAAAACAGATATGATTTTTCATCAAAATAATTTTATTTTCGAATAAAGCCTTATAAAGTTCAGATCAAAGCGAAGTTAAGCAAATAAAGGCGCATTATGGATTTTTTTAAACTTTCATCGTATTAGGTTATGGAAAAAATTCATAGTTACTGATGATACATTAGTTAAAATGGAAGAGTGGGAGTTGCTATTTTTAAAGGGCATAATTATTATATCAAGGCTGGTACCAGATATAATATGGGGCAAAGGTCAATTAATTGACAGGTGTACGTATTCATTTAAAGTTATAGGTGCATGACATTGAATACATTTAATAGTTAAATTTTTTATCTTAGTGTATTTATAATAATGGGGCAAAATAACTCGAGCATCAGTATGCATAAACATACTCGTAGAAAATCTCTGCGTTCATCTTTTCTTCGAAGATCTTCCAAAAGTGACTTAAGTGCGACTTTTACCATGCTAGATAATGACAAACTTGTCGACTTATTGAATGTAAATTTAGCAACTGAAGAAGAACTCATGACACTACCAGGAGTGAGTCGTACCACCGCTCGTAACATAGTGGAACATAGAAAAGCTATTGGGCGCTTTAAAAAAGTAGAAGATGTAGCGCTAGTTAAAGGTGTAGGTGCTGATCGACTAGATCAAATTAGAGGGGAAATTTGTGTTAGTAAAAGGCGGAATCAGAGTTGTGCTTCATCTCGAGCTCAAAGTATGGATAGTTTAGACTCTCGTTCTTATTACAAAGCTGTTAAATTGGTGGACATAAATAAAGCTAACGTATTCGATTTACAATGTGTGCACGGGGTGACTCAAGAAATAGCAGCAAATATTGTGCTTTATCGTGACAAAAAAAAGTCTTTTAAACGACTTGAAGATCTCCTTAAAGTTAGAGGCATAGATACAGTTCGTTTTAGTAATATTAGACCTTATTTAACAGCAGGTAGTGATGAAAATTATGAAAGTTCATGTACAAGATCAAGTTTTGAAGTGACTGCTAACGGAGGTTTATCTAATGGAAGTTTGCTACATACACCCATAGTTCATAAAAAGGTGGTAAATAACGTGACCAAATTATCTTCAAATAGTGGGCTTTCGTCTTCATCAGTCTGTGACATATTTGAACTGTTGTCTGCGTATTCTTGTCGACCTATTCCAGAGGAAGAATTTTCTTACGAACGAAATGGGGAAACGGCTTTTCGTATAGCGACATGGAATTTGCATGAATTGTGCTTGGATAAAGCACACAATTTAGGTTTCAGGGAAGTTGTGTGTCGCACAGTATTGGAAAACAGGTACTAGTTAGTTTTTAATAGTTCAAGTTGATCAAGCAAAATCTATCTTATCATCTTTCTCAATGCCATAATAACTTACCTTTACCAGATACCAACAAAAAATTAATCGAAAGCCATATTATATGGTAAACCAATTTATGTGTTTATATTTTCATTTGCACATTTAAATAATTTCTATTTATAGATGGTCAATAGTCGCTGTTCAAGAAGTTTATGATTCAGAAGCCTTAAGACTTATTTGTGATGAGTTAAACAAACCTGCTCTGCGGAGGATAGGCGAATGGAAAGATAATAGTCGAAAATGGAATTTTTGTATGTCAGATGTAGCTAATTCACAGTTGGGATTTCTTTACGACTGCCACAATCAAGGTATTGTACTTATTATGTACTACTATATTGTTTTGACTGAATAACACTTAAATTTAATTACAGGCCCAGAAGTGGAGTTATTCACTTTAAATCATATATTAATTGACAGTTATGAGAGTCTTGTGGCAGAATTTAAAGCTGGAAGTGTACATTTTACTTTGGTAAATATAAATCTTCCTGATAATGGGCCCAGCAACATGGAACAAAAGTTTAAGGAATTTGCTATTGACGATAGCACTCGACTGTTGATTCTTGGTGATTTTAGTGCTATTAGCAGAAATTTGGGTAGGTAAAAATCAATACAGTACAAAAAATAATGTTCATTGCAGTGGCAGCCAGTGAACATTTTGAGTAGGGATGCTGTTTATATGTAACCAATTTTTAGAAAAGTATATATCATATGTAAAATACATTTGTCATTTTTTAAAAACAGATTTTGTTGTAAAAATTTATCATTTAAAATTATTGTCCATTTTCTACTCTTGCCTTGGCAAAATTTTTCAATGACTTTCGTTTAAGTTTGTAATTCGTGAAATAATATTTTTTCAATTGATATAGATAGTGCTGTTAAAAAAAAGTTCCTGTCTCATAGTATTCCTTAAATATGATTTTTGCTTATACCTTCTTGACTAATAACAGTATCTAGTGTTGGACGATCTTTATTTTTATTTCTATTTTTCATTTAACGTTAGTTGTGAAAATTTTATTTGTTTTACATGTTCAACAGTAAAACTCGTCATATTTCAACCCTTAAATTGTAATAAATAAATCATCATATGTTATGTAGGTTATAAACAAAATAATTTTAATTAAAACTTCGTCTCTTACTGCTTTAAGTAGCCCAAACAAACAAACAATATAGGCACCTGCCGTGCGCGTTTGCAAGCCCTTTGGATATGACCAACTGTATTGACACTGCTAAATTAGCAGTGCCGGTGTTGCATTTACTTGCTAACGACGAATATCGCTGAATCTAGCTCGAGACTAATCGAATGTTGGAAAAGTAGCACTGACTAGATTGGCAGTACCAATGTTTCACGATGTAGCTGTAGAGCATTTAATCTTTTAATCACAATGTCTAAACGCAATGTGTGTCTTAAACATGTTCCATTGTATTAATATAATGCTTGTAAACATTTTTATCAATATTATTTAAAAAAAAAAAAAAACAATAAATTTGGGTTTTTCATTTTTTTGCTGGGGGTGCCGCAGTGCTTACGCACGAGCCGCTACTGGTTCATTGTTTTAAGAGTGAAAATATTTTTATTCAAGTTCACACCAATTGAAGGGTTTGCTGCAAAAAGGGGTTAGCTCCAAATTTTGTGCGATTTGAGTTATGGCTGTATTACACTACACAATTTCTTGTACAATTTGCTGTCAAAAAATTTTATACTAGATTGTACAGCTGTTGCCAAGTTACAACACGTCTTAGGTCGTAAACTGACACTTCGCGTATGTCAATTTACGACATTGTAACTTGGCAACAGCTGTACAATCTAGTATAAAATTTTTTGACAGCAAATTGTACAAGAAATTGTGTAGTGTAATACAGCTTTTAGACATCCTATCTTGTGCAAAAAAAAAACTCTTTCGATTGGTACAAGAACGAGGTAGCTCCTAGCGTTAATTTCTGAGTTATTTCACATTTGGATTTGACTATCTTGCTCTTTTGGGGCAAGAAAGATGCAGCTCGTGGAGCTGCCTCCTTATTGCGACAAATGGCTGAGGTGGTTTGTTGACATAAAGGTTATAGTTTACAGATTTTGTTGTTACACGTATGGTAGTCAGGGTTGTTCCTGCTATTACAATTGTAATAGATCTATTACAATAAGCATGGAACTATTACGCTATAATGGTGCCTTTCCACGTGAGAGTAAACTACTCTCGATAGCAGCGTCGCCAAGGATACAGCCCCTGAGAGTAAAGGCTCCACCAGACAGACGCGATATGCCGCTCGGTACGATACAGTCGGCACATGACTCGGTATGATTATCGCTGCTTATCGCAATGAGTGCCCACACTAGTGCGACACAGTATTTCATGTATTCTAACCTAACAATCAAACATAAATAAAAATATTCTTACACACTACTATTCTATGTTAAGAAAAGATATAATTAATTATATTATCTACATGTAAACAATATGAAAATAGTCCTAAATTATTTTTAAACATAGAACATTTTTACTTTGACAGTTGACAGTTGTATCCCGAAATACCAAAGCGATATACCGAGTGCGATATATCGCGCTCATCGGTATACCGAGCTTGGTGTGGGCGCTTCCATATACCGCAATGTTATTAGATATCGTACCGAGCGGCATATCGCGTCTGTCTGGTGGAGCCTTTACTCGCGATTGGCTGTATCCTTGGCGACGCTGCTATCGAGAGTAGTTTACTCTCACGTGAACACGCACCATTACAAAAGCAGCAAATCTATTACATTTACAGTTTTCGTTTTTTTAACCATGTCCGTCTCCTAAAGAGCAATTTTACGTATAAAGTCTGTTTTAGACTACACTATTTTTTCGTTTAAGAAAATCGTATACGATTTTCTAGTACGGTGTCAATCAGAAATTACAAATCTTGAACGAAAAATTCGTATGAAATTAGAACCTGTCCTATATGCGTCCTATTTTAGAATGGGCGTGTTCATTGACATGGGCGCATGCGTATTCTACTGCAACTGTATCTGGCCGCATGTCATTTGTGGGTTAGGTTAACTGAAACAATCAAACGATGTTAAATACTACTTATTACCGTTATAATCCCTCACAATTTATCTTGTAGGAATAAATATATATATGAACAAGCGTTAAATATACGTTAAATTTGAAAATGATTCGCTTTCTGTTGTGATCAAATTGAACATTTTCGTACCAAAAAATAGTACAGTGTAAGAGGTTCATATTTTCCATGCTAAATTCTTGAACGAAATTTTTGTACAAAAATCGTATACGATTTTCTTGAACGAAAAAATAATTACAAATTAGCGTAGTCTAAAACAGACTTAAGAAAATTTGAAATTTGCATTTTAGCGCTGTTTTCGTCACAGTAAAACAATATTTGAATGTATCTAGAGTTAGTTTATGACTTTATCAGTAGGTGGCGCTTTTAATTAGTACTTTTTTGCAGTAATCTTCATAACTTTTATTCAAACGGCTAGTAAATGCAATAATTCTATGCGTACTCTGACGGCGACAGACCTGGAACGTACTATTCATGCATATCATGTAGATTGTGCCATTTGTATAGTGAAAAAAAAATGTATTACATTTTGAAGGAATCTATTACAGTTTTCTTCCCTAATCTATTACAATCGAAAAATTGAAAAGAACAACCCTCGTGGTAGTACGTTATTTTGACAGAAGTTTTGTGCTTTTTGTACTTAGACGTCGTTTTTTTATACTTTTTTTTTTAAATTGAAAAGAGGGAGGCTGTGACCTAAAACAAAAGAAAAACAGGTCCCACTTATTCAATACGGCCCGTATTACTCACACACACATCTAATTTACTGGCCCGTTGTACCATTTGAGTTTGCGACCCCTACCTTACAAAGTGGTTGATCACATACTTTGGGGCAAGAAGGAGGTAGCTCCAACATTCAAAACATGGCCCATTATTCCAGAAGAGATATTTTTCATGCTAATAGGGCTTATTCATAGAAAATTTATGTACAATAAGTTTTAAAAAAATATTTTCTTGTAACTTGACATTTGAACTGTTAAAACGTTTTTTTTATTTTTCCACCCATTTATAAAATTGGAGCTAATCCCTTTATGCAGCAAACCCTTCAATTGAGCAAAGTAAAATGACAATGTATTTTTTTTTTCAAAATTTAAACTAACAATGTCTTTTGGTAGCCTTTGTTTTATACTGTCAACAATTTCACACATGAGAAAATTAATTATTAGCATGCTATTGTCGAGGGATTGGATCGGCAAATTTATAAACAGTACATTGCCGTTATTTCTGTCAGTTTTTGAATAAAGCAAGTGTTGCATCTGTGAAATATGTGGTGTATTTAGTGTAAGCGCATGAAAACAATTTATTTTTTAGATGAAAACCGAGAAATTGGCAATTTTCAGGCAGTATTGCCACTCGCCATCAATACGAGCTGTGTTAACTTCAAGACTGTCCCAAGTTGTCGATATTCTGACAATATTTTTGTTAATTCCAAAGTTAAAGGACAATTGACTGGTGTTTGGGGTGTAGTTCGCCAAGGATTAACACATCTTGCAATACCATGGGGTTGGAATTGGGGAGGTCCTGCGTCTCCTCATTGTCCAGTGTGGATTGAACTTTTTGCTAACCCTGACCTGGGCACAGCACTGTGATAATTTATGTAGTACTTATAATTAGTTTTAACTGTCATTATTTTTCTATGGATATCTAAAGTACAATGACCTACCTTCTACTTTGTGTGTTGGTGCGCGTGCGCATGTATATACAGTAAACAAATCTGTTTTATATCGGTAAAACTGTAAATGGTGTGGTTGTAGCTTTTAATTATAACTTGCTTAAAGAAACTTATTTTATTTATAGTGTTTTACATATGATTATGATTGCATATCAGATGTTGTTTATATGTATATATTTATGTTGTTACGAACCCAGACTCCTGAAGATGACGAGTGTGACCTCGTCGAAACGTCGAAAACTCGGTCTCTTTAGAGACCAGAAACAGACGCGGTTCAGCACCCTAGAACCAAGTTCAACACGTATATATTTATATATATACAGGGTGGTCCACATAGAAGGGCCACTATTGGAGTCTCGTAAACGGTAAGAGCTACAAAGAAGTTGAAATTAGACAAATTGTTTCCCTCTCTGAGACCTACTCAGTGATACTTTAATGTTTTAAAAACGTTCCATGGCGTGCTAGATGATAAACAAAAATCAAAATGGGCATTTTTTTTTAAATCTTCATTAACTCAGTTATACCTAATGATACAAAAATATTTTTGGGAGAAAAGTTGTCGATTTTTTTACGCTTTGTAAAACCTTTTTGAGCCTAAATATCAAAACAAATACATTAAACCTTATATTACTCAAAAGAGGAATAAACCTTAATTTAATAAAATGCAAGTTTATAATTTATCTAAGAATTTTAAACAATATTGAAACCAATGTTTTAGTTTAAAAGTGCGTAAAAATTGCGCATTTTCCCCAAAATTATTTTTGTACCATCAAGTATAACCGAGTTGTTAATGATTTAAAATAAAATCCATTTTTATTTTTGTTTATTATACAACGTGCCATGAAACTTTTAAGAATCACTGGTGTAGTAATATGGATAAATAATTACTTATAAAATCAATTACATCCAAGAAGTATGTTCGAATAATAGTGCTGACTTGTTAACTATTGTCGTATAAATATCTGCACATACTTATGCAAAGCACGCACAAGACGGGTTATTTTCTATTTTTTTTTTGAAGATCAACTTTCAATCCCATTTTCCAACTAACAACAGACGACTCGACAACAATCAATCTTCTTCTTGTAATTTGGTGCTTTCCAGGCTATTGTTTTTGGTGTTCGTCCATCTGCCATTCTTTCGATATGACCCAGCCACTGTAATCTTTTCGCTTTTATTACCGTCAATTGCTGGTCCCTTCTCTCATACCCTTGTTCTGTTTTCCTTCCTCCCAACACTCTTCTAAGTATTTTCCTCTCCCATTTCTGCAATATTTCCTGTGTTTTCTTATTATTCAGTATCCCAAGTTTCACAGGCATATAGTTCTGTTGGTCTCTTATTAAACAACTTAATTTACATGAATACTTCGTATCTTCGATTTATTTACGTAGAAATAAACACGTGATATGTATTAAAACTTACAAAAGACAACATAATAATTGTGATTCTGCGTCATTTGTGTGGTTTTATTTACTGTCTAGAACCTTAGCAGCTGTTCTAATCTTCGAGTTCTATGCAAAACGACTTGAAGGAGTTCTCCACAAAGATTGGACGATCACGAGCTTAAACATCATACATATAAGCATCTTACTTAAGATAAACAATAAAATCTTAAATCCAAGAGCAGTGCGTTAAAGTGAATAGGTCTCAGAAAGCAGAACAATTTTTCTAATTTAAACTTCTTTGTAGCTCTTACCGTTTACAAGATTCCAATAGTGGCCCTTCTATGTGAATGTGTATAGGTAGTATTATAATAACTGTTTTCAAAATATTAAAACTTGTCTGCAAATTTTGCATCATTAAGCACGTCCACTTTTTTTCCTTACAACTTAAAATTTCAATTTTATTGATCACACACAAAAAGCGAGGGAATGGAAAATCGTTGGTGATGTTTATTGTTGGCTTATATTAATTTATACAAAATTAGCACAATATATTTGATTAATGTTAGATATTTTTAAGTAACAAAATTGTCATCGTTCATCAGAATAAGATAATTATTCTGTATTACAGTATCTTTAATATTATTATAAATCAGTTGAAGAACAATCCAGTTCCTTTAGTGTTCGATTCAATCCATTCATCGAATTTCGTAGATAATTCGGGACTCATATAATTTTTCCAGTCACCAACTTCACCTTTTCGTATAAAATTATTGCAATTATTTTGAATGTAATTCTTGTTAAAATTTGTTTCAAATAAAGGTTGTAAGTTTACAGCTCGATTTTTTTTCATATTTTTAAAACTGAGATATTCATACAGTGTATTTACTTGATCATCAGTTAAAGATTTCTCCAAATATAATGCAGTCTTCCGGATAACATTTTTAAGATCGATTTTCATGTCTTCATATTTTAGGAATAATAAGTTTATATCTTCACGATGGTTCCAATATCCAAAAAAATGAGACCACACCAATCCCAGTGGTACTTGTCCAACCAGAAATAGCTCACAAAATTCCTCAAAAGTGGCGTTCAAATTATGAATGAGTTTGCAATAATGGAAATACGATACACACATGTCCTTAGGATTTCTTGCGATATAAATGACCTAAAATCATATATTATGTAATAGGTAAGACTTATTATGAATGTTTTGATCTGTACCTATCTTTTACGTTTCTTACCTTTGGCTTTATCGTTTTAAGTTGTGTAGGAAGCAATTCAAATGGTAGATGAGTTTTTATAAATCTTGGAGATACTTGATTATTTACAAGTTCCACAGAATTCCCAAATTCTTTCATAAAAGATTCATATTCCGGAGATGAAAATAAAGCTGACAGTCTGTAGTAGTGAAATGAACTGATACAATTAACATGTAAAGCTAACACTTTAATATAAAAAAATATATTTAATATTTATCCTTTTAAACATTTGTTGATGGCACCGTGTTGTGAAACCTGGTGTGAAATTTAAACTGGCTTCAGTGCTTATGTTTTATGTTTATTAACCCTTAACTGGTAATGACGAGTTCACTACGTCAAGGGTTTTATGCCTGTCCTGTGGTTTTATGTGCCCAAACTAGTCAACAAAACGTCTGGTTTTAATGCAATCTAACAATATGCATCTAAACTGAGAGTTCCTATAGCAGAATCAGGGCCGTCGAGAGGGTGTAGCATTGAGGCCTCAGGGCGCCGCTTCACAGGGGTGCCATAAGACTTGAAACATTTGTTTATATACAACTATAGTTGTGTCGGATCGCAACCTCGGAACACACTTTTTACTGTTAAAAAGAGGCGAAAAAAATAATTTTCAGAGTAAAAATTTGCGTCTTGCGTTTCAAAAACGTTTATGCAATGCGTAACATTTGACTTTGATAATCTTCGCCTTGTAAAAACTACAATATATAAAATTAAATTCTAAGGTTTGTAGTAATTCGCCTCGGATTGTTAAACACTGGTATCTGTATGCGTTATTTGCAAAAATCACGTTTTGTAACATAATATCAACAATTTTTATGCAGTTTGGTTAATAATCCTAGTTTAATTTGATTTTCTATGTTTGCTGACAACCGTCAAAGTACACATTAGAAAGAGAGAAATATACTTTCATTTCACTTCATCGGCTTCAGTTGCCACTCATCGCGTAGATATGAAATGCGCTATATACACTATATGCAGGTATTTGTACACATATTATGATTTTACCATTTCCCGGCGTAACTCCGAAAGATGTTTTAGAAAGAAAAAAAAATGTTAACGGCCCCTTAGTTTTCGATAAAGAATTACCTCTCAAAGTTTTTCGCATTATTTATGAACCACCCTTTATATACAATCTGTTTTGTAAGCGGTGGCACAAGTTAACTTACTCAATTGAAGGCGAACGCATTGCTAAAAGTTTCTGAGAAGCTTCTTCATAGTTCATATTATTACCAATAAGCCAAACCATTTCCTGACACCATGTGGACCCTAAAAAAATATGCTGTCGGAAACTTTGTTTATGCTTTTTAAGATTTACACATGCTTAAATATTCATTTAACATCTCGACGACTTATAAGCGTTTTTGGATAAAAAGTATTATGTGAAATAAATATTTGCAGTATTTCCCTAAAACTACGAACGACGGCTCATTTGCGCACAAACATGTACTTACTTTATTAATAATTATTAAGCGAAATTATCTATATTTTGTAATTTACTTTTGATCAATAATTAAAATTAAAAACTCTGTTTTAGATGCTACAAGTAGAATTTTTAATTTAAATTGAATTTGGTCAATGCAGATTTGAAAAATATGTAATATATTATTTACCTGTACGTGGGTAACTGGTCATCCATACGTCATCTTTTTTCACTGTAAAATCCAAAATTGGTTGAGCGATTTCTTTAAATTTTGGCGGTAATATGCATTTACCAGGATTATATTCTAGTAAACAATTTTTAACTCCAAAAATATTATCGAGTTTTGCAGTGTAAGGAGGTGATAAAGGTTTACTGCTGAAACTCATGGTTTCTGCGGGAAAACTACTCTCACATAAATACGCACCAACACTGATAGTAATAATTTCTCCAATGCGTATGTTCCGAGTAGAAAGTGGTTCTGATAGAAAGTATCAAGAAATAAAATGAATAAAATACCGCACAAGACTATGTCAACCATCACTTCCAATTTTTTATTATTTTATAGAAAAATATGTTGAGTTTCTCTTTTGTAAAGTTTCACGGGTAATGAATGCTGTTACGCATGATAAGTGAGCTAAATAAAATCAAATTCGTCGTTCAAGAAGTTGTCTTTGAAATTGTTTTTTAATAATATTCAATTATTTTTTAAAATAAGTCAAATGGCATGAAAAAACAACTGCTTTTTTTGCATTTTGTTTTTATTATAGTATAATATTACATAAGAGTTGCAAGAAGCACAAAGAAGCATATTACGCACGACTGGAACAGTTGCGCTAGGAGCCGCGTGACTGCGAGTGCGTAATTGCTTTAAGCTTTTTTTTTTTAAATAACTAATAAAAATGAAGGTTATGGGATATTTTCCTTTAAAAAAAGGCTTTCACCAACGTTAAACCTGTTTCTTATTTGATGTTTTGTGAACCTAGCACACGAAAATATCCGAGGTACACTTGATCTACCAAGCCGCCATGACAAACCGTCAAGTCATTAGCGCGAATAACTATTTTAACTAAAAGATAGTAAAGTCAATTCACATTGCTACTAAATTTTATTTTGTGATGGTATGTTAATTTTTACATATAATTTCATAACCGTTAATATTACAGTACAGTCCACATAATTTGCAATAAAGCATTATTTTATAATCGCTGTAATAATAGTGGTCGATTATTTATAGGTTTGGTGCTAGAAATAGAAGAAGGAGAAATACTTAAGTTTAAAATTACATCAGTAAATTGTAATAATAGTACATTAACCAATCAAACAAATTTTAATTAAATGACACATTTAATAATAATTGGAAAACGTATATAAAAAATAAATTTACTTAAACATCGTGTGAAAGATGCAGTCAATTTCCACAGTTTTGAGGGTTTCAAACTGTATACTGTTTACAATGTCGCTGTTTATATCATTTTGTTTACTTAATTTAGCAAGTGCAGCAGTAATGCATAGTCATTCTAATAATTTAAATAAAGAACGAGAAGAAGATGGTGCTTATAGTCCCAGAGATCGACACCATTTTTCTGAAAGTGGTGAACACCACAGCGAATTTGATCACGAATCTATTTTAGGTATTTATGCTTTAAGGATAATTTATTATTAGATAAATAATATCTGATGCTAGGTAGCACCAAGGATGCTGAAGAGTTTGACCATTTACCTCCAGAAGAGTCGAAACGTAGGCTAAAAATATTACTTCACAAAATGGACCTTAACAATGATCAGTACATTGATAGAAAAGAATTAAAGGCATGGATTTTAAGATCTTTTAAGTAAGTTATAGATACTATGCTAGTTTAAAATGTGCCTAAAATTTTATTTATAGAATGCTGTCAGAAGAGGAAGCTCAAGAAAGGTTAGAAGATGCTGACGAAAATGGTGATGGTAAAGTAACGTGGGATGAATATGTAGCAGATGTTTATGGCAAAGATGAAAGTACTGAAAGCATTGCAGTTGATTCCCAAAATGAGCAGGTTGTTTGAGTAATATTCTGGTGTAATTCACTATTTATCGGCCTTCATTACATGGTTGTTTGTATTGTACACTTTCAAGATTCAGGAAAAGTTTATTATTTACTTTTATAATTTATGAATTATTATAGTAATCATGTTGTGTACATCTCAATAATTTTACGGTTTATGTTACAGCTAATGGAAGATGATCGAATAATGTGGAAAACTGCTGATAAAAATGGTGACAGCTTTTTAAATAAAGTAGAGTGGTTAGCATTTTCTCATCCTGAAGAGCATCCAGACATGCTTCCACATATATTAGAACAAACACTTCGAGACAAAGACGTGGATGGAGATGGATCAATTAGTTTTCAAGAATATATCGGAGAAAGGGGACACGATCAGGATAAAGAATGGTTGCAAATGGAAAAGGATAAGTTTGATCATGATTTTGATAATGATGCCGATGGTAAGCTTACTGGAAACGAAATATTATCTTGGGTGGTACCGACAAATGAGTATGTATTAAGTGCATTTAATAAATCTATTATGAAATTAAATTTCCACATTTACAGTGAAATAGCAGAAGAAGAAGTACTACACCTTTTTGTATCTAGTGATGATAATCATGACGACTTATTAAGTTTTGATGAGGTGTTGGAACATCACGATACTTTTGTAGGTAGTGAAGCAACCGATTATGGTGATCATCTGCACAACATACATCATTTTGAAGATGAACTATGATTCTTTTAATATCAGTGATTATAAGTAATTTATTGTAAGGTCTGACTTGAGATTATTTATTACAAACTATAAATGATCTTTTAGTTCATTTATACTTAAATTGTGCCATATTATATTGTTTTATTAATAAACTTTGAACAAATTAAATCTTATTTGAATTATAACAAGTAACATAAATGAATTAAACATAAAGGATATATTAACTGATCATGGCAATGAAGTCATTCTCATGTAACTTTTGCCTGAGGGTAAAGCCACTACTGTAACATGAGGAAACATTGAATTTAATTGGTCATCAGCAACAGAAGGCTGTATCATAACTGGATCTCCTACCTACAATTCAGAACATATATCGTTGCAAAATTTTTAGCATCAAATTAAATACATATACCTTCCAGTTAGCTGGTGTGGCTACTTTGTATTTGTCTGTTAATTGCAAAGAATCAATGACTCGTAAAATTTCACTAAAATAAATTAAGGTATAATTTATTTCAAAATTTGTAACACTCTAAGCACGGCATGACATAAACGTGGTGTCTCACTTTCAGTGGCCAACCAGGCAGCATGACAAAACAGTGTCTCTTACTACTCAAGTTATTGGACAGCGGTCTATTGGTCGGGTCCATGGACCCAACATTTTGCATCTCACGCCTGTGCTTAACGTGTTAAAAAGATCTCAAATATCTTACTCAAAATTGCGACCAGTGGTTGCAGGATACAAAAATGACAATCTTAATTTTTTTGCTGGATCAACAACGAACACTGCTCTAGCAGTTAGAGGAATACCATCAGCATCTTGTTCATCAAGATCAAGCATTTTCAACTCTCCTGCTAGTTGGCGATTTTCATCTGCGATAATTGGAAATTGTCTTGAATCACCAGTACATGTTGAAAAGAGTTTAATATCATTCCACCATTTGTTATGGGACTCTACCGAGTCACAAGATAAAGCTATTACTTTTACATTTCTTTTTACAAATTCTGGATATAAACGTAAAACTTGAGCCAATTCTGTCGTACAAACTGGTGTAAAATCAGCAGGATGAGAGAACAATATTCCCCATCTGGAAATACAACTGGGAGTTAAAATGAATCGGTCAAATCTACAGAATTAAATTATGTATACTTACGAGTCACCTAACCAGTCGTAAAATTGTATATCTCCTTGGGTTGAATTTGCTTTAAAGTTAAGAAAATTTTCACCTAAATTAAACATTTTACAACCCAGAAATTACAAGTACGATTACACTTTGTAGGTTATATTTACAACACAACCAGGAGTGCGTTCAGGAATTCGAAACTGGTGTGCTGTGTATCAAAAACCTCGAATGCATTGCGTTCAAAAATTCGTTTGGTGTGCACACAATATGCACATTTTACACCCCACCTGGGACTGGTGTGCGGGTGTGAGCACCGGTTGATACACTACAAAGCGCGCACCAACACAACTTTCGAATTCCTGAACGCACTCCAGTAGTATGTTCTGTGATTACATTTAACTGCACAGATTAGAAAGTTACACGTTGTCTGTCACCTTTGATCTTTGTTACAACCTGCTAATAATTCAATACAATATGGTAGGAGGTCATGAAAGGTAATGTTTAAATATTTTATGTCAGTATAATTTGACAGTTGTTCTTTTTTCATTTAAGTGATAGTTTTAATACATCTGAAGACATGTTTCGTACAGTAATAAATAATCGTGTAAGTATTTAATAACATTTGCTAAATGGCATAAGACATAACATACGGTACTTAATTTTAGGTGTTGTTGAAACAAATAAATCCTGCTATTAATTGTGCTATAAACATACGATATGCATCGTCCAAAAATGACAACCCCCAAAATCTTCCACACCAGCCTGTACCACCACTAGATGATACATTAAAAAAATTCTTAAAATCTGTGAAACCACTTTTAAGTGATAAAGAATTTCAAAGAGCGAACGAATTAGTAAAAGATTTTGCCAAAAAAGGGGGGTTTGGACAAAAAGTTCAGAATGAACTGATGGAAAGATTTAAAAGCACATCGAACTGGTTCTCAGATTGGTGGTTGGAGTATGCATATTTAGGGTTCAGAAATCCTGTAGTTGTTTGGTCAAGCCCTGGTCAAGGATGTCCTTTTCAGAACTTTAAAAACGAAGACGATCGTATAAATTACACTGCCAAGCTGATTTTGGCTGCTGTTAGTTATAAAATGCTTATTGATGCGTAAGTTACATGTTGAAAATATATTATGAAGCAGTTTTAACTGTGACGGGGAAAAAAAACGAATCTTTTAGAAATAAAATACCGATGGAGATGATGGGTAAAAATCAATTGGATATGATGCAATACAAAAAAATTTTTGGAACGTGTCGAATACCTAGTTTACCAGTTGATGGTCTCGAGTTAAATCCTAAATCAGAACATATAGTTGTTGTTCACAACAATCATGTATGTGTATCAGTTAGCTGGTTAAAATTTATTTATTTAACTGAGCTTGTTTTAAGTTTTATAAAGTGCAAACAATGTATAATGGCAAACCACCAAGCGAAAATCAACTGAAACAACAACTGCGTAAAATTATAGACAAAACTGTGAAACGTGCTCGTCCTGTTGGTATCTACACTGCAGACGAGAGAGATGCTTATGCCAAAAATTACCAAGAATTAATTAAAGGTAGAATATACTGCAGTGGAACCTCGAATAATCGTTTTCCTGTATGTATAGTTTATTTCATGGTTCGGAATAAATTTCATATGAAACAAGCAAAAATAAGACTGCATCCATCGTTCCCCTATTCATCGTTTTACCACATTATTCGATCAAAACATCGGAAACTTTTTACTATTTTACTGGTTCGGTAGTTTTTTCAAAATAAAAAGCCAAATTGCATAGTAAAATATGAATGCTTACATGTTACAAAATCTTACAATTTGCCACCGATGTTGTTCGAATCGGTACGCTCTCGTTGGGAGTGAGCTAGCAAACGCAATGAATTGTAGCAGCACACATAACTCCTAACTTTTATCATAATTACATACATATTTATTTTTTATTTCTATACAACTTTGTTATTTTTTTTTTAATTACACATACTTTTGTATTATATATGCATATTTATGTACAAATGTATTTTGAAAATAACATTTACATATTATGTTTATGTAAATATTTTTTCGTATGTACCCTTATCTATGGTTTTCCCGCAATTATCATTTTGTTAAGATGGTCACTTCGAAAACTTTAGATAAAGATTCCACTGGTATCAGTAACATGCACAATTTTTCAATTTATTTACATTTGTAAATATTTACATACAAGTGTTTGAAATGTTTTAGATCCTAAAAACAAAGAGTCCGCAAATGTTATCCAAAAGTGTTTATTTTTGGTATGTCTTGATGGTGCCATGCCTGATTATGGTTCCGATAACAGAGAAACTGCCGGAGGAAGACAATTTATTCATGGTGGAGGAAGTAAATTTAATACTGGCAATCGTTGGTATGATAAAACTATCCAGGTTATTATTGTTTCAGTTTAAAACTGTTGTGTATATTGGATATATCATTAAATTTCTGTCGTTGTAGTTTGTGATAGGTAGGGATGGTCTTGTGGGTCTAACGTATGAACATTCCCCTAGTGAGGGAGGACCAGTAGCTGTAATGGTCGATTATGTGGCACAATTTATGTAGGTGCATTTTATTTTATTTAAACAATGCCTGATTTGAATATTTTTAACTGTAGAAAAAAGGATAGCGGCAAAAGCATACCAGACGTTCTGTGTAAAGAACCCGTAGAGTTGCCATTCAAATTGAATGATAAATTGAATGAAGAACTCGACAAAGCTAGTAAACGCCTCGATAAGTATGACTGTTAAAACTGTTGCCATTTGTTTTTAAATAAACCAATTTTAGGTTAGTTGCAGATCTAGATCTGAATACCTTTATTTATACAGATTTTGGAAAAGAGTTTATTAAATCGCAAAAACTAAGCCCTGACAGTTTCATACAAATTGCCATGCAGTATGCATTTTACAGGTACACATTTTATAAACCTAATTTTAAAATAATCAGAATTTTAATTTTAAATTAACTGTCGTTAAGATCTTACGGGAAACCTGCTGCCCATTATGAATCAGCTTCATCTAGAAAGTTTGTGCATGGACGGACAGAAACTATTCGTTCATGCTCTGAAGAGTCAGTTGCATTCGCAAAAGCTATGTTGAGTCAGGATACAACCAACGAAAATAAAGTAAAAGCCCTTAAAGCTGCGATAAATGAACACAAAAATTACACTTTACAGGTAATTAGTTAAAAAATTAGTTTTTAAATAGTACAAAGTAATTTCCTATTTTTTGCTGCATGCCATGAGGGCAAAAATTTATAGTAATAATTATTCAGAAGTATTGCTACATTTGCAAGTAAATATGGGATAAAATTCTTGTTGCAGGCTGTCAATGGATTAGGTGTGGATCGGCATTTATTAGGGCTGAAATTGATGGCACAAAAAAAAGGTATCCCTCTCCATGATTTATATAAAGATGTTTCGTTTACAAGAAGCAGCCATTTCCGCATTTCTTCAAGTCAAGTTGCTACGAAATGCGCAGGATATATGTGTTATGGACCTGTAGTAACTGATGGATATGGCGTATGCTACAATCCACGTAATGAAGATATATACGTCTCTGTAGGAAGCATGCATTCTTGTTCGGACACCAGCTCTACCAAGTTCCGTCATGCCTTGGCAAAAAGTTTTTCGGATATGCGAGAGGTTCTGCTTAAAACAAGCTCCAAACTATAGCAAGCAATGTGTTTATCGGTTACATCATTATACACATTACGGTTACATTTAAATATTTTAGTGTCACCATTTTAATGATAAATATTACAAACCGGAAATAAAAATCTATGTAATACTTTTGCTACAATGCTAGAAAAACAATTTTATTTGGTGTTGGTTAATTATAATTTGAAATAAATGTATTGACATTATACTGTTGACTTTTTGTATTAGACACTTAACTTATACCAATTATGCTCTTCTGCTATCAGAAAGTACTCGTACAATACATCCCAAACCACCTACGTTATATGCTTTTTCATGCCATAACAATAAGTGGCCACTACTACCTTCTGAAGGGGTTTCAAAGCCTCTGTATACATACTTCATCAGTACATCCACTAAATCTGGCTGCAGCGCTTGTACTGCTTCTTCTATTTGCGATGCCTTAATCGTCAATAAAACTCGCAAAGTAACATTCAATGCATTATCCTACAAATTTTATACGACAATTAATGGATCATTATGAAGGAAGGGTATAATTAAAAGGTGGAAGTTATCAATAGTTACCTTTACCGTTTGATTTTTTGATCCAAGTGGAGCACTGCCCAGAGTAGTCTTTAACGCCTCGATATATTTACCTGTAGATGAAAGTTAAAGAAAATAACTTAAGGGTATAAATGCGATTAATGTTATTAAAAGGATATTGATTAAGTAAGGTTAAGATTTCATTTTCGTTGGGGCCACTAGAACCGCTTGGATCTGCATCATCCTCTTTAAAATTATCTTCATTGTACTGATCAACATCAATTTTTCGGAACGCTGAACTAAACGTATTTTTTGCCATGTTTTTAACAATAATAATATTTCAACTATCAACTAAATAAACACACCCATAATTGAACCAACGTGACATGCGGATGTGTGTTTTGTGATGCGGATAAATTTAAATACTTTAAAAAATAAAAGTTGGATAAAATGTTTGTAACTAGTGTGGCAAATACTCTTAAACCTTATTATTATAAAACCTTTAATGTGAATGCTAATTGCGCGGGTGCATTATGTTTTGATAAAATTTTGTTTTAAATTTTTGACTCAATTAAAATTTGACCACTACGATTATTTCTGTTAAATATCAATCGAAAGATATTTATAACAAACACCAGCGTTTAATTATTCCATTACTATCGAATATCAATACTAAAGATGGTTTAGCAAAACATACCAATGCAATAAACGTTGTTTATCGTTTTTAAAAATTGCCTTAATCTAGTACCAGTACCGAGGTACCAACCCCTCTCAATAAATTTACCCAGTGCAAAGTAGTTCTTTTTATGTCGGTGTGCATGTTGCTGTAAACATTCAAAATGGTAAGTTAATAATCTTATTTTATTCGAATTATTTTACATCATCCTCTGGATCTAATGTATGAAATTACGAAGAGTAGTATTTTGTAATTATAATTATTGAATATTTTAACAGTAACTTGTATGATTGGTTCTTTACAGGGTAAGGTAAAATGTTCAGAGTTACGTGTGAAAGATAAAAAAGAGCTAACCAAGCAGTTGGAAGAATTAAAGACAGAGTTGACGAGCCTACGAGTAGCAAAAGTAACAGGAGGAGCACCTTCGAAGTTATCTAAAATGTAAGTTATATTATTTCATCCTGGAATGCGACACTGTACTGTATGTTTTTTAGCCGAGTGGTTCGTAAAGCCATAGCTCGAGTTTATATTGTTATGCATCAGAAGCAAAAAGAAAATTTAAGAAAGTTGTACAAGGACAAGAAATATAAACCATTAGACTTGCGTGTAAAGAAGACTCGTGCAATGCGTCGTGCGCTTTCCAAGCATGATAGACGAATCAAGACACAGAAAGAAATTCGTAAACGATCAGCTTTTCCACCCCGAAAATTCGCTTTAAAAGCTTGAATTGTATTATGGTATAATAATAAAAACTTAAAATAATATTAATATTTTATTTAACTTTTATGGCAGTACTGACAAGTTTTTGTGCAAGTGTTGGTGGAGCAATCATATTGCGTGGCATATAAAATTGATAAGTTTGGTTTCTCCTGTTCGTTGATATATAAGGTTAAATTAATTGATAGTTTGCTGGTTTTTAACAGGTTAATTATTATTTTTTATTATAACGTCCTACATGTTTCGCTGACTTAGTTTTGTCAGCATCCTCAGGGCTAAAATAAAATGTTTTTAAAGCATTTCACATTAAGCTAAAGTTAATTTAATTCTTACAAGTTTCAATTAATTATTAATCAATTTCAATTATGTATTAATATTTCAATATTTCATCATCATTGAAACTTTTAAGTATCATTAAGAATTAAATAAACTTTTATTATATATTATACTTTAAAAACTAATTGTAAAATTTAAAAAAAAAATGTTTAGCCCTGAGGATGCTGAGAAAACGAAGTCAGCGAAACATGTAAGACGTTTAAATAAAAACTAATAATAAACCTGTTAAAAACCAGCAAACCATCGCATATAAAATATGTACATGAGAATCATCTGCAACAATAGTTATGAGAAATAATTAAATTTCATGCAAATACAATTTTAAATATGCTTAATGATTCATAATAAATACCTTAACTGATTTAAAGTCTTAAATCATTTTACAATTCAAATACATATTTATATTTAAATCTGCAATTGATGTAACATTAAATTGATTCGTTCGGTTTTAGTGCAAACATATATACTTTGTATAACGCCTTCGGAAAATTACATTGCTGGGACTGGCGGAAGCAGTGAAGTCCTGATGAAGCAAAAATGTCTTTAAAAACTGAAAATGGCCTTGTAACTGAAGAATCTTGTTCATCCATCTCAATATCAGATGTTGATGTCACATTCTCCTTTATGACAATTATGCCGTTAGATCGCAAGGCCAACCTGTAATTATTTTTAAATATTGATGATAATTTTTAACATATACTAGTTCAATAATGTTTTATAACATTATAAGCAAGAAGCAACGCTTACAATATAACACTATTAACTATTGTACTTGGGCATATTATTTATACATACCTGCATGCACTTAAAAACCGTATGAGGTGGTCATCTGTTAAGTGACCCAATACCCACTGTATCCAGATTACATCATATTTACCAATTTCAGGTGTAAAACTCTGTAACCCTTCAGGGTACATGTGACCGATTTTTACAAATTGTTTAGGACCAATGAATGTTTTTGCTTGTTCCAAAAAGAGGGAATTTTGTTCCACTAAATCAACAACATCGAATGTTTTCGTAAGAAGGTGTTTGCTAATGCGACCGATACCTGCCCCACAATCCAAGGCACACTGTGTTCCAGGTGGGCAATTGATTTTTAATAGTTTTTGTAAAAATATGTTTGAGCCTTGGATATCTGTCTGAGATACATAACCAAAACCACCCAACATTCCTTCTATCGTGGCTGGAATAGTTTCCCAATACTGAGAAGCATCGGTGTAAAACTTATGATCTGTTTTTATCTCCATTACAATACTTTACATCAACTATTTACTATATTACTTCATTTACATTTATATATGAATCTCTGCAATTCATAGATAATACTAACGCAAAAAACTGGATATTAAATTCGGTCAATTTTCACTCGCAAATTAAAATTTAAAAATAATGTGAGGTTACTGTATATTTACATAGTTGCAATATTTGCAATGTATGTGAACATAGTAACAAAAATTCGAGTTCAAAATTTAATAAAACAACTAAATCTGATTTGGTCAATATTCTAGGCTATTAATATCTTGTTGCTATTAACATTTAGATTTACCAATAATTTTTCACTGGTTTATATCTAAAACAAATTACCAAATTTAAGAGTTTAAATTGACAACATTGCTCGTTGAGAGTAGCATAGAAAAATCGATTAAACTGTTTAGCATTGATAAGTTTAGATAAGTGTATAAAATGTTGAGTTAGGACCTTTGTTGGTGTATAATATTGATTACAAAATGTAGTAAAAACAACTGTTGAATTGTTGATGAAAGTATTCCATTATGTCAACATTAGCAAAATGTAAATTGCAAACTGATGGCAGTGTTTGCCTTCAAGATATTTTAAACTCCTTTAATTCTGCTATAAAGGAAGAACATGCATGGGCACTGTGTTATCAGTGTAGTAAATATTATCTTGAAGTTGTTGTAGCCAATCGTGACGACTGTTATGTACCCTCGGAGGTATATCACATATTTTTACAAACTGATGGAAATGTACATTCCAATACTTTGTTTGGATGTGGAGACAAAATAGCAAACAGAAGGAGATTAACTGATGAACAAGAATTGATATGTGGATTAGGCTTTGCCGTGTACAATGCATTAGACTATGGTACTAACCATGGTGAAGAAAGAGCAATTGGACCTGATTTGGAACAACTTATTAGTGATATGATATCTGAAGACAGAAGCATACATGGTGAACCACATCATGAGACAGATGATGAGGGTATAGAGAAAGATGCCGAAGAAGGAGATTATACACGCGGTCAGACCGTTCATACCAGCTTACAACAAGTTGTACAACGATGTGAAAAACATTTGAACACTCTTAGTAAAAATCAAGTTGTATCTCATTATAAAGCTGTAGTACGTGCTTTAGTTACAGAAGCCTTAGAATTATCCACGTTTCTTGAAAAAGTGTCCCAGGGAACAAGTAGTTTATTGTTAACTACCGATAGTGCAAATAATTCTGAACTTGATCACCTGCAGTTTGCAGATTGGGCTCGATTTTGGGTTCAGGTGATAGGTGAGCTGCGCATGGGTGTAAAGTTAAGAAAGGTTCATTACAGTAGAGCACCTATCGAATATGAGCTAACACCGTATGAAATTCTCATGAAAGATATTCGTTCTTGTCGTTACAACTTGCGAAAAGTTATGGTAGATTGTGATGTTCCTTACAGAGTTACTAAGGATGCTCATGCCATAATTTTGGAATTTATTAGATCTCGCCCACCATTAAAAAAGGTGTCTGATCGAAAATTACCACCACCAAAATTAACTCTTTCTTTACACGATCAACTAATGAATTCTATTAGAAAAGGACGACCGCTTAAATCGATAAAGACATTTAATGTGAATATAGAATCAACACCAATGCAAACAAGTCAGCCATCCACAAGAAAACTTATAAAAGTCGATTTTTCACAATTGGATGATGTAGATGATGACGACGATGATGTGGGCCATACTGACAATAGTTCTGAATCTGATGCACCTGGATTATGGCCTCATGAGGAGTACAGACAGCTCTGTGATGTCCGGTTGGAAGCATATGATCTCGCTACGCTACGACCAAATTTTCACACTTATACCCTTGGTGTAGGAAGTCAGTCAGTGCCACAATCTAGACCAGGGTCACGTCAGTCATGCAATAGTTCTGAGACAGATTCATTGGCACCAGATGTTGCACAATCGTTGCAGGATCAATTAATAAATGGCAAGTCGTGGTCAGATGGAATGTCCTTAGAAGATAGATTGTCTCTTACATTGGAAGAAATCGTTCATATCAGATCTGTGCTCACAAAAGCAGAACTAGAAGGTTTACCAGTCGAAGGACATGTCAAAGCAGATGTAGAGACTAGAAAAGTATGCTTTCTATGTCTAAAGACACGTTTTGGTATATTTGGCCCCTGGGGTCAGAAGTGCACATTATGTAAGAAAACGGTTTGTGCACGATGCTATTGCAGAATGAATATTCCAATGGAATACTTTTCTGGTGTACCTGTTGTCTTATTAAGTCCCAGTATATTAGGGACTCCAGAAGAAGAAAAACACAATTTGGGAATTGGAGTTATACAAAATTCAGAATGTAGCTCCTATCAAAGCCCTCGAGCTGGATCCAGTCACGACATTGCCGCAACAAGTGCGATATATCGTTTTAAATCAAAAGCAGCAACTGTAGGCAGAGCGGCAGCAGTAGTCGATAAGCTAAAAGGTTCGCAAATGGTGGTGTGCCATGATTGCAGAATGATGGTATTGCAGATAATTAAATCAGCACGTACAAATAGGACAGCTATTCGTAATAGAACGTTGCAAAATTTATCGCTTAATTTGTCAACTGTGTTTTAATGGATCCGGTATAAAAACGTCATTCCTCTTTATAGAAATATTTAGGTATTTTATAGTGTCAATCATTGTATGATCACCATATGCGATATTTTTCTGATATCACGAATTAAATGTAATTAAAAATAGTCGTTAGCACTCTTGTTCCTGTTGTAGCGCTAGTTTTCATGTATATTTTGTAAATATGTTGAATGTTTTTATTTTCTTAACAGAGAAAATTCTATTTATTATGCAGTTCACTGCTGATTGTTGCTAACTAAATATTTGTTGTGACTATGCTAAAAATAAATTACCTATAGAGTTGAGAATAGTATTCATTACGTAGTACATGTTAATGTTTTATTGTTTAAAATAAAACGTTATTTCATTTTCCAACAGATTAAAACTCTAATATACGTACATAATTTTAATATTTCTTATCAGATGATGCTTGCTAAAAATTTATTCGTCGCAGAACACGTAACCAATGTAATCTGGTTTCAGTTACCCGAATGGGTGGCTTTTAATAAAATTCGCCTTAATTTTTGTGGCGTACAGTTGGCAATATCAGCAGTTCTGTTATCTTTTCATCATGACGATTAACCTAACTTTTACATTTGTAAAGAAACGTCAGCAAAAGAAGTATCCAGCTGTTCTTTTAAATTAATTTGTTACATTTATTAAGCGACCGTTGAAATGAGACAATTGAAAGGAAAACCAAAGGAATCCAACAAAGAAAAAAAGCAACGTAAAAAGGAATTTGCACAAACCAAAAAACAAGTATGGACTGTGGTTCTACCTACGTTAGCTGCAGCATTTCTTTTCATTGTGGTTTACGTGTACATTAAATCAAGATCAAAGACTTACATGGATTAAATTAATACAAGGTTACTGTTTTAAATTTGGGACACATTCCATCCTCATCTTATTCATGATTATAATATAGTGTTATATTTCACAAATTGTTTTATTTTTATAAATAAAAATGTTTTACATTACATAAGTTTAATATTCATTTATATAAATAGCGTTTCACATTACGATTACTTATAAAAATATAATACAACGGTACACACAAATCTCGAATCATCACACAGTCATGCCTACAGTCTTAAAAAATTAACATTTTGTTACATTCACATTAAGCTACAACTAAAAAGACAACACAATTATTCACTTTCAATGCACAATCGTAAAAAAATCTCAAATGTCTCGTATACCTTTATTTAGAATTGTACGATTTTAATCATTATTGATACAAGGAAATCTAAAATGAAACTGGTCGGTTGTGATCTGAAATTTAAATTAAATAAAGTAGGGCTGGTTTTGTATCTCGCCAAACATTAAATAATATCCTCGATACTTATTAACCACTAGAAACAAATAATAAATCATTAATGAAATTTCATTTTGCATGAAACGAGTATCACATACTCTACACGCAAATAAATAAATATCTCGTAATTCATCATATAGCCACATGTTACAACATAATCAACTATAATTTGTAATATTCAGTTCAAATGATGTAATTACTTTAAAAAACTAAAATGAGTTATTTTTCTTAATTGCCAGCAACGAACTGAGGTCAAAGTCATAAAAATAAATTGATTTTTTTAATCACTTATCAATAAGAATAAAGTTTACTGGAGCTGTGTACGCGCCATATTTACAAAACATTTTTCCATGTGGTAAACATTGTTAAAAAGCAAAACAAGTCTAGTGTAATGCATTATTTACTAAATAAATAGTTAAAAATGTATAAAAAGTGATGCAGTTTTAATCACTAACGTGTAAATATGTACATGAAAAAAATCACGATCAAGTGAGTTCTTAAATGCTTAAGATCAACATAAAATAATGACAAGTCATATCACAGCATGTCGGAGAAGGCACCACCGAACCACACAAGTATGATGGGTAAAACATAATTTAATAGTGCCCTTGGTAATGATGCACTAGACACAGAAACACGAGGTGTCATTTCAGTCGCAGGTTGTATACTACTGGTAGGTTGTACTGTTGGTGTCGTTATTTCTTCTCTTGAATTGCCACGATTACCGGATCCTTCAATTTCATTTTGACCAGAGCCAGAACCGCTACTGTCCAGCGATTCTTCAGAATCATCAATAAGATCAACATCTTGACCTTGATGAGCCGCTTGCAATTTTTTGACTAGCATCTGCAACCTAAAAATTTGGTATTCCAATTCTGGGGATGAGGATAGCATCCACGAATCAGGGGGCGAGTAATTTCCTGTAGTTCCATTCCAACAATTGCCGTCCGAACTTGGTCCATAAGCCACAGTTTCATTATTACAATATTGATATGGCAATTGGCTCCAAAACTGACTACTTTCTTTAATTCTCTATAGGTATGAAAAAAAAGTTTATTATTATCACATCTCTTAGCATCAAACTTTCAAAAGTTCAATAAAATGCAAGACAATTTCTAAAAAATATTTATAATAGTTTTCTGAATAAGCTTAGGAATGAATACGTACACTGCGGTCGGTTGATGAAAAGAATTAATTACTCAGAACCGGCATGAGAATTTGTACATAAGATTTAAATGCCTTGAAGCTGTTTAATAATAACAAACTAAATTTATCAGTATGTATATTATGCTATGCAGAATTCGTGAACTTGTCTAGTTTGTGAAAAGCAATTTTTTGCCGGATTCGTGAAATAAGCAATAAATACTGTGCCTAGTACGTGAAATCGACACTTGCCTAATTTGCGAAACAGGCAAGGCATAAAAAATAACTTTTACCAACCTTTAACCTTAAAAGGTTGGTCAAAGTTCTTTTTATGCCGAATTATAAATTTAGCCGCTATTAGCATGTGCATACATTTACAGAGTGCACGCTTTTACTGCAACATACAAATTATAATTAGCCTATTTTGTAAACAAGTATTTTACGTACTAGGAGTAATGTTGCTTATTTCACAAACTCGAGGAGTTCACTGATTTGGCCCAACATTTACAAACGCACCTCTTTAATTTCCTTAATAAGCTTTTCCATCGAAGGATGTGTATCTAAAACTTTGTTCTTTTTCTTTTTCCTTTTGCTATTGAAACGCAACGATTCAAAAGCAATTTCACCTTTGGAATCGTCTGACCCTCTTGAAGGCTTAATTTCTTTGGGGACTTTGTCGACAGCTTCAGTGTATCGTTTAGATCGAACCGACTTTGGGTTTCCACAGTCCACAAACACCCGTTGCGATACTTCTTCTCCACTCTCTTGGAAATTCATTACGGCATCAGAAATTTGAATGTTAATAGGACCAACGACCATTTCAATATTGAATGGACCGAGTAAACGATCCGCAACTTTATCCAAAGCATCTGTTTACGTAAGATATATAAGTTTACATAGAAAGTGAAATGACTACCTCAATGGCAACAAAATAAAGATTTTAATGAATAAAAATAATATATAATTTAAACAGCAATCAGAGCCTAAACTTACCCACAAAATTGTTCCAGTATTCGTCCAATTTAACATGATAGCGTAAACACGAACTAAGAACATGTACACAATAGGAAGAACATGCCCCCGTTCCTTGCAGTCCCTTACACACGCCACAGAATTGCATCTGCATAAGTTGCTTATCACAATCAGAGCTTATCTTCAACCTTGCCATATTTTTAGCTACTTCAGATCCCATAACCAGAATTCTATAAAATGTTCGTGTTGCTACAAACGAACGACTCAGCTGATTACCCAGTTTCTGAGGTACATCACCGAATGGTTTCAAATCTGTCATATGATCAGCCACACATACTAAATAGTTTTCATCAAAGTGATATTGCGCATTAATGACCGTAAACATGCGCTGATACAGGATACCAAAGAAATTTTCCATAACATCTGCCAGACGCGATCTTCCATTGTTATAATATTTCTCTAATTCGTCAAAGAAGTCTGTGAAAACGTACGCATTTTGTAAATAAATTACACCATACGTTTTCTCGAACATTTCATGAAATTCCCTCTTCGAATTTAGCATCATATCTCTGAAAAATACTAAAAAAAAAAATAATAGCCAATGTTAACCGATATACATTTACAATATTCACATTAAACTTTGGTTTACGCGTTTTTTTTTAGACATATCTATATGGTTTATAAATGACCAAGTCGTACCTACCATCGAACTGTTTTGCTTTTGTATCTAGCACAGATGACAGTATCGAAAGAGAGTCCTTTAGAAACGTATCCAATTGTTGTACACTTCTGGTAATTAACTGAGATTCCAAGGCCGACCTGCAGCAAGAATTATCACCACATATGGCTCCTAAAACAAACATTTAACTTAACAATGTTCATTTACAATAATAAATACAAATAATAATAGTTTGTAGTCTTTCCTGGTTGAATCTCAAATTAAAGGCAGTAAATAATAAATAAGAACGAAATATAAATCCAAAGTCCATACCGAGACAAGGCGGACACAAACAGAAAATCCGTTTTAACATTGACAGTCGAACGCTACTGCACATTTTATGTACACTAACAGCCAGAGACTAATACACATGAGCAATTCTCATAGTCAGCAAAGGACCATTTCATCCATTTGTAACGATTCTAATTTTAAGTTACATATTACATTATGTATGAACAATATTTTAGTGTAAAATATTTTAAGTACTAACTTTGGTGCACTTCATGATCTAAGTTCATTACTGCTAAAAAATACAAGCAAAAAAATTGTTAGTCAGCTTAAACTTTGAAAAGATATGTTTTGAACAAGTGGACTTGTCAGCGTTTACTTTTTACTTTCGCCACACGTAGTACAAAGAAAGTATTGTGATCGCGAAAATGTTCAAATTACAGATTTCGACGCATATACAGGTTTTGAGGTACCCTTGACCCGTTTTGACTATTTCCGCGATGACGTCCGCGTGTGTGTGTGTCAGATGTTAAAAATTTACATTTCTGACATGAGTTATCGATAGCGCCTTTAAAAGTGTATATCAAAGTGCAAGCATATATTTGATTTTTTAAATAATATGTACTACTAACTTATGTACGGGGTATTATATAAAATTATGTTATTTACCTATACAAGTTTTTACACAAGTAATGTTATGAAATTTTACGGTTTTTGTAGTTTAAAATGTGTTATTTTAGTGGATTAAACTAGTAAATGTATGCACATGCTAATAGCGGCTAACTATAACTTGACATTAAAAAAAAAAAAAAAAAAACTTTGACCAACCTTTAACCTGATCCTTTATTAGTGACCAAGTTAATGAGAGTCTGGTTAAAGGTCGGTTAGTTTTATTTTATGCCTTGCCAATTTCGCGAATTAAGCAAATGCCGATTTTACGTACTAGACATAGTATCCTCGGCAAACGTTCTGTCTATTTCACGAATTTGGCAAAAATTGTCTATTTCAAGAACTGGGCTAGTTCACTAACTCTGCGTAACATAAACATAGGAAAGTTTCGCGAGACCATGTACGCAAGAACTAATGCGTTGGATAATCACAGGTAGACCGAGCCCACCCACGCCTGGAGTTCTTTTTGCCGTCCGTCCGGTGGTAAGCGGGAACTTGAAAAGCTCGCATATTTGTGTATCATCTCACTCTCGCCAGCTCCTTTTCTAGAAGAATATCGTACATAAACGAATGCACCCCTCTTCGTCTAATCTCTCTCAGGTACATGCAGCTAGAGCATCTTGTTAGTCATCTCTGTCTGAAGAGCGCAAGGTTCTACCACAGGTTCTACTTAACTCGAAAAGTGCATGACCGCTGATCGTGGGAGAAAAGGCGACATAAAATATTTGAAGAATGCTTACGTTTAAAAAAAAAAGTCTACCATTTGATTTACAATTGATGGGTTTCTCGCAAACTCAATTTCTTTTAATCTCATATACTAAGCGATCGAACATTAAAAACATGTCGATTTAAATGATTAAATAAATAAATACATCATTGCAACTACAAATCTACACTCAAAACTATAGAACTATTGAAACATTTAAAAAAAAAGGCCACATTTTTAAATAATAAAAGAGTATACATTTTTTTAAATTAGCATTTTATGAATTTGTTAATACGTTATTTAACGAAACGCTTTATTCACGAGTTAGCTTAAAACTCACCACATGATAAATAATTTACAGCAGTCTATACACGTGCCTCCAAAGTTAAACACCATAGTTTTTATAGAGTAAATAAACAGACTGAGCAACTAAATATATATACAAACATAACACATTACACTGCCGCTCCCTCTGCGATTAAACAACCACACTTTATTTATAAAATATGGAATAAGAAATTCCTGTTGGTTGGGTGTACGTTTATTATTGAGACAACGTAAACTGTTTGTTTTGATCAAAAGTTATGAAACTGTGTAGGTTTAACTTGTTTAAGTCACTTAAGAAACTCATACTCATTTGCATAATATAAATAAGTTTATTTAGAAACAACCTATCTTTTGTTATGAAAAATCTCTTGTAGAGATGCTACATCAATTTCAGTATAGTGAGTTAGGGTAATACCGCCCACCTAAAACATTATTCTGGATATTTTTAAAAAATGTAGTCAGAGATTAAAAATAAAAATATTAGCTGCAAACAAAAACTATATTCTTCAATAATCACAGACACGCCCCTTGGCTAATAAAATAAAAGTTGCAAAGCGGGAAATTCAAACATAGGCGATATTACCCTTCAGACCGGGCGGTATTACCCTAACACACCTTATTCTCGTCTCTTCAGTATCTTCGTCAGTAAAAATCTTATTTATTTAAATTCACATAAACAATATTGCTACTGATAAATATACAAGTTTCGTAACTGCCTGGTCTAGCATTTCTTCAAGATATACTTGGTAAAAAACAATGAATGATTTTTATTAAACGAAGTTGTATATCATTATCATTACCACCTCGTCACTTATATTTCAATCAACTCAGTTTTTGGAAGCATCATGCACAAAAAATATTAAAAATATATCTAACCAGAAATGTTTACCCACACAAACGTTTTCTTTGAATTTTGTACTCACAATAACTTCATTTGTTTCAGTAAAAACTTTATTTTATATTAAGTAAACGCAAGTGCGAAATTTAAAGGTAAGGGCAGAGTTTATAAAAACATGTTTATCGCTACCTTTTTAAACAGTATTATTAAATATATGCATATTTTTGCATTTAACTTTTCTTTTATTTGCTAATTATTTGTACTAAAATATTTTTGCAACTTTTAAATGAAATAAATACTTTATTTACTTTTTAAGTGATAAATGTATTCCTGAAAACTACTATCGAGTATCGACTACTGATTTTGACTTACAATAATGTTTATAATAAAAACATAATTGTCTAATAAACTGTAATATTATGCATACCTTTTGTTGGACGATCTAGTATATCAGCTACTGGTAACCTTTTGGCCCTTAAATTCATTTGAACACCTTGGCATAAATTACTATCTGCAGAGGCTGTTCCCAACAACAATAACATCAATAATACACGTAATGCAATTTCTCGTATAAGCTGGTATTTCTTAAAACGGTGGGTCCCTTTTTTCACAGCCATAGTTCGACTACATTTACTGCAGCTGCACTGCGATTTGTTTTACGTATCCATCGAGTAAACTGAACAAATTAGTAAGGCACTAGGGCTACAAAAATACAACATTCCGAATATCACCTGCACAAACTATATGCACCCTCATGAGTATGCATCACATCAACACGTTACGAGGTTCTAATACACTGGCGTCTAAGCTGTTTAACTACACGCCGTTTATGCACCTCCACGATCTGTCCACATTTTCAGCGAACAACATTCCAGCACCCCACCGCAAAGAAATATCCAGTGGTGGAACAACTAGGAGGAAAGACACGCCTACGACCTAATACCCTGAATATGTAAATATTGATGTTGTGGCAAATTTTTGATACAGCAACCTCAAAAATACTACCCTGTATGTATACAATGAATGTCATCATGTCAACAAACTGTGCAGTCAACAATAACAATGCATACACAAAAATATTAAGCCATAAAGTTGTAAGAGGAATCAAACCCGACCCTGCTCTTCAGGTAGCAATCGCCCAAGACAGTGGAACTACTCTTCAATAAATGACCTACGATACGAATAACGCCATAATATAATGCAGTTTTTCAACCGGCACACTAGTGTCTCGCATGCATCCTCCAGGTGTGTCGCTGAAAAAAAAAAACAGTTTTTGCAAGAACGTTATGTTTGAGCTTCGAGTTTAAACATGGGTATCTCGCTTATTACAATTATCGCTAGAAGCTAGAGTTATAGGTTTAAATTTGAAAAAGTTGCGAAGTCGGTGCTTATTAATGCTCTAAAAATAAATCTTGGAAATCGTCTATAACACCTTTAGAGTATGAAATATATCAAACGTGTTAAACATTGCCTAAGCAACGTTTTAAGCCGAATCGCAGGTAATCACTAATTTTTTCTAGGTCGATTCGTTTGTTTTTTATGACAACCAATTTTATTTTTTCCTTTGGATGCAATCTTTGCTATTTATCAATGTAGAAGTAAAATACCATGTGTAATACATTAATGAATTTAGAACAAAAGTTCTATTTGATTAGGTACATTTAAAAAAATTGAGCCCGTTGGGAAAAAAAAGTTGGTTTTCATGAAACAAAAACGAATTGACCTGAAAAAATTAATGATTACCATTGATTCAGCTTAAAAAGTAAAAACACATCGAATGATTTATAAATTATTGTACAAACTTGTAGTTGTTTTAATCATGGGTAGATCCAATGTACCAAGTCCACTCTAACCTAACAGGGCCGAACTCAGTTTTTAACTCGATTTCAAAATTTTCAAATTTTTGCAAAGAAGTTTGCAAAACTTTATTATATACTTGAAGCTTTTCAAAAATGTTGAAGAGCGACAAAAATAATTTGATACGATTTTCAAACAAACTGAAGGTCGATGATAAGTATTGTTCATTACGGTGAGTTTTTTTAATGGTTTTAGTAACTACGGAGCAGTAAAAACTTTCGAATTTTTGACCAAAACTTATATTGTAAGATATACACTTGAAAGTTGTTATCGAAACAACTTCTACCAATATTGTTAGAATTATAACTATTCTAGGATTAATATTACTATTAATACATGAAAGTGTATTTATACCCTTAAATATATTTTTAAAATCGTTAACACAATCTTAATTGGGTGAAATTCTATTGACAACCAAACACTTGAATTAAAATTAAGCGAAAATCATTTCATCTCTTCGACGCTTAGGTTGATTTGGACGCACTTGACACTCAGAATGATTCATTAATTCTGGAGCACAAGTAGATACAGGAGATGACAACAACATCTGTTTAAGATCATAAAATAGTGCAGAGTCATCGTTTGTACAAAAACTAACGGCAATTCCCGTCTTGCCAGCACGACCAGTTCGTCCTATTCGATGTGTATAATCTGAAATTAATTTAAAAGCTGTAGCACAGTTCGATATTAATGTGTTTCGTTATGTAAATACCTTCAATTGTTTTGGCCATATCGTAGTTGATAACCACAGAAACATCCTTAATATCAATACCTCTACCAGCTACGTCAGTTGCAACTAGTATATCTTTAGCACCAGATTTAAGACTTGCCAAGGCATACTCTCGTTGCTCTTGACCTTTACCGCCATGCAAAGTACATGCATTGTATCCCAATTTTTCCAAACCCTTAGCAAGTACATCAGCGCCTTTCTTTTGATTAACAAATATTATAATGGGTGGTTCGATTCCCTTTGATAAGTACTCCATTAATTTACGTCTCTTGTCATTTTCGGTAACAATGTGAACTATCTGTTCCACACGATCGACAGGTTTACCTATGCTTCCAATGTATACAACTGCTGGTCGTCGAAGATATGAACGAGCTAATCTTTCCACAGCTGGGGGCATAGTTGCAGTGAACATTACAGTCTGCCTGTATTTTTTTTTGCTGTTATAATTGGCTAAAAGGACCTGCAAACTTTTGGGTTAAAATTTGAACAGAAGGTACAATTACAACACCAACCTTGCTGTCTTCAGCCTCTTCAGTATCAGGTTTCAGATTTGTAACCGGCATATACTCCAGAATGTGCTGTACATCCGGTTCAAATCCTAAATCAATCATTCTGTCCGCTTCATCTAGTACGATGTACGTGCACTGATTTAAAACCAAATAACGGTTTTCTAAAACATCAATAAGACGTCCAGGTGTGGCAATAACTATTTCACAACCCATTCGCAACCTAAAACCTTGTTCTTCACGACTTAGCCCACCTACTACAACCACAGTTCGAATGCCTAGAGGTTGACCAAACTTTAAAGTTTCTTCCTCAATTTGTTGAGCTAATTCACGAGTGGGGGCCAAAATTATAGCATAAGGACCTTGATCTGCGTCTTCAGTCCGTTCAATTTTAGGTAGTGATTGAATCCATGAAAGTAATGGAATTAAAAATGCCAGTGTCTTACCTGAACAAAAATAAAAAATAGTTCTTATACAACTCAAAACTAAAATACTACTAAGCTATTTCCATAAATTATTAACAATATGAACATGGTTGCAAAAAAAAAACTGTGTACCTGCAATACACTAAAATATTAACTGTAATATATTGTACTTACCAGAGCCAGTTTCTGCCACACCAATTATATCACGGTTCTGCATACCTATGGGAATTGCTTGTCTTTGAATCGGTGTAGGTTCTTTATATCCTACTTTATCTACAATCTCTAACAACTCCTTCTGAATACCGGATTCTTTCCAATTACGGATAGGTTCTGGTATTCTTCCACCTGTAATTATTCAATAAGACCAAATTAAAATGATATTAAAATAAACTGATGTGGCCACCAAATGACTTTCGCCAAATATTGTATATAGTAATTTAATGTAACGGACAAGGGGTTAAATAAAGTGCCGCTACAGGCGTTTTAATTAACCTCATTTTGGTAAATGACGTCTGTCAAAATGATATTTCATGCAAGCGTTTTTTTTTAAACCTTTTTTTATGAGAATTCGAGCGAGTTGAAACAAACGGCATTTTACCAAAATATAAATATACTGTATAACATGCTAAAATTTGAACAAAATTTTTGAAACCATTTTCAAGAAACATTTTGACAATTTTGATGTTTTACAAACATTTTGTAATTTTAAAATTAACCAAAAAAATTTATAAAGGTTTTTGATAGACCCCAACAGAGACTACAATCCTAAATAAACTAAATATTTTAATCTATTACCGTTAATATGTAATTTTGAATTAACTTTACAACTTAAACCCTATAGGTTTGTTCCAACATGCAGTTTAAAACCGATCTTTGTATCAGGATTCTGCGTAGTATCAATATTGCGTGCGATTATAGGCTTTATTGGTACGCGATATTGATACTGCTCAGAATCCTGATTGATACAAGGATCGGTTTTAAACTGCATGTTGGAACAAACCTTATATATTAGTCATGATTTTAAAATTTAAGTAAAGGCATGCACGTCGTAATTACCTTTTTAAGACTTTATTTTACTTATGTCAAAAATGTACCATTTTAACGTCTGACGCATGCTAACACACACACAGACGTCATAGCAAAAATAGTCAAAAAAAGGTTTGGGGGACCTCAAAACATGTATATCTGTCGATATCTAGATTTCGAACATTTTCATGTCACAATCCTTTCTTCATACTACGTATGGCGAAAGTGAAAAAGTGCTATGTTTACCTTTAATTGTAATATTGTAATCTTCTCTGAAAATTCTCCAATCTCTTTCGGTCATTTCTCGTACTTCTTTTTCTGACCAATGTCTGTCATCCCACAGTTGTTTCTCTTCTTTGCGGCGTACTTTTTTCAACCTCATTTTTTCTTGGGCTTTTTCAGCTTCAGTTCGCCTTTTCTCTAATAATTCTCCATAAAACTTGCTTTGATCACGTTTTTGAGCTTTTATATCAATTCCTGCTAAATTTCCACGACCAAAAAACTGAACCTGCAATATTGAATCGACCAAGTATAACATTATTAACAAAATTAATAATAAATGAACCAAGTTTATACCTGATGTCGTTCTTTGTAAAGATTATTATAATCGGCTGAAGTATCTTCACCGGCATCCCAGTCAAATACAAATTTTCGGTCATTTAGTCGACGAACTCTTCGTTTTTTCTTTATTAAACCCAAATAACGTTCTTTGATAGCATCTTGTTCTTTCTCTTTATCCTTATCCTTCTGTTTATCATCATCTTTGACATCCCTATCACGACCACGCCTACAATTCATTAATTTAATATCAAATTAATTTCCCATGAGATACTGCTTCGGACTACATATTTGCTTAACAAACATAAAATACACAAACCTAAAACTGTGCTGTAAAATTTAAAATCTTAAACACTGCCTATCAAAAATATTAAAGCGAGCTCTACCTACCTAGTATCTCTTTCATCTCGACTTCTGTCATCTGGGAAACCTGTTCTTGTGGTTTGTATAAGCTTACGTTCTTCGTCTTGTTGCTTACGCAATCTATCAACTTCTTCTTGTCTTCTTTTCAAAGCTTCTTCTGCACGTTGTTGCTTTGTTAAAAATATAGGCTAAAATACATTAAATGTAATAGCTGCAGTCAATATTTACCAAATAAATATTACTTTGCTTTTAGCAGCTTCCTCTGCCTTCTTTTTACTTAAAAGTTCCTCTAAAGACAATGGTTCCTTCTTCGTTACAATATCTGGTTTAGTTTCAACTTTAACATCAGTTTTGCTCTCTTCAGCTTCTACACTTTCAGACCTCTTCACTTCCTTTTTTTTCTCTCTCTCATTTTTGTCTTTATCACTTTTAGAATACTTTTCTCGGTCATACTTATTACCTTCAAATTTATCTCTTGATCGTGAACGGTGTCTCTTCAGATTGCGCTCTTTACTTTTGGACCTTGAACGTCTTCTCTTTTCTCTTTCTTTATCAGTTCTGTCCCTACTTCGAGATCTCCTTTTCTTATCGTTTCCCATGTCGTAATATTTGCCAAAATGCTCTTTGTGAACTACGCTAAAGATAAGTCCAATCGGTGAAAGGATACAACTGCATTACTACTTTACACAAAGATTACTTCACATTTAACAACAAATGAAGATTACCTTACAAACAGTTTTTGAAATAAAGACTTTAATAAGCCTTTATTTGGTGTAATCACCAGATCAAAATATTTATTATACTACAAGGCACCACTTTTGTAAAACGTTTTGAACACCTTACAAAACAAACATGTATTTGACAAACATAACCTTTAATTGTCATTGAAAACAATAATCTTGGATTCAAATATTAAAAGTACCTAAAAATAAATTGTCTGGGATTAATAAAATAAAAATCCTACTTATTGCTAATTTATTAAATAGTATTTAAAAAAAGAGTGTCCACGTGATTGTACCGTTCTAGCATTTTTATTCAAATTTATTTTAATGGTTTTTCCCCAGAAATATTCCTGGACGTCTATTAATCTGCCTACACTGAAAGATAAAGTGCTAGCGAATAAATATAAATATTGTATATTGTTAGCTTAAAATTCTTTACACAGGTGACAAACATATTATGTTGATTACTACTCAATAAACTTTGTTACCTTCGCCATCAGTATGAAGAAAGTAATTGTGATCGCGAAAATATGTTTGAATTCCAGATTTCGACGGATATACAGATTTTGAGGTCCCCTGAACTCGTTTGACTATCTCTCGATGACGTCCATCTGTATGTATGTGCCAGACGTTAAATTTGTACATTTTTGACTTAAGCCTTGTAACGACGTTAATTCAAAATTATAAGAAAATGGTAATAGATAAAAATATTCTGTTTATGTATGATTGTGGTTTATGTTGGGGTCTATTAAAAACCTCAATAACATTTGAAATTACGAAACGATTTTGATTTTTCTTTCTTCAAAAACGACAAAAAAATCATATTTAAGTTTGCTGTAGTTTATTTTTCTTATTGTTAGTAAACTGCCGTTTGTCTCAACTTTCTTAAATTTGTGTAAAAGTAAAAGTTAAGAATTTAAATTTTTTTCATAAACGCTGTGGTTGTCATGTCATAAACGCTCTAGGATACTTTTAACTGAACAGGTTGGTCTATCAGAAGACATTCGTAAAGATATCAATGACGACGAGTGATATTAATGACGTCAGCTATGACATTATGAAGTGTAAGATGTATAATATGTCACAAATGTATAAAACGTTCAGGTTTATGTAAAGCGACCCATTTGGTTAACAAGAAACTTTATCTTATTTGGCAATGGAATTTTGGTGAGCTATTTAATTAATGTCATCTAGTTATACTTTGAAACTCGTCATTCAACATGAAATCCAAGATATTTAAACATTTTGGCGTTATCAATAACGACACTTCCGGATAGCTTAGTTTAGTAATACGTTAGTCTTGTGGGAATCAATAAATATACATTATTTATCTATGGAGGAAATTGGAATGGGCCATCCTATTCAGTTTAGTACTAGTATCATTGATAAACAAAACACTGTAGAAGAAATATACTCTCGCTTGAAACGTCAATTAAGTCGTGTTGACAGACGTCATCTACAAAAATAAGATGAATTAGATTGCTTTTTATGCTCACAAATACACAATCACACATTCAATATAATGGTGAAAGTTATGTGGAGGCCAGCCAGTTTATTTTAACATGTTAAACTGCATACAAATAAGCACACAGACTGTATTTAGAATATATTTTTAATGCATATACATATAATGTAAAAATGTATATTACATTACAAACATACTTCACCAAAAATAAACTTCATAATATTAACAAAGGAATAAAGCTTTTAAACTGTCATCAGTTGTCCTGAACACCACGGACATGGGTGAAAATTTTCTAGGCCTTCTGATGGCTGCACCAAATTACTAGTCTTGATGTCTGACAATAATGCTATAATTTGCTGTGCAGTAGTGGAGGTGCCATTGTTGTTATCACCTAATTGTTGCTGTTCAACAGTTAATCCTGTATTAACATTTTCCAAAGCAATTTTATTTATTTCCTTATGAATCATTGCATGTTCAGCACATAGATCACCTGATTCCTGATTTAAATACTCATGCTGTTCTAAAATTTCAGATGTCAGAGCACCTTTCTCTTGAATTAATTTTTTAACTAAAGTATTTAACTGTTCCAATTTGTTTTTAACCAAGTTACGATCATACTCCAACTGTTTGAGTTGTTCGTCTTTTTCATATGTGCGTTGTTTGAGAATCCCTCGCTGATGCTGATACAAGGCAATATACTCACCTATGGTGTCCGTTTCTCCTTGTAACTGTAATACTAAATGTTCCAGTCTCTGTTTTTCCTCTGTTAAATTTGCTATGTCTTCCATTGTCTGCCTATATTTTTCCTCTAACCGTTTCATGGCAACTTCCTTATCTAAAATCACATCTGCACGATCAGAGCCGATACTGCTATTTAACGTCATTTCATTTTCTATTACTTCTGTACTGCTATTATATCCAGGTGAAAAATTATTATGACTTAACTGTCTTTCCAACTCTCCATTCTTTTTCTTCAAGTAATCCAGTTCCTCGTGAAGCTGATCTATTTCAGACATATTTAAATCTTGTTTATTTGCAGAACTATTAAGTCCACACTGTATTAATTTTAATCTTTCATTATCGACGCTGAGCGAGTGAACTAGTTTATGGGCCTCTTGCAATTCATGCTGTAACACATGGGATCCATTATCCTGAGCTTCGTAATGACGTAATCGATCTTCTAGTTGAACTTGTTGTAATAATTTCTTACTTAATTCAGCGGTATTATTCCGTTCGCACAATAACTCCTTATCTTTAATGGCAATGGCTTCAGATAATGTCTGTAACTGTGTTTCCAACTGATTCACTTTGTCGCTTATTTCTTTATACCGATACTGCTCACTTGTAAGCTGATCCGTTAATTCTGCTTTGTCATTAGTCTACAATATAAAAAAAATGTCATTAATATGTTCAAAAATACATCGACTATTACTTTCATGGTAAAATAAATAAGAAACACTGAAAAACATCTGCTAATTATTCTTTAGGTAATAAAACTTACCATTCTTATAAAAGCCTGCTGTATTTCTTCTAGTTCCTGTTTTAACTGAGCGTTTTGGGCAACCGCTCTTGCTGCTGCTACTTTATCACTCTCCATAGCAGCTAACAATTTACTACTATCGGGCTGATCACCTTGAAGTTGTCTAATAGTACTTTCTAGACTTAATATTGATTCGTTTTTAACTGTTAGTTCATTTAGAAGTGATTCATTTTTATTAGTGAGTTGCCGATTAACATCACTTAATGTGTCGTGTCGAGACTGTAAACCATGCAATGCTTCTAGCGATACATCCAATTCTTTTTTCAGTTCGCCGTTGCTTCTAGAAGTCGTTGTAGTAAGCTTTTCGTCCTGTATATTTTGTAGATGTTTTTCCAATTCTCCAATGTGTTTTACCAAGCTTTGTTCACGCTTTATAAGTGATTCATTTTCCTGAGTAAAATCATCGAGTTTAGTAGCTAGGCTGGTAATTTGGCTGTTCAGTTGCTGAACGTATTGCTGATATTGATTGCAAGACTGTTCTCGTTCACTATTTGCAGCTTTAACGGCTTGCCTAAGCTCTACGACTGTTTTTTCCAAATCAAGCTTCTGTTGTGATAATGTTTCAAGGTGTGATTCAACTAGCAAACTGTCTCCCACTGTAATCTGTTGAATTTTGATCTGAGCTAATGACAGCTGGTGCTGTAACTCTTCTATTTTATGTTGTAAATTTACGTTTTCGCTTACTTTGATGTTCAGTTTTTCACGTAATTCTAGCATATCTTGATCGACTTCTTCTTTCTGCTCTACAAAATTTTGCAATTTAGTTTTAAGTAGCTTAAGTTCATCTTCTTCTACACAAACTTTGTCCGCTTTAGTTTTCTCAAGTTTTAGCGAATTAAGCTCTTTTTCTAAATCAACCGCTCGAGACCGTGAAGCTTTAAGACGTGCTTGTAATTCCTCACATTCTGTTACTTTCTGTTTTGCTAATAGCTGACTTTGCGATAAAGCGGTAGACAATTCTGTTTTATCGCCCACCAATATTCCAACAGTTTGCGCATGGTATTGCAGTTGTTCCTGCAAAGGACCAAGTTCTCTGTTAAATTTTTGTTCATAATCAGTTTTAGTTTCTTGGGACTCTAGTTCCAACTGTGCTATTCTGCGGTGGCATTCTAATAACTGGGAGCGACATTTTTCCGACTCTATACGTTCATTTTCTAATGACGCTGCCAATTCTTGATTTCGTTTCTCTAAAAGCGATGTAGGACGAGATACGTTGTCCATGGAATCTTCATCTATTAATTGGTTGATTTGAGATGATAACTGTCGAAGACTTTCTGTATTCGAATGTGTTATATCTGTAATTCCGAGCGGTAGCTGATTATTAAAACCGCTTTCATTTTTGTGCTCATCTATATTTAAACTAATTGCACTTTCAACTTCAGGTGAAATTTGATTTGTTTGAGATTTCTCTTTAATGCCTGATGTTTCAACTATAAAATTCACATCTTCATTTGCCTGAGCTTCCATGTATTCGGTCAATTTTCGAGCATCTTGCACCGATACTCCAACATAATTCGAATCACTTTTCTGTTGTAAGTTTGCAATTTGTGCAACTTCAAGATTTTGGATTTTAACAGGTTCACTAAAATAATTCTTAATATCAGAGGTCAAACCAGAACTGCCATCAGTTTCCACAGTATCTACTTTGTGGCACATTTGACTCGAATTGCTCGACTTATCAACAGTACTCGGAAAATTGTTATTATGCGAAGCATATTGAAGGCACGTTGTTTGTGATAAGTTATCAAAAAAATTGACATCGTTAGAATGACTGCCTTCACTCCTGGTAAAATATTCATGCAGAGGCGAATCTCGTGTGAAACTGCTACAATCTGTTAATGAACCATTATTGATGTTTGTCAAACTATGTGTCGAGATGGATTGAGTTACACTGTAATTATCGACAGCTGCCTGATCGACATCTCCAAGAGTTTCTTTTGCAGGTTTCCTGGATTTTTGTTGATATTCTTTGAACTAAAATTCATAAATATAAGAATGTAACTGGTAATTATATGATGATGTGGAACATTGAATAAGTTATTAAAAACTTTTTACAACATTGTTTTCTGAATCATTAGATTAAATTTTTCAGAGGATGTTGAGAACAGATAATGTCTAATTTATTTGCTACATTTATGTACCTTTTTCTTTCCAGCTGCTAATTTTCGTGCTTTTGTTGTATCCGCCATTGCTGACTGTTAAAATAAACGTCAAAGAAATAGGTTACTTGTCCTTTTTCTATTATGGTTACTTGTCATGACAAATCTTTTATGTCCATAAACGTTATCATGCATAAATATACATGTGTATAATTTTTTATACACACAATTACGAATGTTCTAATTGCTGATTATCAGATTAATAATTTTTTAAGTTTAAACAACTGCGAATAATTTTATTAATTTAGGTTTTTTATTAAAATGTATGTATTTTTTAAATAGTATACAAAACGCTGTTTCATAATTTTTTCATAAATATATTAAAAATTGATGAAATTTGAAATCTACGTACAAAAATTGAAATTTTTATGTGTGCAATAATATTTGTGTAATTAGAGCAAGATAAAGCAGTTGAATCGTGTTTATATTACAAAAATTTGGAACAATTAAATGCAACACATTTTTTAAAATAAAGTTTTATTTTGTTATCGCTACAATTTTAAATATTTTGTTAACAAAAGAACTTAAAATAAATTAAAATCTACGCCTTCTAAAATGATTTAGTTGACAATTTTTTTATTCATCGGTGTTGTTGCTTCCATCCTTGAGCTTAACTTTTTCCTACACTTTAAAAATTCATGCTATATTGTAAATAAATGTGGTCGACAAATAAATAACTCTCACAATACCATCCGACATGATAAACTTAAATCTAATTTATAAATTGCGATATTTACTTTCATTCAACTTAACACAAACAACTAGGTACTTTCTAAAATGATAAATCCAAGCAATGAGCGCTTAAAACAGAATTTTAATATAAAATATTTTACACTTGTAAATAATGAAAAACAATTTCACAAAATAAACTTAAAATTAACACACAATAAAAAATACTAATTATGACTGGAATAAAGTACGTATTGTAAATCTTATTTGTTTAGATTTTTCAATCGAAATGAATATTCGCAAGCACCATATTACTAGCAAGAATATTATCAAACACGTTGCTGTAAAAGTTCTTCTGGTAAATTGTAGAGGTTAAGAACAGGATAAAATGGTGGTGGTCCGTCTGAATATCCTTCGGTTGTTAAGGAGGTTGGAAGAATTGCAAGAGGTTGAGGTGGAGCCAATACAGTTCCAGGTGGGTTTCTTTGAGGCATACCAGTGGGTGGTATTGTTTGTGGCTTGCGTACGGTTACACTGGTGTTAATACCATGACGACGTTTCATGTGTTTATTATAATTGGGCCAATTAGTGAAATGATGTTGACATTCTAAGCAAGAATAAGGACGTTCGCCTGTGTGTTGTCGGCGATGTGTGGTTAAGACTCCTTTAAAACGAAATGATTTACCACAAAATTCACAAGTGAAAGGCATTGCGCCCGTATGGATACGATGATGTTCCTTTAAGGTGCCTCGTTCACGAAACTGCCGCCCACATACGTCGCACTGATGAGGCTTCAGTCCTGAATGTACTGAACTATGTTTACGTAACCGGACAGCTGTTTTAAATGCTTTCCCACAAGTGGAACAGGTGAATGGTCTTGCCGCAGTATGAGTCAGCATGTGGTTGTCCAGGTTGCCTTTTTGTACGAAGCTCTTGCCACACTGATCACAAGTAAAATCCCGTATTCCTGAATGTATGCGTTTGTGTGCCATTAAGTTGGGTTTAGTTCCAAACCGTTTTGGACACTGGTCGCACTGATGTTTATTTTTCAACTCAATTGGTAAATGTGATCGGGTATGTACCAGCAAAGACGACTGCACTCGAAATCGTTTACCACAAGTTTGGCAACTGTGAGGTCGTTCATCACAATGGGTGGCTCGATGCAGTTCTTGAGTCTGACTGGTAGCAAACCATTTCCCACATATGTCGCAGCAAAAGCGTAAATTTTGACGATGGTTTCTTACATGATTTACAAAAGTGCTATACTTGGTATAAAGTTTGGGACATTCTGCACACGTATACTTTGGTGACTGACTATGCATAGCAGCATGATGATCCCTTAATTCATCTGCATTACTTAAACGCTGTTGGCAGTCGCAACATACCCAAGGATAGCTCTCCCATCCGTCAAGCTGCCTTCTAAGAGTTAAGCTGCCATCTTCATGTATCTCAGCATCACTTGCCCCTGATAAACTTTCATCTGATTCCGATTTTAACAATTCCTTTCTCTTTGATCGTCGTCCCTGTAGTAACAACATGTTTTAGTTGACTTTTTCAATACTGCACACATAATATAAGATGTTATTAAAGTTTCACATAAAAATACAACCTACATTCTTTTTAAACCAACAAGACATGAACAATGTTTTTGAAATTCGTTATTATTATGAACCACATTTACTAACAAACTTACCTTATTTCGATGTCGTTTCATTTTCCTACTAGACTGTTCTGCATCATCTGATAACATACATTTTACCATGTTTAAGGAGTCACCATCAGGTTTTACTTTTTGGGTAAGTGTTGTATCGTTACATTCCTCTTCAGCTAAGAGTTCTTGAGCCTTTTGCACTTGTTCACTAAATTCCCACGTATTATACACAGTATCGCGACAGAGCTGGCAAACTGTTGTCGGCAATCTATCTTCTTCAACTATCCTAATTTGGAATAAGTAAAGAATTTTAGATGAGAGTTCTAACTCGTCCAGTACAGTCACTAGGTCCTCACGACTCTTAGCGCATAAGCGACACCGTGCCCCCATACCATCTTATACAATCACTTGCCGAGTTTTGGGAAAAACATTGCAATCTTAGATACTTTAATTTGTGTGAAACAAATACATTATAAAAAGTTTACTTATATCAACATCGCGCAACACACTGACATTTACAAGTTGTTTTGATTTGACACATTGGGTACGCGTGACCAATAAAAAAAATTATAAAATAAAAATACGGCTGCTTTATTTAATATTTTGTGCTTAATAAACATTTTTTGAAAATATTTTATCATAAATAAAGCTGCTAAAATTGTTAAACAGTTTCAAATTAATTCCATATAAAATAAATACATTCCTACTTGTTACAGAAATGTTCATGATGACAACTGTGAAAATAAAAGTTGTTGCGTGTCATGTCGTGGCTTAGCCAAAAATTTAGACATTAAATGATAACTAAGCCATATTGTTATTGTTTAACTTTTTTCGTTTGTAATAAGTGGTGAAGCCTCAATATGAACAATCAATTTTATTAAGTAAGCGATGTGGGTGATATATGATGGAAACCCTTTACCATCAAACCAACAAACTTGTCCAACAGACACAACAGTGTTTTCAGAAACTGGAACAGTCCAGCAATCAACAAGATGTAGAAAAAGAAATACAAGAAAAAATTAGTCAAATTATTAGGTTTGTATGAGTGTATATATACCATAAAAGACTAAAACTATATTTTTGTACATTTCAGCAACTGTGAAAAATTAGATGTTTTGATATTTAAAATTCCTTCGGGTCAGCGACAGAATTCAAAAATGCGATGTGATCAACTAAAATATGATAGTAGACATTTACAATCGGCATTATTGGCTTGGAAGCAAAAAAGAGCCCGTAAAGAAGCAGCTGCTAGTGAACGAGAGCAGTTACTAAATCGTAGATTTTCTCCCAATCCAGAAGTCACAGCTATTAATATGGATTATGCAGTGCAGCAACAAAATTCTTTGCAAGGAGCTCATCGAGGTGTTGACGAAATGTTGCAAACGGGCGCAGGAGTTCTAGAATCGTTACGGTCACAACAAATGACTTTAAAAGGAGCTCATCGTCGTATTATGGATATGGCAAATACTCTAGGCCTTAGCAGTCATACAATGCGTCTTATCGAGAAAAGAGCAACCCAGGATAAATTTATCTTAATCACAGGCATGTTACTCACTCTTGCAGTAATAGTATTAATAATAATTTATGTTCTATAAATAGATTGTTATCGTCACCCTTTAGATTAGATGCTTCTGTTTTATTAAAATTTTCTGTTATGGCTTGTACGTTTGAAATATATTTAAAGGAATAAACAACTTGAGTTTTGCTTCTTACAGCTGTATTTAATTATTTATATTTTAGGTAAGAATAAGTGTATGTAGTACATGTTCTAATCAGAATCACCAATGTATTGATATAGTTGAGTCATAATAAAAGGTAAAAATTATCATTGAATAGCAATCTCAATAATTCTGTTACATTGTGTTTATTCAAAGAATGTATATTAATTACATAGAATTTATGAAATATATGACACATGTTAGATGGGGTCGACCATTTATATTCAGAAAGTAACTGTTTTTCCAATACGTGTGTGTTTGTATGTTTAATTTAGTAAAAAACGAAAAGATTTTTATTTTGTATTGATTGACATCGTTTTCGAAAAATACCGTTGATTGTTTTATCTGTTCATGCTGTAGCAGCTATTCATTATCATATTATCATTAACCTTGGGAAATTTTAACGGATGTAATAAAAGATTTATCAATATTGAATATATTATTTATGAATTATAAAGCTATCGCATTAGGGCGTTTGTCGAGTAGATATTTGTATGTATTAAATTTTGTTGTGTTCAGAATGATATTTGGTATTGCAATTCCAGACATGGATTTTAGATTATTGTTAATAATTCTTTTTACACATTTTATTTCATTAACAAGAGGAAGCAGTGTAAGTTATGTAAACGATGAACTGTTTTTGATCTAATTAATTTTTAATTGTAGGATATGCAAACTCCAGAGATAAGTCAAATGCAAGTTGTGACTACAGTAAAAAATCGTTTTTCCCATACTATTGTATCAACAAAAATGACAAATCCAGCAAACATCTCTCAGGAAGTAAAGTTTTATTGCGTGTTACCAGAAACAGCATATATTTCTGGATTTGTAATAATTGTTAATAAAAAAACTTATATTTCGCATGTGGATGAAAGGAGCAGAGCTAAGCAATCTCATAAATTGGTAAATCTGTAGTTTATTTACAGATGTACAATCAATTGATCAGCTTAAAAGTATTTAGATATTTTTATTTAACTTAAGGTTTCGGAAGGACACAAGGCTACTACAATTATTCGAAATTCCAACACTTTCACAGTGTCTGTTTTTGTTGAACCTCAAACAAATATAAAATTTTATTTATCGTACGAAGAAATACTTAAGAGGAAGGATGGACTTTATGAAATTGTAACGAACATTTATCCTGGACAAATGGTTAAAGAATTAAGTGTAGATGTTGGTGTTTTTTGGTATATTTTTGGTTTGAACACTATATATTTTTCTTTAGGTTTTAATATCGGAAAGCAAAAAGATTGTTTCATTCAAGACACCTTCTATACAATCTGGTAAAGAAATACGAAACGATAATCGCCTGTTAGACCCAGAGGCACTTGTAGAATTAGGGAATGTTACGACAGCTAAAGTTTCATTTCGACCCAGTTTGAAAAAGCTAGAGGAACTGACTAACATTTTGGGAACTAATATACAAAAAGGATTTGCTGGACAGTTTGTAATACAGTATGATGTCGAGAGAGGTCAAGATGGAGGAGAGGTAATACTAAGATCTTTATTAATGTTTTTATCAATGCTCGCATACAGTTAAAATCTGGTTCTTAGGTATTAATCCATGATGGATATTTTGTTCATTTTTTTGCCCCTTCTCATCTTCTACCGATTGCAAAATATGTTGTGTTTGTTTTGGACACGAGTGGAAGTATGGCTGGAGGTAAACTACTTCAGATGAAACAAGCAATGGTAACTATTTTGGGGGAACTAAAGGAAAATGATATGTTTAGCCTTGCCGCATTCAATACGAATATCAAAACTTGTAATCTCAATCAGCCACTTGCAAGTACATGGTATCCATCATCTAAACATTGGTGGGGCCTAGAACCTAAGCTGAACATTGATGTAGGTTGTTGATTTATTAGAGCTCGTTCACACACACTACGCCTTTTTTCTGTATTGTTATTTTTTCCGAATCGGGGCTTACTGGATGCAGTGTTCACACGTTGCGCTTTTTATCCAGTATCAGTTATTTTTACCAATTCGGACTTTTTACTGTTTGGCCGTATACGGGATTCATTGACAAAACCGAACGACAAAAGCGTCCAAATCAGATGCAAATGAAGGCTCCACTGAAGCATACTAAAAACAAAAACGATTCGCTAAGACCACCGATATGATGGCGTGTAAACGAGCTCTTACAGTAATAGTCTTTAACAGTTTTAAATTAAATATTTCTTAAAGGATGTGACATTCCCCGAGACTTATGCAGTAACCGCTGCTAACATTCAGAAAGCTAAAAACATTGTTAGTCAGTTTGTAGCTGACGGTGGTACAAACATATATTCTGCCCTAAAAGTAGGTCTGCATTTAGTTGGACAGATGAAAAAAAAAATGGGATCCAAAGCACCCCAACCTCTGATGATATTTTTAACTGATGGAGAGCCGGCAAATGGTGTAACAAATAAAAGTCGAATACTAGATGAGGTACTTACGCTTTCATTATTTTTTGTCTTGATTGACTCATAAAATTGAAATTGTTATAGATTAGTGATTTTAACGTTGAATTTAGACGCTGCCCCATTTTTGCTCTTGGTTTCGGTGAAAACGCAGATAGGAACTTTTTACAGAATTTGGCAATAAGAAATGTAGGATTTTTTAAAAATATTTATGAGGCTTCTGATGCAGCTTTACAAATCGAAGGATTTTATAAGCAAATTTCTTCGCCACTTTTGTCCAACGTGACGTTCAAATATGAAAATACCAGCATTGTAAGTCGAAGTCACTTTCCATCTTTGTTCGGAGGTTCTGAAATTATGGTTACCGGTAAATGCAAAAGTAAGCGCAAATTTTTTCAACACCGAGGAATAAACAATGATTTTTTTTTTTTTATAGTCTGAACATTTTTGGCTGCATAGTAACATGTCTTAAAACGAATAAATGTTTAAAATATTATTTTTGTAGATGACAAGTGTGTGGATGATACTGTTGTTTCTGGAATAGGCGCGGATGGTCCTATTCATTTCAAACCAATTATAGAACGATTTGTCAGTAGCATAGAGCGTCTCTGGGCTTATGCTACAATAAAGCAGTTATTAGAACAAGAAAAAGCAGTAGTTTCGCCGATAGCAAAAACACAGTTCCAGAGAAACGCCACTCAACTAGCTCTGCTTTATTCGTTTGTTACACCCGTAAGTTCTTTGGTGGTAGAGAAACCAGATGGTAATAATATTGTTTATTCCGTCGATAACACAGGTAAATAACCAGAACCGAGTAAAAAATTATGTAAACATATTGTTTCTAATTTATTGTTTCTTAGAAGTTTCATTAGAATCTCGTGCAGGGGATGAATATGAATTTGAAGAGAATTTTAGTACACCTTCCTCAAAAGCGTATACTCCTTATATATTTCTTCCATGGCTGAAACCAAATACGTCAGCGCTAACAAGTACATACACTTAATATGATTTTACAGTAACAAAAAAGATTATATTGGTCACATTCAAAATAGAACAAAACCAAAGAAAATAATTTTTTATTTGTTGTAGCTGAACAGCAAAGGAGCAACTCGTTCATTAAAACTGCTAATGGTGTAATTATTGGGTCGTTGATAATTCTACAATATGCGATGGGCTGACTCCTTATCTGTTAGCTACATTTGGCTAACAGAAAGTAGATACCAACTATATTAATGAAGCAATTATAGGAAAAAGCAGAGCTTTATTGTCAATTTTAATATGATTTTTCTTAGACAATAATAAATTGATTAAAATGTTTATTTTATGTAGTTAATAATGAGCTAATAGTTTTTCTGTTGATGTTTTAATGAAAAGTTAAACAAGAAGATTTATTAAATGAATTACGTAATTGCCGAGTTTCATTGTTATACAAAAAAAGTTGTAAATTGACTTTTGGGCTAGGCAACCCAACTAACTTATAGGTACATTGAAAGTCTAATACTTGTCTATGGTCTAATGCAATATTAACCTTAAAATAATCTGTATGTTGTATCGTTCATCTCAATGGTTTTTACAACTGTTATTAGATTTGTCAGATCAAGAGGTCCTGATGAATTTTGGAGAAAACGTAAAATATTTAAATTAGCTGCGGTAAGCTTAGCGTATATTTGTATAATTTTATTTGACGGTTAACTTCTTTGTAGCATTATGTTGGTCGACGACGCAACTGTTATGGCATAGCAATTAGAATTGTACATCGAGCTTTGGTGTATGCTACTAAGGGACGGCAGTTAAAAAAGCAAGATATGGCAAACGTATGCTATTTATTTACATTAAATTGTTTGCTCTGAAAGTCTTAGCATAATTATGTACTTTGCATCAATTTTAGTTGTGGGAAACAAGGATCACCGCAGGCTGTGAGGAACATAGCATAAATTACAAGTTGTTTAGAGAATGTCTAAGCCGTTGTAACATAATGTTGAGTCGTAAAACATTAGCGGATGTAGCTGTTTGGGAACCACATTCATTCAAAAGCCTTACCGATATTGCTAAACAGAAAGCACTAGAAGATGGATTAAATACCACAAAAGATTTGAAACCCTCTATTAATGTGATTACTCGAGGAATGTTACGTTAAACAATTAATTTACTGTATGCAATAGTTAACATAGATCAAATATTGTAATAGTTTTTATTTAATTTGTATGTAGAAAGCCAACAAATCAGAAGTCTTGGTGAATGTGTAATTATTGTACTTGAATTAAGTAATCAAAACAAAAATTATTTCATTAGAAATTTATTGTGAAAATATATAACAAACACTAGAATAACTAACATATTATGATAAACTCATTAACGCACAAGATGTTTTCAGATTTGACGATAATGAAACATCATCCAACATCAATGTCTGTAATGTTTAACATACCACAAATCATTCGATAAGAACATTGTGGAACAATAAAAAAAACAAACGCATTACATAAAAATAATACAGTCTAATAACACAATTTTCAGATTCCTTTAAGATTCTACCTTCGCGAGGATATCAGATTCTCGGAAAAGGTGATATTCTGAATTTTCTTCGAGTTCTACTTTAGTACCGCCATATTCAGGAAGGAGAACGTTATCACCAACTTTAATAGTAGGTGGTACGTGTTCACCTTTCTGGAATAAAACAATTATTAAACGAAAATAAATAGTGATTTTATTGTCCTACTGTGTTTCTAGCTCCTGGACCAACTGCGACAACAGTTCCTTTTAATACCTTCGCTTGGGCTTTTTCAGGAATTACAATACCACCTTTCGTAGTAGTTATGAGTTCTGCTTTTTTAATTAGAACTCGATCAAACAAAGGAATCAATCTTTTAACAGCTGATGCCTTAAAAAAATATTTTTTTAATAAAAATACTTATTAAGATCGTAACATCACATAAACTGCTAATTTCGCAAACAATTTTCCTCAAACTATTGAAATTAAAATGACGTAAAACAACGTGACATTTAATTAAAATTTATAGATATTGCGTTATCTGCTAATTAAACGCTCTTTTAGTACATACCATTTTAGATGTAAATAGTAATAGTGGAGATAGATCAATTTAATTTCCAAACTGTATTGGAATGTTCTAGAATTCGAGCCGGCAATGTGAGCAAAGGGCGATGAATATGGGGGTTATCGAGACGTTTATTGTGAAATCGCTAGGTGATCTATGTTATACGTTTTTAATCTAATGTACCTAACAGAGATAGCTATATAACAACATGTGAGGTATTAATTTTGTATAATAGTTATATTTACAAGCAATAGATGGCGTGCAAGTTAGTGCCGTTTGTATCGAACAGCTCTAATCGGACTAAATCTAATCCCAAATGATTTGTGTTGGATTAATCTTTGCGTAACTTAAAGTTTGTTAGTAAATATATATTATATTTACGCATTTGTAACAGTTTACAATTTAGAAAACAGAACATAACATATTAAATAAAGATTTATCCTTCTTTACTGTAGATTTTTATTGTTTTACGTTAATAACTTAATGGTTTTAATATTTTTTTCCTAATTTAACAGCACATTTTAGAGATTAAAAAAAAAAATTATTGCAATAGGTTAATTAAAACTACTGACAAATAATCACAATAAGAGAATTATAAATTATATTGTGTTACTATTCGTACAATAAAATATTCGTCCAAGTTCTAAACTTTGGTTTTGTAATAAGGTACGGTAATATTGCGCTATAAGCTAAACAAATTAACAGTTTATCGAATAATATTACAGCAGTTTGAAAATTATACATTTATTGGCAAAACACAAACAAAAATATTTAATGTGATTTACCACGGTCTCCACATATCACGCAATTCATTGTTCTTACTAAAATCTAAGGGCTTTTCAGATTCAGTGTTAATTTCCTTGTGCTGTTCATCATCTTTTTGAGACTGTTCTTCACCCGAAGGATGGATTTGATAGGATCGTAGATTGATACCAAGCGCCGTGGCAAGCTGCAAATAATGTGAGGGTAAGACGAACACGAAGTTTCCATCGTTCGTTTTCACTACTTTATTAGGTAAAGTTTGCATGTTAGCGATCAACGTTGTTTGGTTTGTAACTTCTGAGTTCCTATTGTTGTTTATTTCTTCGACCGTACTTGAATCGGGGGGTTGCAGGCGTTCTTCCGGTCCTTGCGTTGAACGTAAATCAACATCCACTTCTGAAATACAGTTGTCCAGGTGGTGTAGAAGCCGTTGTCGAACGCCGGCGTCTAAAACTGACATTGTCTGTGCATCGGGAGTTTCTAGGTAACGCTGCACCTCTCGGACACAATCTGCATATCCTGCACGATACTTATGGACTCCTTGGACGTCAAAACTTCGGTGCCGTTGAAAATGACGCACTGTTAGTTCCAAAATATCCGCTTTTTCCAACTTTGAATGCTTTGTATTTTCCGCTTTTGCTGTGTCGAGAATTAACGTTTTCAACGAAGCCAAACTTTGATTTATTCGCGCTCTTCGGCGTTTCTCCATCAAAGGTTTGTTGGCTCTTCGAGGTTCGGTTCCACGTTTGCTCTTGGCGGTCATTGTTAATGATGCATCATTGACCGAGACGCACGTAGTAAGTGGTATAAAATTCTTTAGTAGGTGCTTGTTTAAAATGTGACTAGTCTGTCGTAGACTATAGTAAGTTATGGAGAAGTTTGCGTGTACAGTGTGTGCTGGAGCGGTAGCATTTGACCGAGCGCGTGCGGCGGCGTAGGTGGTGTAGGAGAGACTAGAGACTGCGGGGGCGGACGTTGTTTGAGTCGCGTGCCGACACCGCCACATCACACTCACCGATCCGTCCAGCGCGTTCAAAACTTTTCCTTACGTAATTTCATTTTTCACTCACATAGTTTAACTCCAATCACATAAATAACAACATCGATATTAAGACTAAAACGTGCGCATGCATAAAAGTTGATTAAATTTTTTTGTAAGATCCCAGAACCGAAGTTTCACAGGCTATTACGCGAAATGCGCTTGAAATTACACGCGCACCGATCTGTTTACTTGCAAATAACTATGGTTCACGTCGGTGTCTACACATATTAGTAACTTTCAGTAAAGCTGTTTGTCGTGTTTTAAGTAAACAAGATAAACTTTTTTGTGTGCACTGGTTTGCGGTTAGCGGGGGTGCCGGGCGGATCGCTAGTTAGACCTGAGACGCGTCAGACACGAGCCACCACGTCCACACCGCAGCGTCGCGACGCCACCCAGCATTTCTATTACTCATTTAAGTAGCACCTGTTTTGTTATATTTGTACATACATATATGCATATATCATATATGTATATGCGTTTGATTAGAAGATTAGATCATAAAACTATTAGAATGACACGCTCAACATCGATTTTAGACTCACTTTACGTATGTACCATTTATTTCACGCTACATATATAAGTTTTGATATTTATGCAATGAGCCAATAAGTATTACACAAAATAAATATATTTAACCCTATAAAGTTTGTTGATGTTAATAATTTAACACTATTTTGGATCGCGAACAGTATAAATGTATTGTTTGGTAACATAAAATTACTTAAAAGGGAATGGATTTCCCATCTTAACCTTAAATAATTTTTCTAAGATTTGCGAAAATTTTTCGTGTTCAGCGTTTATTTTTTAAAATATGTAATAATAACACAACGCAGCATTGCTCAAGCACACGTCGTTTTCTTTAAAGATTTTTTTGTGGTGTCCGTGTAAATGAGTTTAGTTTGATTTGGTACCTAGATGGCCTTACAGCTAAGACAGGTGCAAAAAAATGCTTTTTTACGAGTTGCGGAGGCATGTTGGAGCAGTAACGTGATGGAGCGATTCTAGATTTACGTGCCTTTCCGCCTGGTGTGGCTGTTTAATCTTTCGCACTTTCCATCCCACTTTCCACAGACGTGGTGGCACGTTCTCTGTCTTTACAACTCACTGAACGGTTGGTTGAGCGAGAATTATAATCTTAAGGTCTGTGCACTACCAAAAATGTGCGTTTTTACGAACAGGGTGACTGTTCAATAAATATGGTGGAGGTGCAGGTAGAAAATATTTATTTATCACATTCAAGGTGTATTATCCCTGTAATTTTGTATAATGTATTAATGTATTTGTATGTAGTACATATACGCAATGCAAAAATAAAATTGGGTGTTTTTATCCTTCATGTATCGTTTGAAACAACTTGGACTTGTTTATTCACGTAGTTTCTGTTACTTCTCTTGCGTTGATAATGTTTATTTTTAATCTTATCAAAGTGCCAATATCATCTTATTTTATTTTTTATAAATGTATAAAGAAATGTCTTTGTAATTGCGTGCATATACATTGCTGCACTCCAGCGTGTATATCTTATTAGCGTCCCTATTAAACTGAAATGGAACTGCTATTTTTTTAACGAATGCAGTGTTTATACGCTTTCTCAACCTTCCGTTTCAATCTCGTGTAAAGGCGGCACGCGCGCCCGGACGCCAGCTCGCCGCCACTAAATTTATATTATATTTAACAGCGTCGTTCGCGTCGGTTATAATTTCGTTACTAATAATTAAATTTGTTGCTTTCTAAATGTGTTACTTAATATCGGAATGTTTGCTTAATTAAAAAGCTTTTTTATTGTACGCATTGGTGTTTATTTATCGACTTGATGTTTGTATGTACTTTATTATTAATTTACGCTGTATCTTTTGTTTTTTGAGTCAGCTAAGTTCATTTCATTTATTAATAATGTACACTTTTACGGTGATGCGACATTTTTTTAGATCGTTTTATGTTTTCGCTGTAAACATAGTAAATGTGGCGGCAGGTCAACCCGAGCGTCGCGGCGTAGTTGAGCAGCTCACACCCCTGCCACCCACAGCAGTCTGATTACCGACGCGCGCCACCCCCTATTGTTAAATGCACGTCTGTAATAGCTAAGGCTAAGCGTCAGAATAAATAAATAAAGCATTATTAATTTTAAGTATACCCCAAGTTCACTGAGCGTAAATAAATAATCGTTGTTGAAATTAATATAAAAATTATTGATATTGCCAAGCATAAGATTGCCTCAATACTTCGCTATTAATTTAAAAATTAGCTACAAGCATTTCTAACGAATATACAGCGTCATTCAAAACGTCTGCAACAAATAGAAAAGATTTTTATTTTCAATATCTCAGAAAATTTTATTTTTTATAAAAGGTGGTGCATTACCTAAAACTAATTTTGATATGGAAAAAACTTCAAATGATACTAGATTTTAGCGATTTTATAAATATTCACAAGAGTAAAGTGCCCTTATTTTAAGAGTTTTAAAAATCAAAAAAACTTGACAAATAAAGATTGTTTATAGAATTTTAAAAAAAGATTAATTGTGCAATTTGACGTTAAAATTCCCATTTTTAAAGTAATTTTAACATTCTAAAAGTTTGTAACAAATGGAAAAGTTTTTTATTGTCGATTTCTTAGAAAATTTAATTCCTGATAAAAGTTGATACATGGTCTAAAACTAATTTTGAGATAATAAAAAAAAAGTAATAGAAATTCATGACATTACATTTTAGCGATTTAAGAAATATTCGCGAGAGTAAAGAGTAAAGTTTTCTTATTTTAAGATTCAAAAAACTTCAAAGGAAAAAGTTGGTTTGAATTCAAAAATAACACTTATTAAATATCATTTTTTCCTTTGAAATTTTTTGTAACTCTAAAATAAGGGCACTTTATACTCTTGCGAACATTTGTAAAATTGCTCAAATCTGGTGTCATATGAATATTTATCGTACCTTTTTTTAACTTAAAATTAATTTTAGACCATGCATCAACTTTTCTCAGCAATAAAATTTTCCGAGAAATAGATAATAAAAATGTTTTCTATTTGTTGCAAACAATTTGAACGTTAAAACTACTATTAAATTCAAAAGTGAAATTATAATGTCAAAGTTTTGTATTGTCATATTTTGGATTTCTAAACGATTTTTTTTACTTTACTCTAGCGAATATTTCTAAAATCGCTAAAATCTAGTGTCGGGTGAATATTTATCGACCTTTTTTTTCATCTTGAAATTAATTTGAGGCCATGCACTAACTTGAGTCAAGAATAAAATTACTGAGAAATCAATAATAAAAGACTTTTCCATTTGTTGCAGGCTTCTTGAATAGCGCTGTATGTTACCTTATTTATTTGTTTTAAAGCACAAATTAAATCTCCACCAAATATATTTTAATTAACAACTGAGTAAGTTTAAACATTTATATGTGTTAACATTTTTAAAATGAATAAATAAATAAATGAATATATATCTAATATTAAGTCTTTTATGAACATTAGCGAATAGTTTCTGTTAAAGCAAAATATTGCAGTAGTTGAAAATCGGATTTAACTCAATTGTGTAAACGTGATCTAAGTATGGACTGGTATGGACCGATATGGATTTGACAGCTGTCAGTAGTTTTACAAACTGATCGAATATTACTACCACAATTACATCGGAAACTACAGTAGTTTAATAACTAAAATGTAATTGTTTATTGATGTTTATGAGTATTTCAGAATGGCTTACTTCCATTATCGCTGTGGCGAAAGAATAACCTTGCAAAATGATAATTGCACAGCCATTAGAAGTGATAGCGATTTTGATCATGGTCTTGTAATAACAGCAGAACCTCTTGTAAATGATATACTCTTTGAAATTAAAATTGATAGAAAAGTAATAAACTTTGGTTTATGCATGCCCAGAAATAATTTAAAGTTTTTGTTAGGTTAATTCCTGGTCAGGAAGTTTAGAAATCGGAGTTACTGATACCGATCCTTTGCATTTCGATTTTCCTCCTTGTGCATCGAAGTTACAAACTGGAACATGGGTATGTTTAACAGTCCTGCTACTTCATAATTTAAATTCATTTTTGGTACACAGATTATGGCAGGAAACGCCGTGCTAAAAGATGGAGCATTACTTGTTGAACACTATGGAATAGATTTGGACAGATTAAATCAAGAAGATCGTGTTGGTCTTATGCGCACTTCAGATGTATGTATGATTAACTTTTGGTTTGATATTTTGGTAAAGTTTCACATTTTAGGGTAACTTAATATTTTATATTAATGGAGATTCACAAGGTGTTGCTGCAGAGGGTGTCCCACATGTGCTGTATGCCATTGTTGATTTATATGGAAAATGTGTTCAAGTAACTATTACCAGTCCTGCATTACGAGAGCATAATGATGATTGTTTAAGTGGTAGTTCTGTATTAGCTATAGACAACGACATTTTGAATGTTACTTTGGGTGCTGATCTTAGTGAATTAAGTCTCAGTAGTAGTAACAGTTTAGATATTCGTATGGATATGAATGCCAGGTTGGTCTTATGCTTAATATATTTTTATAGTTCATTAATTTGTCGAACGAGGCAGTTTAAGTTTGACAGAAGAAAGTCCCCGTCATGACAGACTTCGATTTCACGAGCGTTGTGGATCTTTAGTTAAATTGTCGAATGGTCAAAGAAGTGCAGAACGAAGACGCCCGTTAGATGAATTTAATAACGGCGTAGTTATGACGCATAGACCTTTACAAGACTCTGAACTATTTGAAATACGGATCGATCGTTTAGTAGATAAGTGGAGCGGGAGTATAGAGGTAATACATACCTAATTGCTAATGTACTTTGTAACTGATAACGTTTGTAGATGGGTATTACGACGCACAATCCAGCTACTTTGGTTTTTCCCGCAACTATGACGAACATGCGCAGCGGAACGATTATGATGTCTGGTTGTGGTATTCTTACTAATGGCAAAGGCACCAGACGTGAATATGGCGATTTTAATTTAGACGAATTAAGTGAAGGTGATCGGGTTGGAATGATGCGTAAACCTTGTGGGGATTTCCACTATTTTATAAACGGTCTAGATCAAGGTGTAGCCGCCCAAAGAGTACCTACCAATGTTTGGGGTGTAATAGATCTGTACGGCATGACAATCAAAGTTTCAATTGTGGAAAGAGACGAAAGAGAAGAACACAACCTGATGACTCGGCGCAATACCCGAGATGAACATGTTTATCCCATTGTCGATACGCAGCCTATTTCGGATTATTATAATAGATTAGCGTTTCACCCAAACTGTGGAGCGCATGCTCAAGTTATCAATAATGGACGTACTGCCTTGAGGCCTAATGCTGTCGACGATTTTAATAATGGAGTAGTTTTGACGTCACGTGCTTTACAACCAGGAGAATTATTTGAGGTTCGTTTAGAACGAGTTGTCACCAAGTGGGCAGGGTCTATTGAAATTGGCGTAACTACACATAACCCCACGGAATTAGAATTTCCATTTACGATGACCAATGTTCGATCTGGTACTTGGATGATGACGGGAAGCGGTATTATGCATAATGGTACAACGGTTTTGGAACAGTATGGAGTTAACTTGGACCGTCTGCAAGTTGGTGATCGTGTCGGTGTGGTATGGAAAGAAAATGGATTGCTTCATTTTTTTGTCAATGGTGTGGATCAAGGTATAGCTGCTTCGAATGTAGCAGATAAAGTGTATGGAGTTATAGGTGTGTAATTCATTACCCATAATTATCTGCGTAACATTACATTTGGTAATTATTTTAGATTTGTATGGGCAGGCTGTTGAAGCAACTATTGTGGACACGTTTGATTGCAGTTCACCTGATACAATTCATTCTAGTCTGTCAAACACTACTTTATATAGGTACATGTTTTATTTATTGTGATTTCAGTATCTTATCCAAATTAAACTTTGCACTTAATATTTTTTAAACTTGCAAAATGTGAATAGTTATGAGAACTATTACTAATTTTTTAAAAGTTTTATAGTCATTGCTAGTGTTTCCCAAACTTCTTTTTCTTTTGGCAATCAGTACAACAGAAACGTGTGCATTGGCAATGGCTAACACTTGATTTAATTAATATTAAGTACACGTTTTAGTGATCTAAGATTTCATCATGTCCATGGAAAAAATGCACGAATTGTTAACAATGGTCAAACCGCATTACGACCGCGACCGTTGGCCGAATTCAACGATGCAATAGTATTCTCGTGTAGACCACTACGAGATGGAGAACTATTTGAAGTTACTCTTGAACTTATGGTGGATCGCTGGTCGGGCAGCATCGAATTAGGTACATAATTATTGTAAATGTATGGGTGTACCACTTAATCTGTCATTATGAGCAAAATCTACATAGTGGCCCGAATTAAGTGGTACACTCTGTACTCACTTTATTTGTTAATACTGTAAGATGATTTCATAATGAATTTAGGGGTAACAGCAGTGCGCCCAGACGATATTGAGTTACCAAGTACAGCCACTGATTTATCCGGTGATACGTGGATGCTTAGTGGCTCTTCGATTATGAAAAATGGAACTACGATCAAGAATAACTATGCCTGCGACTTGGATACTTTGGGAAACGGTGTTCGTATAGGTGTCATGAGGAGCACAGAAAAAACTTTGGAATTTTATAAAGACGGCGTGGCACAAGGTGTCGCGTGTGTTATTTCGCACTGTAATATTTACGCTGTAGTTGATTTATATGGCCAGTGTGCACAAGTCAGTATACCTTGCGCGTCTCCAATTGCACCTCTCACCTCTGCACCGGTGGACAGTTGCTTACGGTCCGACATTTCAGTGAGTGTGCTTCAGCCTTCAATCGAAGCAGATCTGCACAGGTGAGACTAGAAGATTGAGTAATTAATTGTGTGCACTGAGAAATATTTTTAGGTTTCATGAATGTCATGGTAAAAACATAACGTTAAGTGAAGGGGGCCGAATTGCAACGAGAGGACGCGAAACTCGCAACTGCATAGCTCTTAGTGCCACCCCATTGGCTCAAGATGAGTTTTTTGAAATCACAATATTATCGTTAATACCTCATTTATCAGGAAGTTTGTGTATGGGTGTTACGGCTACCTCTCCATCAGCATTTATTAATAATTTGCCCAACGATTGTTGCTATATTACAGGTATTTTTTTAAATTAATTTTTCAGAAAATAATTTTTAATTTAATTTAAGAAAGTTGAATTGAAAATCGCGTTTATATATTAAAGGGTCTTTTAGATCAGAGGTCGACAGCGTTTTTTACTTCGGGTGCCGTATATTAAAAAAATTAAACCTTAAAAATGTCTTGAGTGCCGCCAAGCATATTGACCTTTGCTTAAGAGTGCTAAAAAGTCTTTTTGGATTCAAATTATTATTTTCATATTTTTGGTCCCGTAAATTTTATATTTTGCTGCCGCTCCACAAACAATTTAGGGAATTTTTCTGCCTTCTACTTAAAATATTGTTGCGTGCCACCTAAGGCACGTTGTCCTAGATATAGGCAACTCAATTTACACCAGTTGTTTATATTATGTAGTATTGGTCGTGATAATGAAATTAATACATAATTTGAGTTAAAAGAGTCGTGGGTGGGTCGCTACCTGCAAAATTTAACATACAAAGACCCACAACCAAACCTTGTGCGGTATCCCAGTGTTCCGACCTGTCTGCAGGACTCTAATTTTAACTGCCCCTTTAAATTATTTTAAGTTTATTATTATTTAATTGTGAATAAAACCAGTCAGGTTATTTATAAACTGATTGACTAAGTGATTTATGGTAATAAATGAATAATATTAGTAATTCAAGTATTTTTTACTTAAGTCAGAAGACATTTAAATAAAATTCATTTATCTTTTCTTATAAATGAGGAATCTTTTATAGAAATGCTGGACCAGTTTCAAAATGAAAGTTTTTTCACTGAAGTGATTTGTAGTAATAAATAAATTATTGTTTAAATAATTCAAGTAATATTAACTTTGTTGCTTCAACAGGAAATGAGTTACATTGGAAAAATAAAATCATCCAGTTATTTGCTCCTAGTCTTTGTTGGTTGCGTGTGGGCGATAAAATAGGTATCCAAAAGATCACTACTGCCGGAATAAAAGTTTTTTTAAACAGCGAAGAAATACCAGTTAATTTTCCTAGCCTCTCAGATTGTCTCTACGTGATTGTCGAATTAAGAGGATCGTGTTCTGGAGTTGCAGTAACCAGTCGACGGACTTTACCGTCACCTCTTTCGAGTGTACATCTTCAAGATAGTTTGGAATCTGGCGTGGAACAAGAAGTTTTTAAATCTCATGCGACTGCAGTTGAAAATGTACAAAAACATGTCGTTAAGTACGAGTTTCATGAAAATCATGGCAGAAATATAGAACTTTTTACTGATAAAAGAGGTGCGAGACGTGTGGCTTCATATAATCAAGGATTGGTAATGGTACAGCCAGCGTTGCAACCGAACCAGATGGTTAAGGTGTTAATAGAGCAACTTGACATGAAGTGGTCGTCTTCACTCATAGTTGGGGTGGTTTGTGGTGCCCCCGAAAGACTAAACCTTCCTGTTACGGCATTGGCTGTAAAAGGACCAAGTTGCATCATAGCTGATGATTGGGTTTCGATCAGTGGTGTTAAGGTAAGATGTGGTAATACATAAATCGTGAATTCACTCGTTTTAATTTATTACAGTCTCGGTCAAACTGCAACTGTTTAAATAGCTTAACGGCAGGCACCAAAGTTGGTGTAATGCTTACCGACACGGGAAATGTTCAAGTGTACATAGACGATGTACCCGAAGAACCAGTTCATTGCTGTCTGCCAGCTGGTCAATCGTGTTATGCGCTGTTTGATTTATATGGCCAGTGTCAACAGGTATGGACGAATAAGTGTTATAAATTGAAGTTTTTATTTATACAATCAAGTTTAGTTAAGGATTACTTAATATTTTTTCACAAATATTCTTATTTTAATGCTAGACCAGTTTTCAGATTTACTTAAATCATTTAGTTTTTATTGTTCATAAAATAAAAAATACATACCTCATTGTTTCTGCAGATAACAATTTTAAATGAGATCAGCGAAGAAAGTCCTTCCAGTACTTTAAGAGCGGATTGTGAAAAAGCAGATTTGGAATCGTGCGAAAAGGAAAGGTCTGATGTTAATTTATTCCTTCCATTGACATCTAATAACAGCGTGCCGTCATCAAGCAATAATAAATGCAAAATATTATCACCTCAAAATTCAGCGCCGTGTTCATATAGGCTGGGATGTGAATATTACAAAAAAATGTTGATACTGCCTGGTTAGTTATATTTGAATGTGTATTTTATTGTTTTTATTTTTTCCAATTCCTGGTTTAGAGTTTCTAGATTATGTTACAGATTCTTTTCTTTTTCCACGACTAAGACCATGTCGTCTGTGAACCTTAGCTCAATTATGTTTATTTTTTCCATTTTCCAGTTGCCTAGGTGAAACGGTCTCATTTTGCTTCTTGGATTACCCCATCTACAACTACTGAGAATAATAATGGACTGAGCACGCATCCTTGTTTTAAGCCCTCTTCGTTTCAAACTCTGCTGATTCTTTATTCTTGGTTCTTACAATGTTTACCGTTTTTTCATACATCGCTTTTATTATGTCGGTGGTTTCTATTTATATTCCCTTGTTGCTTAGGCCCCTCCATACGTCTCTGTTTCTTTAATTAATTCTATTGAATGCTTTCCAAGTCTATAAAACATAAATGTATTTCCTTGTTTTTGGTGAGGCTCTTTTCAATTGTTTGCCTTAGTATAAAAACTGGGTCCTTATCAATGTGTTTTCAATTTTTTCTTTTAAACTACCTTCCATTACTTTGCCAGTATTTTTCCCGGTACACTCATTAATGTTATTCCTCTTTAGTTGGAACAATCCCTTTTGTTTCCTTTCTTGTACTGTGGTAGGTTAATCTGTCTCTACTAGTTCTTCAAAGTATTTTATTATTTTGTTCTGTTAATCAACATTTTAGATGAGTATTTTACGAGCGACGAATCAACTTGTTATTGCAATAATTGTTTTAAAGGAAAAGAGGAAATTTGCAAAGAAGATTCACTTAAAGGTGGGGTATTTATATTTGTTTATAGGTGTCAACATTCTTGAATATTATTTTTTAGGATGGGTTAAATTTCCACTTCGCAATTTAAGTAACACGCAGACGGACAAATGGCATGTTGCTTATTATGGTACAAAACTGGGTCACGTTCGAAGCGTGTTGGACAAAGGCCAACCGTTAATGAAAGGTTTTGTATTAAAAATGGTGACATTTGTATTACAGTTCATTAATTACATGTTTATCGTTAGGTCAGGAAGAGTGGGGTAACCTTGTGTGTGAGCAGGGAGATAATTTACAAGTTATTTTTCATCCGTCTTTGCAAGATTGTATGCTGCAAGAATATAAAATGGTTGCTGATAAATTGGTTTACGTCGCTTTTCAGCTCTTGGTAAAACCAGGGGCATATTCGGTTGCTAGAGACTGTGCCGAATGGAGTACCAAAGAAAGTGGGGCCCTTACACTTCACGCTCTGTTAATACAGATCCGGACATCATAAATATGTCTGCGTTATATAAATTTTGTGTTTTATTTACACAAAACGATTCTGATGTTGTTCTAGTCATTGTGATACACGTTTGATTTATTTTTTAATTGTAAAATTAACTATATACCTCTTGTCACTATAAAATTATTTAAACAAAAAGTGGATTTGTTCTTTTATAAGATAGATGACTTCAGCATAATAATCAGTATTAGACATACAAAGAGATTCACTAAATAAAGATATGTTTTTATTCCATAATAATTTTTACAAGAATTCAATTTGCAAAATAAAAACCTTTTAAGAACCATTAAAATTGCTAATAAATAGTTTTATTGTTTTTTATAAATCAGATACACTCCCCTTTTATCTAATATAAATGCTATACGTATAAGCGGAGCTATTATACATTCCGAGCCAAAACTAAAAATGTTCAGCCCTTAATCTCCTGGTCAAACTGAAATTGCTGACAAACCCTATTCAAGTAAATAATAAATTGTTTACGTAATAGAAGCGTAATGTAATTTAATTATCTGCATATGTTACCTTAATAAATATCAGTTTGGAATCGTATTTCCAAATACGAAATTAAATTTCTTTAACCCCAAACTCGTACATGTTGATCCCAACTGCATGTGGCTACAGCAATGCCGTTGGTTGCTACAGATAACGAAGTGACACGATTTTCATGTCCAACAAGACACCCTAAAAAGTTTTTATTATTCATTATTACAATATGTTCAGCCGCATTTACCATTGTGTTGATTTTTAAGCGTGTCCCATATGTGTACGTTGTTATCATCCGATCCACATAATAAATATCGACCACTTAGTGATAACCCACAGCATGTAAAGCCGCTAGTCTTATTTGGGGGCTCGTAAAGGGCTACTTGTTGATCGCTACGAATATCAAATAGTCTAGCAGATTTATCTTCGGAGGCTGTTACAAAGGCGTTGCCACTAGGATGATACTGCAAAGAATATACACGGTGATTCAGTTTCACTATCGCACCCCTATAACTGTGTTATTTTCAGAGGAAACCCCTATAAACCTTATATTTTTGTAAATCGTGGAAAATTATCTCTCGAATGACAGTCAATCACGTTATTTATTATTTTTCACAAAACTGTTGTATTTGATTAAACAAAACACGATTGCTGTAGTCATTGACAGTTAATACCTTTACAGTTATGACAGTCAGAAACTGTCAATTGCTACAGCGATAATGTTTTGTTTAGGCGAATGCAACAATTTTGTAAAAAATAATAAATAACTGTTAAATCATTTTTCTCAAACATTTTCCCATGTACGCTTATTTTCCTGATGCACTATCGTATTTAGAATGTAATTCTCTATCAGAATCAATAAAAAAAAGGATACATGTAATTAAAAAAAAAAAGTTGTCTATCGCCAGTCTGACATATTTCATCGTAGAAAAAACATTCATTGGACAGAGAATTTTGCACTTACAAAAATATAAGTTTGGTGGGAGTTTCCTTTTAAAATAACAAAGTTATAGGAATTCGACAGTAAAACTGAATCAACCTGTATATGACAGAAAACAACTATCTATTGTCTAGGTGTAATTATTTTGGGCTATTTCAATATCTTACAAAACGTATTTTATTATAAATACATGTAAATAAAACTTTTAAGGTGTTTCATGTAATTGTATCTTTGGGTAATATTTGAGACTAGCACTTAGCCCGTCCTAGGACGGGAATATTGTATATCTTAAATTTATTACTTTTTATAATACCATGAGCTGCAAGTTAGACACTGTTATGTTACCGGTGAGAAAAAAATTACGGTTCATTAGACACAACTCAGTCGGTCAAATGAACCCGTAGTAGTTTACTGCATTACTATATTCATGTGTTACAGACAGACAGAGTCACACATAGAGAGAGTCAGGCTGGACTTTTATATATGTTTATACCAATCCTTCCTCCATACTCAGATTTTTTTGTCTGTCTGTCAGCTCCTTTTTAACTCGAGAACCACTAAATGGATCTAAATACAATTTTGTAAGTGTGTTCATGGGTTTCCAGAGCAAATGCTGGAGCACTTTTTATTGATAATCATTGTTGTTCAACATTCCAATAATATTAAAAGCACCTTACACAAACTGAATTGACGTCAGATTGGTGTCCAAAAAATGTTTGTTTTGGCTTTTGTTCTCTGATATCCCACAATCTACATGTTTTGTCCACGCTGCCTGTTAAATAGGTGTTACCATCTGGGGACACGCTTATGGATACAACGTCACCGTTGTGAGCCACAAAGTCACTTGTTTTTTTACCACTTTCTAGATCCCATGTGCAGCTGCAAAAAATAATACATTATTAAATTGTTAACTTGTTTCTTTAATGTTAATGTGTACCACTTGCTAATGTAAGACATAGAGATTCAGTTCAACTTAAATTAACAAAAATGTGCATGTAATGGAGCTCAATTTTTGGCGATATTCAGATGTTTAAAAACATGCTTAGTTAACTTAATAAGAGAAGTAAAAAGAAGCTTGACGACTTTAATATTTTTTTAAAGTGGTTTTTTCATTTTTTAAATAAAAATCTGAATTATTGTGACGTAAAAATTTCATACGCCAAATAAACGGATGTTTTTTCATAACACTTAGTTATAAAGCGAGGTCTCTTTAGTGCTCCGGATTACACTGAACATACATTTTCATGTCTCCAGACCCAGTTAGGATTGTCTTGTCGCTGAAAAATCTACACGAACTTAAAAATCCTTCGTATCCGGCCAATTCTCGTACCATTTTGGCTAGACCTGAACCGTCACGATTGTTTACATCATACACTGTGCACATATTATCCATTCCTCCGCAAGCTAAAATATGTGATTAAATTTTTATTAAAATTAAATTTAAGTGTGGCGAACACCGACCTACAAAATTGCCTGTGGTTGCATAAGCCACGCTCATAACCCAGGATGAACGTAACGGAATAACCTGCACTTTATTTCCAGTGTATGTGTCCCATATTATTAATTTTCCATCCAGTGAACCTGTTACGCAGTGCCTGCTATCTCCGCTGTAATGAACGGAATTCACTTTATTGATATGTCCTTTCATGAGCTTTTTTGTAGACAATTTAACTTTAGGTGCATCCGCTAAATCGTTACACACGCTTTCTAATGTTGTGTCTGCTCCTTTTTGTTGGGATTCCTGTTTAAAATATTTGACTCATAATTTTAGTTTATTGTTAAGGGGCCATAAATCCGGGTCAAATAGTATTTACATTGTTTTGTCTAGGATTGTAATACTTAAAGCTATAGCATATAGGTAAACTAATAAGTTTCAGGTAAATATAATATTGTTATCAAAATATTTTTAAAAAAAAGTTACCTTTAACTGCTTATACAGTTCCTCTAATTCTTTTCTTAACGCTGTTGTTTCCAAATCATCTTTAGGAGGCATATTTAAGTACGTATGCAATGTCTATTAAAACGATCGTAACTGAAGATAAACACCTTATTGAGTTAGAAGCCACACTAACAATACTCGATAATCTTGTTAGGTATAATTCAATTCTTTAATATTTTGGGAAGCCATTCAAGAATACACTAGTAAAATTTAACATTTGAATTGTACATTAAACCATGAGTAATTAAAACGCACCTAATTTTTCTTGATTATTTTTGAATTAAAAAAAATAAACAGCATCTCTAAAGCTAGCAAATAAATATTCCGTTTGTATGTCTCAACATAATTTCTTACATTTTTGCGCATTTTTACGTAGACGTTTTTTTATTTTGAAACATTGATGTATTAATTTAGCGAAAATCGTTGGATAATAAATAAAATGAAATTGTAAAATAATAGTGTTTGGTTCTTATAATCTATTAGCAACTTTCTTTGTGTTTTATTTGAACTGCTTTCACCGTAAATTAAAGTAACTCTACCAAAATTTCAATTTTATGCTTGATTGGTGTTAGAGAAAATTTATGGTCTAACTAAACGAATCACGTTTTTGTAAAAATAAAAGTCTATCCTTTCAAGTGAAATACTGTTACAAAATTTTACATTTAATATTTTGGAACTATTAAATAATTATGATTAATTTTTTGTTACGAATAAATAAATAATTATTGATGAATTAAACGTAATGAATGCATTACTTCAACAAATACGAAATGGAATGCGCTTAATAATTTATTATTTAATGCGACCATTTCATACCTGTGAAGCGTAAAAATAATGTGATACAGTTTAAACACAATTATTACTTATCTAACCAATTATTCGCATTTGATTACCCAGCATAATTATAAAGGTGATAAAACTTACAAAACTAGTTACTCAACATTAACAGAATATGCTAAGTAAAACTTTTACGTAACGTTTTTTTTTATCTTTCGCTTCGCTTCGCTTCATTTGTACAACAATAGGTAAAAAGAGGTGAAATGCTTTAAACTTTGTCGGTAATTTATTACAACCATAGCTTCCATACGTACAAAATGTTGTTGAAATTGTTGGTCGTGTTCATATACACGATTACTTGTAATTTATTAATAGCTGGTAATGGTAAGTCGTTCTGCTAATTATATTTTTGGATCAAACCGTCTATAAACTAACATATTGAAATTATTTTCAGAAGATGCTAATTATGAACAGTGTGACAAAAATAAAGACACGTGTAAAAAATATTATAATGTATATTCTTCCGCAGTAAATGAAAAATTTGCAATTTCGGGTAAGTATTTTGAATTAGCTCTTTAAAAAAACTATGCTTAAACTTGAAAGGTTTTTAAATTCTTACTTCATGAAAAAAAAAGGTGAATTATAAAAAAATATCAACTGTGATCGTTTAGCTACTTAATAATAATTTACTTTGAAATTGTTGCTATCATCAAGGTTAGCCGTGGAAATAAGAACATTTTGAATTTATTAACGACTTTATATACCATTGCAACCAATCTGTCAAGCGTACAATAAATATCACCTACTAAATACTTTGTACAGTAGTACCACACTAAAGAAGTGTAATACACCAATAAAACTAAGTGGGTTTTAAATGGTAGAGAGCCTAGATTGGGGTGGCACGGCGGTTTCATATTTATTAAAAATATGGAAATAAAAAGACTGTTTAGCACCAAAATTTGTGAATTTATAATCCTATTACATTTTTTAATCAGTGCAAAGTCTTCTTCAAAAATTGGTTTGTATTTGAATGTAGTTTTTTTAATTTTTTATTTTATTGAAGCGTTTATAGCTGATAATTATTATAAAATGTATTAAGATTTTCGGTAGGTCAAAGATCTTTAAATGAGTAAATGATAGCATTATCAAATAAACAGGAAGTGTGTGTATTTCTAGCTGTTAGGTCACATACTCCCAACAATTAATGATGTGACTAACAGATGTGAATGTGATCACAGTTTTAATGACCATAAACAAATCTATTAATATATCATCTATTTGTAAACAGAATATTTAATTATGTTAGCTGTGTTCTTTGTGTTGATAACAGCGGTATTGTCTTATAACATTCTGTGAAAAAATTAAGACAGTTAAAAATGATTTATTTCTTATTATAAATGCTTGTTTTAATTTTTTGAATTCATTTTATAGATGATGTGTTGGTTTTCACTGTTGCCACATCAGAAACTGATGGATTTCAAAGGTATTCACTTTCGGCATTAGAATATGGCATTAAACCGAAGGTACTTGGCTATGGTCAGAAGTGGCTTGGTGGAAATGATATTCGAAATCGAGCTGGGGGAGGATGGAAAATAAATTTATTAAAAGAAGCATTACAGCCCTATAAAAATGAAAAAACAAGAATAGTTCTTTTTACAGATGGGTAAGTAATTCTCTGCTGATATTTTAATTATTACATTTAATTAGGTGCTTGTATGTTTTAATTGAGTACTAAACAATGTGGAAGTTAGAATTATGTTTACAATTATTGAAAATGCTAATAACCAGTGGCGGCTGGTGACAATAGAAGCAGGTGGGGCCAGTGACAAAAAGAAAATTGTCAAACTAAACATAATGTCTTATTACAGCATCGTTTATTTTTAGATATGATGTAATATTTTTGAATGACATGAAATCAATTATAGCCCGATTTGAAAAAATGAATATTAAAGTCTTGTTTGGAGCTGAAGCTGCTTGTTGGCCAGACGAAAGCTTAGCTGCGTTGTATCCACCGGTTTCGCAAGGCAAACGTTTTTTAAACTCTGGGCTATTAATGGGTTACGTGCCAGAAATTTTGGAAATTTTGGAACGTTCACCAATAGCTGATACTGAAGACGACCAGTTGTATTATACCAAAGCGTATTTAGACGATAAGTTAAGAGAAAAGTTGAAATTTAAGTTAGATCATCAAAGTGAAATATTTCAAAATTTGAATGGCGCTACAAGTGAGTAAATTTTTTATTATTATCATTAAAGTTCACAATAATTTCTGTTTTTTTTTTTTTTAGATGAATTGCAACTATTTACGTATGAGGGTAAAGAAGGTAAAGAGATTCGCTTAAAAAACGTACTGTCAGATACTCAGCCATTGATACTGCATGGAAATGGACCTACTAAATTAAAGTTAAACTCTTTTGGTAATTACTTGGCTCGAGCTTGGATACCAGAGTCAGGTTGTCAACACTGCAAATGGGGTCAACTGGATTTAGAGAAGAAACCCCATGCGAGTATGCCTTTAGTTTTAGTTGCTTTATTTGTTGAACAAGCCACTCCGTTTTTCGAAGAACAACTTCAAAAATTTCATGCCTTGGAATATCCTAAAGAGAGGATGCATCTTTTTATTCACAATAATGTAAGTTTGTGATCGTACGAGTAAAATTTGTATTGATGTTGAGTCTTTATTCAGATTAAGTACCATATACCTCATGTTGCTGATTTTGTGGAGAAACATGGCAAAGAATATGTTAGTCTGAAGCAGATTAAACCAGATGATGGCGTTAATGAGTGGACTGCGCGTGATTTATCATTGTGAGTAATTCTGTATTAAGTGGTTGTCGAAAATTAAAAGTAATCGACTTGTAATCATGCTGCAAAATGTTAAATATGTTATAATGTATTTTTGTTTGTATAGGGATCAATGCTTGTTAAAAAAATGTGACTTTTATTTTTCTGTGGACTCGCTGGCACATTTGGACAACCCACATACGCTCCGTTTACTTGCAGAACAAAATCGTAGTGTTGTTGCCCCGTTACTGGCGTGGCCTGAAAAGGCTTGGAGCAATTTCTGGGGTGCACTGACGACAGACGGGTATTATGCTCGTTCACACGATTACATGGATATAGTACACAATGGCAAGAGGTAAGTGAGAAATTCATTGATCACAAGGCCTAAGAAATTAACTGTAAAAATGGATTGCTTGTTTAAAACTGCGTTTTAGCCATTTATTTATATTTATTGCCTTATAATGTATGGTTTATTGCATGTACAGCTAATCGAAGGCAATGCTGAAATCCGTTTTGAAAGATCTCCTGTCTATGGAATACATGTTATCGGCGGTACATTCATAAACTCCTGCGTCCATTTGTGTTGCCGGATCAATTTCTAATTTGCTTTTCATCTGGTCCTTTCCAATTGTCCATTCGTGAATCTGCAACATGCTTATTTAAATGTTTTTCATTCATTGTTGTAACAAAATGGTATCAGAGTGCATTTTCATACGTTTAAATATTGATGTGTGAATATTTCTGTTCCATCTTTAAACCATGTAATGTGTGGTCTTGGATTACCTCGAGCCACACAAAGAAACGCAATTTTGTGGCCTAACACATATTCAAAGTCGAAATGGGAGGCCAAAGTTATTTTCGCACCCTGTTAAAAAATTATTATGTACAACTTTTAAACTTGTATTAATTTTTAAAATTTACATTGTTGTTATTATAATACTGATCTGACTCGGGATCTCTGTATTTACCCGTAATAGGGAGTCCTATTTGGAACTGGAACAAAAAAGTATTTGCAAAAAAACTAAAACGGTTACATTTCTTAGAATACCTTGGATTTAGTTCTTCCTCTGGTTCTGCCTCGTCTTGCATATGCAAAGTTGTCGAAAAAGAGAATCGAAACCATTACAACCCAGTAAATTGTAACTTTCATGGTTAACACTCAGTGTTGATGATATATAGTTGATTGTGTGTGGCAGTTCCCCACGGACAAATAAATATTAATTGATGCCAATTGATGTATGTCCTCCCTCTTCATTTATTTTGCTAGGGTAACTATACGTTGTAAGTCAAAGCTATTCGAATGGTTTAGCTGTCCCAACCAACTCTGAATTTATTGTTCTCTTAATGTTATTTAATGTTATCATTTTTAAATGTAGTCGATTCAATTCTTAAAACGTGATTCGTGTTTGATGCCGTTCTATACATTAATTCCTGGCCAGTAAAGACTTTTTAACACGTAATGCCGTAATTGTAATGATACTTAATCGTTGATTCAAATAGTTTCTTTTTTTACATGACTTTGTAATAATTAAACCTGACTGTAATTTGTAAAAAATTTATTTAAAAAAAACAGGTTTTTATAGGTTACACAGTAATAACTAGTATTAAATATGTACATTAACAAACGGTACACTGTTTAGTTAGTAAGTTAACATAACGTAATCTGTTCTAAATCCTCTTATGTCTATGGAATATTGGTTATTTGCTTGGCATTCGTAATATCCTGCGTCTTGTTGTGTTGTTGGATCGATTTCCATTTTACTTTTCATTGTATCGTTACCGATGGGCCATTCGTGGATCTACAATTTTAATATTTAATTGATCGTTTTGATGTGTAAAATATCATACCTGGAAAAATTTATGAAAATATAATTCAACACCGTCCTTGAACCACACGATTTCCGGTCTAGGCAAACCTAATAATATAAAAGTTTTTATAGATTATAACAGTATTGTTGTGGAAATATTTTTTGCGTGGCCTTTTATTTGAATTGGCTTAATTCGGTTTTATAATATGAAATACATATTACCTTGTGCCATACAGAAGAATGATATTTTACGTCCTAACATATAATCTTGTTCAAAGTGACTGGACTGAACAATTTTGGCGCCCTACAAAAAGTAAATAAATACAATAATTGATGGAGGAACGATTATAGGCAGTTTAATGATATATTGTTTAATGTACCAAGTGTGTTTCTTACGTCTTTATGTTCATAATAGTTATCCGAATTTGAATTTCTGTGTTGTATAATTGCTGGCATTCGAGAGTGGTACAGCCTTCCACGTCCACGTTGTTTTACTTAAATGAACAATAAAATATTATAACTTGACGAATTTCACATTCTACTCAATATAGTGATCATTGAAAGTTTTATCGAAGTATATTTGAATATATTGGCCAATTCTGGCTGCCTCGTGCAACATATTAAACTGACTGGTACATACCTCCACGACTACCTCCTCTTGCAGCATCCGTTGCTAACATAAAACAAAGTAATATTGCACAAGATAAAACTGTCCTACAATAAATCATGTTTCTGAATACGACAGCGTACTCTTGTTGTGCACGGCGTATTAAGAAACAAATTTGATGGTGTACGTGCAGACTATGATATGTGCCTATCAAAATTTCTTTCCCTTGTTTTTGAAGGTGTAATTGGTTTGAACGCTAAAGTAACTAGATAATTGACTATTTATTTTGGTTGGGTTTTGGGTACAAGGATGATATCAATTTAAATAATAAAGCAAATTTACGTTGAAACCTTGACAAGCAAATACATTTAATCGAATGTTATTTATAGTGCAGTTTATTTTAAAAATGTTCCGTTAATAATTTGATTTCCTGTTGTAGGGGTTTGTGGAATGTGCCATACGTAAGTTCGTGTTACTTAATTAATGCAACTTTGTTACACAAATATGATCGTAAACAAATACATTACGTTAACGGCAACTTCGATGCTGATATGGCATTCTGTGCGAATCTTCGTAACTTGGATGTGTTTATGTACGTATCGAATCGTTTAGACTTTGGTCATTTAATAAATCCAGACACCTATGATGTAACACGTGCTGCTCCCGACATGTACCAAATATTTGAAAATGAAATGGACTGGCAACACCGATACATCCATTCAGATTATCCAGAAAATTTTAACCCGGAAAATAAACCTCTTCAGGTAATTATAAAAGTTTTATAAAAGACAACATAATGATATGTATATACATTTGCTATAGCCGTGCCCTGACGTGTATTGGTTCCCTACTGTTAGCAAAAGTTTTTGTAATGATTTAATACTCATGATGGAAAATTATGGACAATGGTCGTCTGGTACAAGTGATGATACACGTCTAGAAGGTGGCTATGAAGCAGTTCCTACTAGAGATATTCATATGAATCAAGTGGGATGGGAACGGCACTGGTTATATTTCTTACAGCGCTGGGTAAGGCCACTACAAGAGCACGTATTTCTTGGTTACAGCCATGACCCTCCCCGATCTCTTATGAACTTCGTTGTTCGGTATAAACCTGATGAACAGCCGTCACTTCGACCTCATCACGATAGTTCCACTTATACTATCAATATTGCTCTTAATGAAGTAGGGAAAGATTACGAAGGTGGTGGATGTAAATTTATTCGATACAACTGTAGTGTAGTGGACACTAAACAAGGTTGGTTGTTAATACATCCAGGCCGGCTGACTCATTATCATGAGGGTCTTCTCGTTACTAAAGGCATTCGATACATCATGGTTGCATTTGTTGATCCTTAGTTTATTCCTGTGTTTGTGACTAACGACTTAATTTTTTTAATTAATTATTGTCGGTAATTCAATCCTAACTAATAAACCAAAAACTTGTAAGCTCTATTGTACTAGAACTATTTTTATATTTTAATAAGCTACTTAAGTAGATGTAACATAAATATATAATTTAATTATTGTAATTATACATAATAAATCGGTATATTACAAAATTTCTCTATCATTTACTAGATGTATTTTATATTGTACTTTTTTTAATTGTAGTTCTATAAATATATAGTGAAAGGGGCTAATCTTGCAAGATGGTCTTAAAAGTGTCTTAACATGTCTTAACGAAGTTCTGAATTTTTAGTGTACAGTGTAAAAAAGTGGCTTACAATTTTTGTTGTAATTCTAAAGCGCTAAATGTTATTACTAAAAAAATAAATGTAATTTATTTCTCGAACAGCAAATAAATAATAGCATTTTCAGAAATTGTTGAAAAAATTGCCTGCAAGTATAGGCAACCCAACTTGCAGAACTGTATATGTACTTATATACACCAATTAGTGTCTACAACTTGTGTAAATGTGAATCGTCAAATATATCAGATTAGCAGTTTAAAACATATTAAAATATGTGTTAAATAATGTATAGTTTATGATGGAGCATTTATTAAAAGGAAGATTTGGGTACTTAACAACTTTTCAAATTATATAAATTTTTAAGGTTATGTTTTTTTTTGCAGGAGAGCAATAATTAGTTCTTATATTCATAATTCGTTAAAATATGGTTTCAAAGATTGTCCCAATCGAGGTATTTGCTCATTATGGGGTGGTCGAGCTTTAGATCGTTCAAGATACCTTATAAAAAGCGTTTATATTGGGCGTGAGAGGCAGTATGGTACACTTATTGTACGAGCGCTTCGAGGTATCTTAAAAGTGCGATACATTATACTTGGTGGTGCTGTAGGCGGGGGAGTAACTTTGCAAAAGGTATTGTTGTGTTTTAATTTAATACGGTCTTGATATATTTGATATGTGTAGAAATATCAAGACTGGAAAGAGGGACTTCCCGATATGAAATGGTTGGAAGATGTAATGCCTGATAACGATAGGTGGCAACAGTGGCGTGGCTCCCTAATACAGCTACGGGACCAAATAAAGGATAACATTGAAGTTGGTACGTATATAGTAGTAATTTCTTAATAAATTGCTCTACTGCTGATAGTATTTGGAAGCTTTTTTTTTGTTAAGATCCTCGTTTAAAGGCCTTAAGTGAAGCTAAATACAAAGAATTGAAAAACTGGTTTGATCTACGATTGGACGATGCAATAGCAGCTGCAGAACAAACCAATAATAGTCGATCACCAATCACTGATGGTGAGTAATGACGTGTGCATTTCTGAGTACAGCTTATAAAAAATTTAAAACTTATTTTTTGTTTAGGTGTTTACTCCAGCCTTAAGGAATATATAGAAAAATTGTACTCAGGTATGCACACATTCAGTAGTTCTAAATTTGCCAGAATAAATAGTTTTGACAGCCCTGCTTTTTGTATAAAGTTTTTTTGGTAAAATTAATGATAATCCATTGGTGAGTACTTTTGCTTTTATTTTTGAGCTAATATATTTTTGTATGAGTTCTATATTTGTTTTTATTCATCATTTACTATTTTTAAATGTCAATATAAAGTGGAACATAAAGTCCTCACTTTAACAATGTAATTAAATCACTCACACAATGCCTTGGAGTAACTAAACATTTTTGATTATAGATGCCAAATCAGAATTGAAAGACAACAAAATGGTGCATGCAAAGCCATTTGCACAAGACGAATTTAGGACACAAGCTCAGAATCGTCTAGATTCATTGCAGGATGAAGTTATACAAACTCAAATCAAATACCAACGAGAATTGGAAAGATTAGAAAAGGAAAATAAGGAACTTCGAAAACAAAACTTATTGTTAAAGCAAGGTCGCAAACCGACTATACGAAAAGTTAAAAGAAGTCTTATAGACATGTACAGTGAAGTTTTAGATGAGTTAGCTGATTATGATACTGGATATAACACAGCCGATCAGCTACCGAGGGTTGTCGTTGTAGGAGATCAAAGTAGCGGTAAAACATCCGTGTTAGAAATGATTGCTCAAGCGAGGATATTTCCTAGGGGCGCAGGTGAAATGATGACGAGGTATAACGAATGATTTTTTATGCGTTGTGGTCAATCAATTAATATACTGTGCAATTTGCAATTGATAATTTTAGGGCTCCTGTTAAAGTAACGTTATCCGAAGGTCCATATCACATTGCCCAGTTTCGTGATTCAACCAGGGAATTCGATCTTACCAAGGAGTCAGATTTGACAGAACTAAGGCGAGAAGTAGAAATTCGTATGCGTAATAGTGTACGTGGTGGTAAAACTGTTTCCAGTGATGTTATATCGATGTCAGTTAAAGGTGATTTTCCTTTAGCTTAAAAGTTCTTAAATTATTGATAGAAATTTGTATAACATTGGCTTATTACCGTTTTCTAATTTTATAATTGCAACTTCTAGGACCCGGCTTGCAAAGAATGGTACTTGTCGATTTACCGGGCATTATTTCCGTGAGTATTTTATGATTATTTTCAGCCATTGAGTTTATAAAATGCTTTTAGACTGTTACAACGGACATGGCATCAGACACTCGAGAAGCTATAAAGCTAATGACTCAGGGCTATATGAATAATCCTAATGCTATTATACTGTGCATTCAGGTAAAATTTCCCGTTTGTGTTAATACGTGCTGTAATATCACTTTGATGTAAAAATCTTAATAGGATGGATCTGTGGATGCGGAACGAAGTAACGTTACCGATTTGGTATCGCAGTGTGACCCAAATGGCAAAAGAACTATTTTTGTATTAACCAAAGTCGACATGGCAGAGGAAAATTTAGCCGATCCCAATAGAGTAAATATATGACTTTTCTTTATGTACACATATTATCATTTGAATATGTTTAGATACGAAAGATATTGCAAGGAAAATTGTTTCCCATGAAAGCGTTGGGCTATTTTGCGGTCGTTACAGGTCGAGGTCGCAAAGATGATTCCATTCAAACGATCAAGGATTATGAAGAAAACTTTTTTAGAAATTCCAAACTCTTCAAGTGAGTTATTTACTGTAGAAAATTACATTTTTCTTTTTATTAATTAAGAGAGAATTATTTAATTGGATATGTGCATTAAAATAATAAATATTTAGAACATCAAATTAATATATCTGTTTTAAGTAAAAAATATTAAATTAAGCAATTTTTTGTGCATTAAAGTATTAACAAATGCACGTTAAGTAAATATTTTTATTTCAAATGAAATATCTTTAAATAGGCAATATTTATTATCATGGGTACTTTTCTATTTCGTGAGAGCCAGTGTCATTGAATCACAAATACTGTTTGTTTTCTTGAAAGAAAAAAAAAGAGGCTTCAACCTCACTGTCATTCATTTAATCAGTAAAAAAAGGTTGAGGTTAAAGGTTGCTTAAAGCTTTTTTATTAAATAAGTAATAAAAATGAAGGTACAATGAATGGAACAGTAGCGGCTAGTTGGCAAACAGTGGCAATAGACACTACTGGCTCTCACGAAATATAAAAGCATCTCATCGTATAAAATCAATTTTAAAAGTTAAAAATTAATTTTTAAATTAATATAAAAGTAACCTAAAAAATTTAATTTAATGCACATGTTATTTGGTTTAGGTTACACATATTTTTCTGATGGTTCTAATAAGTTATTGAATGGGCACACTCGATGTTTAATTGGTGATTTAATTAGAATATTGCAATTGTAATTTTTCAATGATCAACTATTTTTTAAGCTGTTTAAATATCTTAGAAGTATCGAATGTATTTCATATTTATATTTATGTAAGTGTACAAATATAATATAAAAGGAACATTTAAATTTAAAAATGTGCCAACATTTATTTTCAAACAATTTAAAAAAAAAAGTTATTGCACTTTTATTTTTTTAATGTTATAGTAATTTTTTTGATTGCATACGTATTTAATAAAATGCAATAAGTGCGCATTTTATTTTATATAATGCTCATATGAATAGTCCTCTTTAATTTCTAGGGAAGGCAGGGTAATGTCGGCACAAGTTACCACTCGCAATTTGAGTCTTGCGGTCGCGGATTGCTTTTGGAAGATGGTCGGCGAAACAGTAGAGCAACAAGCAGATGCTTTTAAAGCTACTAGATTTAATTTGGAAACTGAATGGAAAAACAATTTTCCAAGATTGCGTGAACAAGATCGTGACGAACTGTTTGAAAGGGCACGCACCGAAATTTTAGATGAGGTCATAAATTTATCGCAGGTCAGTCCGAAGCAGTGGGAAGATTGTCTTTTAAATAAAATTTGGGAGAAGGTATCGGGACACGTGTTTGAAAGTATATATCTTCCTGCAGCTCAAAGTGGATCGTCAAGTTAGTGTTATTTTGATATATTATCGCATATCATATCATTAAATTGTTGTGACCCTAGGTACGTTCAATACCGCAGTGGATATTAAGCTACGACAATGGGCAGAGCAGGCTCTACCCTCAAAATCGGTGGAATCTGGATGGGAAACATTACAGTCAGAATTTCAACAGTTTTTGCAAAAAGCCGCCAAGACACCCAATCATGACACCATATTTGATCAACTGAAAGCGGCAGTCGTGGATGAAGCTATGAGAAATCATGTATGGGAAGATAAAGCTTCGGACGTCTTAAGAGTCATCCAGTTAAATACATTAGAAGATCGTACCGTAAATGATAAAAGAGATTGGGAAGCAGCGGTGCATTTTTTAGAAACCAGCGTTCGAGATAAATTGAAGCAAAACGAGGCCTTGTTGAGGCAGATATTGGGACCGTCTGCCAAAGAAAGATGGTTGTACTGGCAGTACCAGTCACTTGAACAGTCTAGATGTAATGCTGTAAAGTCAGAACTTGATAAAATCCTCTATGCAGATGCGGTATGTTTTAATGAAAATGCCCCACTTACACTTAAAAGCATAAAAAAATTTAGCAACTCATGCACAGTATAAAAAATACCTTTTAAGAATTTTTTTATATGATCATAATATGTACATTTAAATTGCTTACGTCATTATTGTTCTTAGTTACATAAGTCTCATTTTTTGTTTTGTTTTTAAGTGTAATATCTTTTTTCTCCTAGTTTCACCGAATTTTATGTCTTACAGAACCATCCACCAATTCTGAGTTACGATGAACTAACTACAATTCGTAAAAATCTACAAAGGAACAGCATTGAAGTCGATTCTGAGTTGATTCGTGAAGTGTGGCATCCCGTATACAGACGTCACTTCCTTAATCAGGCCTTAACGAGAGCGTATGATTGTAGAAAGTCGTTTTATCTGTACCATCAAGGTGCTGAAACAGAGTGTAGCGATATTGTTTTATTTCATAGGATACAACAGATGATGAAGGTTACTTCAAATGCCTTACGTCAACAAATAATGAATCGAGAAGGTATTGTATTACTCTGGTGATAAATGATTTTGTTCTAATGTAATTAAAAATTTGTTAAGCTCGACGCCTAGACAAAGAAATAAAGGACGTGTTAGATGATTTTAGCCAAGATTTAGAAAAGAAGCAAAAGCTACTTACCGGAAGACGTGTTATGTTAGCAGAAGAATTAAGTAAGTTTCAGACTGTTGTGTTTATTGTTTTAGTAAATATTCAATGTTATTTTGCAGAACGTGTACGACAAATTCAAGAAAAATTAGAAGAATTTATTCAAGCTCTAAATAAAGAAAAATAATCTAGTCCTATTTATAATGATTAGGTATCAAACTGTTGCACTTGTGTTTAATGTAAGGTGAAACTGTATGAAAAATCTGTAGAGCTGCTGTTATAACATACATTTTGTTCTACTCAATATTTTTTTTTGTATTACACCAGATTTGCTTTATATTTGTAATTATACATGTGTAAGTAAATATTGTTACAATAATATTTTTGTTTTAGTACTTAAATATTAAAGCACTCTTATTCGCTTGTACTATCAAATTTTAGATTTTACTAGTTATGTAGGTTTTTTTTGCGCACAATATATTATGGATGCGAAAAACTTTATAGTAAACAATTATTATGGACCATGATGCTGCTGCAATACATTTGAACTATTGCGAGAGACTTGAACTAATAAATTCTTCCTTACCTAATTTTTCAGTACATTCTTAATTATATTCTCAGTAATAAGTTAATAACAGTGCTACTCTCTTAACGTTTTCAGTGATTTCAACTTTAAAAAATCAACAAAAATCGGTTATAAACAGTTTTAAATTGTTTTACCTAAAAAAAGTATATTGTCATAACTTATTTTCCTTGAAAAATGTAAAATGTAAATTTATAGCACTTTTTCATCCATTTTTAATATTTCCTTCAAAATTTTTGAGAAAAAGACTCTTTAATCTTCGTGTGATTATGCTGACGTAAACTATTTGTTCGAGTATTTAAAACAACTTTAGAATGTATTGGTACATAAAATAAAATATTTTATTGCTTCATAAATAGTTACTCTTCAATTAGAAATGCAGGAAATCATTGTTATGTTTATTGCAGATCAATTACAATGGCTCTGCTCAGGGACATATTATCAATCGTTCCTCGTCACTGGGATCCTATTTCATACAATGGTGTTCGTTTTAGACAAATTAAACTTGATGAATATCTTGAAGAGTATGTAATGGTCTATAGAAATTTCACAAATTTATATGGATCCAAGTCTTTTGTTGATATATACAGAATCCAACATCCATATGCTTACAGTCGATATATGTTAAGAAAAGAACAAGTAACTGTTAAATATGGTTATATACCAATGGTAGTACGCCATTATGTAAATTTCGTATGTATTATGGATTTGAATTTTAGGATAATCGTATTTTTGTTAATATCCATAGTAAGCAACAGTTGGAATACTTCTTGGACCACAATTGCGATAGCAGGCAAGGCAATATTACATGGGACTCGAGTACTGAAAATGGGTGTCATTACGTTGTTGTAATATGCACGCAAGAAAAATATTTTGAAGATGATAGAGATGCAGATTATTTTCCAGAATACGTTGTTGAATTTGGTGAAAATTATTTTTACAGTAAGTTTGTGTTGTGTAATATTTTGTATTGAAAAAGAATGTCATTTATTTAATATTTCAGATTTTAAAGGAAATCCACATCTAGATATGGATTTAAGATGTTCATCATAAAAGAATAATTCGATTTATTCCCTTTTGTTTAAAAAATTGACTTGTAAACTTTTATTTAGCATTAAATATTTATGTAATGAGACCAACTTTTTTATTGTATTAGGTCATCCAAAAAGTTCGTGCTGTTTTAATAATAACACTAGTCATTTTTCTGAAATTGAAATCTACTTAATGCATATTTCAATCAATGATATATTCACCATTTTGTTCAATTACCAATCCTTTCATTTACGCGACTTTAATTTAGCGTGGTTGATAAATTTTAAATAGTTACTGGACACTATATCAGATGATATATGTATTTGAAAACTAAATTGGCGTCAATGCCGATAAGCTATCAAAGTTTGAACATATTTACATTAAATTAAAGTGGAGGACTAAGACAGTCATAACGTTAATAATAATGTTATTAGAATTTGTACAGTAAGTGGGTACCGATTTTAATGGTTTCTTTCTGAAGTCAATCAACCGATACGTTTATAAATAAGAAAGTTACATCAAAAAGTGTATTTTTTGCAGTAACCTTTAATATGGATGTATATTTAAAACAACTGAATTTTTCAGACGATAGGTGTTCTTAAAAATGTTCCAAATAATTACGCTTTTGAATAACGTTAGCATTTTAAACCACTAATAGTGGTAATTATACAAATTTATTTGTTGAAATTATAATTACATTAACAGCTAAATCTAATCGGTAAGTTGTAAATTATCAAACTTGTCAGTGTCATAAAAACTTGCTTTCACTTGTCTTCCTCCAAAAAAACGACCATTTAAGTCAACAACAGCTTTAATGGCACCTTCAATGCGACGAAATTCTACAAATATTCTCACTGCTTCTTCTGGGTCATTTTCTGGTACTTCATAAATAATCACACTGCCCACATCTCCGTATTTGGTGTTACATTCATCTTTCACCTCAGGTTCTAATTCGTCATCCACTTCACCAGGTCCAACCATATTTCGTAGAAGTACAACCTGTTGTTAGAACACATGACAACATTCTTATCGGGAGCATTTAATAACTACTTCTTACCTTACTTGGCGCTTTCAATATCTCTGTTATAGTTGGCTCTTCTTTCATATCAGAAAAACATGGAGGTATAATTTCCTTTTCATGTATAATTCGACCACCCCGTTTTGATGTCTTTTCCACTTGTAATGCCATCGACATACCCTGTTCCTGTTTTCCAAGACCTTGTCCTTCTTTAAATCCATATTTGGCCATTATCTTAGCAGCAACGGAACTGCCATCATAAGTATTTACTTGTGGTTTGTTGGGTATTATAACTTCTGCTGGCGGTTCTTGAAGACTTGGCGGTGGAGCTATTGCAACTCCACCTCCTACTCTTGGTACTTTTGCTACAGGTTCATCATCATCTTCCCAACGACCTAAAGTTCTACCTCATATATCCAATTATTTTAAATTATTATCCACATACCTGCAAATCCGCTTCCCACAGGCGGTATTAGAGCTTGAGGGGGACTGACTGGTTCTTCTTCAGGATCATTGAAACGGCTTTTTCGCCTTTTTTCTCTACGTTTTTCTTCTTTTTCATTTTCCCTGTCACGACTTTCTCGCAGTTCCTTGACAGCTTTTTCATATTCGTTGGGCCAAAGTGGATCATACTCGTTTTCAACATTCCAATCATATTCAGCTCCGAAGCCAGCAACGGCGGGAATGATTGGTAGCGCAGGTTCGACATTTTTTATAGGTATTAAAGCTACACCAGGAAAAATATCGTCATCTTCACGTTTACTTTTGAGATCGATAACGGGAGCTAAACTGGCTTTTCTGTGTTGATCACGTTTTGGCTGTGTAACAGTGGCCCTCTTCAATTGAAGTTGAGACTGCAATAATTTTATACCAGAAGACCAACCAGATACGTTTTCTGTTGGTCTTGTTTTTACATCCACATCGTCATATAATGACATATTAATTTAAAAAGTGTAGTGTTATTGTTTACACAGACATAATCGCAACTTTGAGGTTAATTTACATAAAACCTGATGTTGGTACACTGACGTGACAGAATAAACTGACATCTGTAAATTTTACGTAATTTATACATAACCTGTGAATATTAACTATTAACTTTAATTTCTTAAAATGAAAGCCTATAAAGTAGAAATTCGTGATATTTCTCCCATGCTTCAAAAATTTCGAAATTTTTTACTTGGACGTGACCATAACTTGGCTTTGAGGTTTCAAGAAGATTTAGCTACGAGATCACCTCCATTACCTTCTTTACCTGATGGACCATCACATCGATTACATACTAATTACTATTATTCAAGAGATGCTAGAAGAGAAGTGAAACCTCCAACAGTAATTGCAAGTGGAACAACCCGCATAACGAGTGGTTGTACGCCACCTGCTGCAGCTCCAGATTTTAGCAAACATCGTAGACCTGGCAATATGTTTCAGTGGGACTAAGTACACGTGTTAAGTTTATAGAATACTTGATGATGTAGTCTTATTAGGATAGCAAAATATTGAATAAATTGTATGAAAATTGAAAATATTGTATTTACGGTGTTAGAGAAAGTCATTAACAAACGGCTTCCGAGTTTTCAAGGCTGATTTCAACTTCAAGTGTAGCAGTGAGATGCTTTGTGTAAAACCTGTACACAGATGAGACTGCTATAAATGACTTTAATCATTTGATATTAAAATTAAAAAATAGGTTTTAAAACAGATTTCAAATGAAATTAATTTTGTTTTAAGAAAAAACCAATAAATATTCTTAGGGTATTTAATTTTTATTATATACTCAATTGTAGATATCTGACATTTGTATAGGATTTAATGAATTATTTAATTATTTTCATAAATACAATTTTTGCTCTATAATTTTTGGCAGACAAAGATTTGTATTTTGCGTTTTATACAACGAGAAAATTTGATCGTATAAAAATGTTGTACAACAATATTTTCATCTTTTGAGAAAATTGTCAGCTGTCACCATAGAAGAAGGCTGTCACTGTCACTTTGGCATTTCAAATGTAAACAGTAATTTTGCAATACCATTTTATATTTTACTTGTTTAATATTACTGGTATTAGATACTCTAGTGCTTATAACAAATTTAAAAATGGCAAAATCGCAACTTCAAGGTATGTTTTTAAAGTGTCTTTACGTATTTGTAAGAATTATTTGAATATTTTAGCAACCATAGAAGTGCTACTTGAAACTGCGTCAGATAAAAATTCTATTGTGTCTGAAGCAGTAACAACATCACTGCAAAGAATAGCCGTGAAATATCCAAATGAAGTTTTAAATATGTGCTGTGTATTTTGTACCAATAAAAAGCTAACTAAAGAACATATTTGTGGAATATTACATCCAATGAAATACATTTGCGAAGAGTATATTATACAACTCGATGGTGATACAGTTCTTAATTTATTAGCATTTTGTATAGATACCATGACTAACATAAACAATGATCCTCTCATTCAATTTCCGTCTTCAGAAATTTTGGTTGCTTTGGGTAAAAAACACTGTATTCAGGTCAGATAAAATAATTTTTAATATACATCACAGTAAATGTATGCATAAAATTTAGATAATAGAGGGTTTGTTGAAGAAATTGGAAACCGGTTTATTGCCACATCATATGGTTTTATATACACTGGGCACTTTGGCTTCCGTCAACGCATATGGGATTGTACCATACTTAAAATGTATTTTAGAAATTATGTTGCCATTAATGTCCACAGTTAAGACTGAGCTACATAAGCAAGCGTTTTCTTATGGTAAGATAGGATAATGTTTAAAATATAACTGAATCAGTAAAAAAAACAGCTTAATATATTTTTGCAGCTTTGGAAAACTTAAGCAATGCTTTGCGGGAGTATATTGAAAATGTTGAGGGAGCACCCGATCATACTATAACCCTGGACATGTTTTACATCGACATAAGCGTTGCATATGATATCCTCAGTAGCAGTTGGTTACAAATACGTGATCAGAAGGTATCGGAAAACGTTTTATTAGCTATGGCCGCTACATTTTCTGTACTTAGCATAGAAAAAGTAAGTCAACAAACTCCACGAATAATTCCTGTCTTATTGAACTTGTACAAAAAACAAAAAGCAGCTTTGTCAGTGACTCGCTGTTTGAGTTCTGTAATTCAGGTGTCAGCTCGGGTGAATGGTACACTGTTAGAACCACTTCTTTCTTCGATACTTCATGTTCTTGGTGATTTTGTATGCATTGCACCTGATTACGCTCAACCGGACTTACTTCGAAATCATTCAGAAATATTACGTTGTTACGAAAATATTTCTTTATATTTTACGGATCATTGTCTGGATTACATAATATCACAGTTAAAAAGTCACAACGAAAAGGATCGCATCAGGGCCTTGCTGATTCTCACTCATCTTACGAACTCGAGTGAAATTGCCGTACAAAGCAGAATAACAGTGTTTCTGGAGGTAAATTAATAATTTTTTTTTGTTTAAAACTTTTATTGTCTGATTTTTCAGGTATTATTACATCTTTTAAATGATCCCAGTATAAGAGTTAAAAAAACATTGTTAAAAACTATAGTTGCCTTTACATATAAGGGCTTCTTACCAAAACGAAATGAACATAAATATATTGAGTTTATGGTCACGTTATGTTGTAATCATAAAACGGAAAAGCACATGGATGTGGACTCTGCAGAGTTATTAGATATACAAAGGATAGCGGACAATACACTTTATTTGTTGAGCACGTCGGCGTTAGATCTAGAGAACACCCTGTGGGACTTGCTGTTACTTTGTCTGCTCGATTCGAAGTATGCAGATGCTTGCATTACATTATTACGTTGCTTGACAAATCTGGCTGTGCGCAAAACCAATGATGATTCTAGTGAAGCTGCTTTTATACGTTGCATAGCACTTTTAGCTGTGCCTCTGCCCAGTTTACAAGGAACTTTCGTTCTGAATTTCATGAAAAGTATGAAATTACTTAGAAGTGAAACATACAGGTTAGTCAATACTTTAATATTATGATAATGGCTTGTTTGCACATATCATTTTTATTTCTTTATTGCACAACTTTTTTAATTAATCCTGCATAAAATTAATTAATTCAGGCTGTCTCAGTAAGAACTCTCCAACCCCGTATCTTCCTAATTTCAAGAGTTTTTTTTTTTTTTTTTTAATTTAGTCAAGCCCTACTGTTAGGTGTAAAACTGTCGAGTTGAGTTGTGTTGTTCTAAATTTTTTCCATGTTTTTCTGTCTTGTGCTAGCTTTTTTATGTATTTTCATTTGATGTTTCTGTCCGTTGCTGTTTTTTTTTACTTCGTCTTGCCAGGTTTTTCTCGGTCTACCTATCTCTCAGTTACAATACTATTATTTGAAGTTAAAAAAAAAATGCTTAATTTTAATTGTGTTTTGTGTAGGCCAGTTTGGGATAACAAAATATTACAGCTTATGAAGTACCTGGAACAAAATTACGATAACTTTAATGAAAAGGAGTGGGAAGATTTACTTTTTGATTTTCTTTCTATTGTGATTGAATCTTCGAAAAGTGACGAATTTATTCGTACATTAATAATGAGAGTAAAAGAACAGTTACCCATGTATACGAATAGATTTGCAGAGAAGAGGATGTTACTGAAATGTTTAGCGAGTATAACGTGCCATGTGCAAGATAAACAATTGCTAACTGAAGCGTTAGATGTCATATTGGAATGCATGAAGTTGAATGATGGTTTCGAACTTCAGTATTGTGCCGAAGCCATCGGCATTTGCTCTCGGACACATCTGAAACCTGTCTTACAAAAATTAGATGTGATAAGGAAGGACGTGTTGTTAAAAAAAAGCACAAAGTTTTTTCAGTTTAATTTCATTAATAATCAAAAAAATGAATTGGGATTGGATAAAGTGCGGATTTTGTTGTTAGAGAGTTATGGAGAAATCTGCAATGAAGCTCGTAATAGTATGCTGCTGCAAACAATCGAACATGACATTTTGGACTTTGCCGTTTTTGAACTGACGAACTGCAAAGATTTTACAATCCGTAAGTCCTGTTTAAAAACTATAAGATGCGTCGCTGATGCCATGCACCCTAATAGAAATTCATTGCACGTGCAAATGAGGGAGAGAAATAAGGTTTTGGATTTAGTATCGGCTCAGTTGCAGCTACATAATGGCCCGGAATACATCGAACTCTACCCAGTAATATTACCCGTTCTTACTTCTTTGGTTAGTTTCGATATAGGCAAAAATCGTGCGAGTATGTAATATGACTGTTTCAGCTTCGTTTGCCTCCTGCTTTAGAGTCTGATCATCGTATGACTCTAGCGAAGCTCTGTTTTGATAATGTTTACAACGCCTCCGCTATATACTGCAAAATAAATCAGAATAATTCAAATTTGTACTACGGAGACCTCAAAATGGCCCCAACCGTTTATGCCAGTTTTTCGAAATTAAATTTTTTGGTTCAAGAATTGTTGATTCAAAACCTATCACCCGCAACGCTAGACGAAATAGTTACGTTATTGGAGTCTTGGTTGGGTAGGAGGAAAACCGAACAGCGACTTCCAGCTATTGAAACCCTTAGAGATGTGTTGCAGACGTACCTGGACCATTTAAAATTTGCGTACGAAGGTCCTATGAGTTTCGGTCAGTCTGGATTACTGCTGGCACGTGTAGTGCCACGTTGCACGGATCCCAATAAAAACATAAGAAAGGTAGAGAAACTTATTAATTTATTTAGTGTTTCTTGGCCCAATTAGTGGGTAATTTAGCGTTTCCTATTAATAAACCAAGTTTTAATCATTGCCACCACACACACCTCCCTGTTTTACACTATTATAAAATAAAGTGGTGCCGTTTTCTAAATAAATTTTCAAAATTTTGAATTTTTAAAATAATTTTGTAATTTTAAATTTTACCAAAACAAGTTATGCAGGTTTTTTATAGGCTCTAATATGGACTATAATCCTACATAAACATGCATATCCGGTAAAAGCATATCCGGTTTAAACCTGACCCTCATTTAAACAGAGTTCAATTGAGATGTGTGCGACAGTAGTGACCAAGACTTCGTTTATCAGGAAGGGCGCTAAAACAATAAATTACGTATGACTCATGTAACGAAGCAATTTTTTGATAGGTGGGAGTTGATTGTCTACGATTAATTATGTGTATAGCTGCTCGATATGAGGGACATCTGAAAGATCATGATAAACTCATCTCGCAGAGCTTACAGCATGTGCAGGAGCAAATAGATTCAGACGAGCCCAAATTATTGTTTAATCTTACAACCGACATTGCCCACGTTATTTGTAACAACATTCCCCAGTTCCAATTACCTCTTTGTGTCCTTCATCTTGTAGATGCTCTTACGGATATTGAATCCTCAAGTTCGAGCGGCAGCAGTTTAGTACTTAACTGCATTATCAAAAATAAGGGCAGCGAATTGCTACAGCAGGTTTCAGACGTACTAGAAAAACTGCTGAAATCGCTGGATCTTATTAGATGTTCTCGTACTTTATCGTCCACAATTCGTACCATACTAGCTTTGGCCGTGCACCATCCAAAGTCGGTTACTTCTATTATTTTAATGCAGCCGTTACCATATGAACCGTAAGTTTATTTTATTTGTTCATTTTGTGTATCATAAAACTATCGATTCCAGGTTGATATGCGACTGTTGGGCGAGTTTTGCATCCGATGCTACATTGACCCAAGAAATATTGGAATACTTTAAGAAGGTTTTCAAGAATTCCGTTCTCTACGAAGAACGCCAAAGCGGTGATCACTTACGAATAGTAACACTTCAACCCTTACAGGTGAGATTGAATTTTTGATGTAGTTATTTCATAAAACAATAAAGGAACAATTTTTAAGTTTATTAATTTATAGAAAATTAAAATATAGGGTAGGCCACACACAGTACACATTAAAATGTCATTTTAAGAAACACAAAAGTTTGCGTTTTAACTTTACAACTGGAAAAAAAAGTGTTATCAGATCTACATTAAAAAAAAGTATGTAAATAGTGTAAATAGAAAACTTTCATAGATAATTTTGTTAACAATAACAAAAATCGGAAATAGTAAAAAAGTTTTGTAAACAGCGCTAAGTCTGTCTCGAAAATTTGTATATTTTTGGTGAATTATCCGATTCTCTGGCTTTAATATTAAGCAAGATGTGCATGTAATTTGGATCACTATTACGCAAGTTTTTTGATTATAGGTCGTATGTGCCATGTGTGAGATGTTCAAAAGCAATCAAATGAGAGAAATCTGTCAACAAGAATTTCCCCACCTGTTTTCCATGCTGTTTGTGTTGCTGGCATCGTATATTAACACAGCAGCGCCGGCGAATATTGCACGAACGGCTGATAAACCGGAAAAGAAATATGCTAATTTACTTAATAGGGACGCATATAAATTGGATCCTTCCCAAGTTTGTCTCGAAACATTTAAATTGTTCCTGGTTTGCTCCGGATACAGCAGAATTGCAGAAGCGGTAGTTCTCGTCTCTTCTTTGAAAGAAATTAATCAATATCTTGACGTAGTGCCTCAGATCGTGACAAGTTTATACTGTCTCGCACCCCATACCTTGACTAGATTGATCACATGTCTTGCCCCATATTCAAGGTCCGAACTGGAACCCCAACGTATCGCTGTAGCTGCTTTTCACGCTGCTATTTTACAGTCCGGGTCAGTGAAACAGAATATTTTGGATGAAAACGTTCTCGAGATGCTTCTCATGACACAGAATGACACCAGCGCCATCGTAAAGCAGATTGGCTTGCGAGGACTCGGTTTCGCCGTGACCAATTTGAATTGGGAATTGGTGTCACGGCACTGCGATAATATTCTCAATATCTTCATGCAAGGATTGGATTATCATAACATTAAGTATGTAAACGGTGTACCAACTTATTCGGAACCCATGGATTTTATTAGGATTATCGTTAATATCTGTAATTTTTAGTAGCGAATTGGATGTGACCCTCGAAGCCATGTTGAGTTTTACCAAATTTATATCAGTTGCGGACGGATATAATTTTAATTCGTGTCAGGTAACGGCAGCTGTGCGCATTAAGCCTTTATTTGAACAGGAGAAAGATACGTTACGAGCTGCTGCTTTTCATTTGTTTGGGGACTTGGCACTCTCATTTGGTTCTACTAAAAGATCAGATGCATTTAAAGAACAAGTGAATGGAAGTTTTATTGCTCTTTTGCTCCATCTATGTGATGTGGACAGTGATGTAGTTAAAGTGAGTTTATTATTTACACTTATGTTTTAAAAAGTGAATATAACATTAATTTATTTAATTTTTTTAGGCGTGCAAGTACACCTTAAGGATTGTGGTATCATTTTTGGACTGCCCTAGTGTTGGCACTATGATGCAGAATCATTTGTTAGATGAGGGACATCTGCATTATTCAGAGTTCATAGTAGATTTAGTGAAAATAATGGTAAGCTAAATAAGTTTACTTCTTTTCAATTATTTGCGATTTAAGATGTACGTTCCATAATATTTAATTTTGTAGGCCAAAGAAATGTCTGATTTTTTCCCACTATTCATAATGACTTGTTTGTCCTATTTTAAAAGTACGTGGGTGGACATCCGAGGAAATGCGGCGTTCCTAGCAGGACTTCTCCATTCAAATGTGGATGTGGATAAACAAGAACATAGATCGACAGATACCGTACACTATCGTATGCTACAATTAATAAAAGATGATCAACCACAAGTACGAGCTAAAGCTGTTCAGGCTATTGCCTATTTGTACCTTGAATAATACAGTTACGTAGTTATTTATCAGTGTTTAAGTAAGTGCTGTGATAATAAACAAAGTATAAGTTACATCAATAACTTATAAACAGTTGTACGATTTTTAATCATGTTTATAAAAGAGAAAGTGTAATATTTCATTGTAATAATAAGCCATACAATTTTATGTCGTAACTGTTAAGTTAAGTAACAGTTGTTAAAAATTTAAAAATAATATAAGTGATAATACGTAATTGAATTATATTATGTTCCTTATAGGTTAAATATATGATATAAAGTAAAAATTGATAATTTAAGTTTATAAATAATGAATAAGTCTAGATTGTCAACAAATTTGCCTATTCCTTCATAGTAAGCAGATTGCAAATTTAAGCTAAAAAGTAAAAAAGTAATTAATGAAACTTGGATCAAAGTAATCTGCGAAAAAATATTGAGTAATGAAAAATAATGTAAGACAGCAAATAACACGAAATTTAAAAAAAAATAGATACTTGATTTGTAAGTTTAAACAACAGTTTCATAATAAATGCCTCTTAAATATTTTGTAATAACTCTCTATCTCTGAAAGTAAGGATGTTTTACGGTTGGGGAGTTCTTATTGGAACACCTGAGGGTTTAAAAAAATATTTATAAACAACTGAACTTGTACAATGATAGCTAGAATAAAATAATGATAGGGATATGTTAATGACCTCGCTGATAAATTTCAATCATAATTTGCCTTAAGGCATATCAGCAATACTAGGTAGAGGGGGAACAGTATAAAAGCTGATAAAAGCAATATGCTGGAACCAGTTTATAACTGGTGTAGAGTGAAAAGTAGCAGACACATCCCCAAAGAATTTTCAAAATTACTTGTTCACCATGGAAATAAACAATGTACTGATAGCAGATGCTGTGGACCAAGCTTGCGTAGATTTGCTCAAAGAAAATAATATCAAAGTAGAATGTAAATATAAATTAAGTAAAGACCAGCTGATACAAGAAATAACTGTGAGTAGTTTTATATTTTTTGTACCTTCAAACCTGTTCCAAGGCAGGTAAAATCAAATTATAAAATAAATCTTAAATCGACCAACACAGCACAACTAAAGAAATTAATTTTAAGACGTTAATGATGTGTAAATAATTTAATAATTTTAGCATTACGATGGAATCATTGTTAGATCTGATACTAAGGTGACTGCTGAAATAATATCAGCCGGTAAAAATTTGAAAGCAATTGGGAGAGCAGGTGCTGGTGTTGACAATATCGATGTAGAAGCTGCTTCAGCAAACAAAATTTTGGTGCTTAAGTAAGTAAATAATTAGTTAAAAACAATCTAATATGTGAATGAACTTTTATGACCTTAAAATATTTACAGTGATAACCCATGTACATATGATTTATTCCAATATAAAAATTATTTACTGTCTAATAAAATATTTTAACATTAGTAACTTCTTATCAAAATGCATTTGAATAATCAAGTATTAAAGCTTAATCTTATTTTAATTTAAAATAGTTTTGAATAAAAATGTTTATTTTTTCTTAAAAATATATATTTGTTTTAATCTGGGTAAGGCTGATTATATAATTAAAATCTATGAATTGTGCTGTGATTTAGCCTACTTAAAATAATTTTTTAGTACCCCAGGTGGCAATGCTATAAGTGCCTGCGAACTAACTTGTACATTAATTGCAAATTTATCGAGAAACGTCGTTCCTGCAGCTGCATCATTGAAAGAAGGCCGTTGGGACCGTAAACTATATTCAGGACATGAGCTTTATGGTAAAACATTGGGCATTATTGGACTGGGTCGTATCGGACGTGAAGTAGCAATTCGTATGCAGTCTTGGGGAATGAAAGTAAATACTGGATTAATTATTATTACAATTCTATACCATTAAAATTTTGCAGACGGTTGGTTTTGATCCTATTGTAAGCGCACAGGAAGCTGAAAAATTCAACGTTCAAAGCTTGAAACTGGAAGAAATATGGCCAATCTCTGATTATATTACACTGCATACACCTCTAATTCCACAAACTAAAGGTAAGATATTTTTAATAACATATTTATGCATAAACAGAGATTTTTCGTCAATTTAAAACTATTATTATTTTAGATTTAATCAATGAACAAGCTTTAAAACAATGCAAAAAAGGCGTACGCATAATTAATGTGGCCAGAGGTGGAATAATAGATGAAAAAGCACTGCTGGCAGCGTTAAATGAAGGTCAGTGTGGAGGAGCAGCTCTTGATGTTTACGAACAAGAACCGCCAACAAATGCAGTGACTTTACAGCTCATTCAACATACTAAAGTTGTCGCAACACCTCACTTGGGTGCAAGTACTGCAGAAGCACAAACTCGTGTTGCTATAGAAATTGCTGAACAATTTATTGCATTAACAAAGAAGAATCCCAAATATTTATCTACACACGGATTGATCAATCCAGCATGTCGTGCTTAAACACAGAAACACCAAACTTGCTTTTTAATACTAAAAAAAAATTCTTAAATCGAAATTGTTTTATTTTTCTAATCCTCAACTCAGTAATTTTTCAATTTTTCCAACAATGTAATAGTAGTTTTATAACACATCGCACTCTGGTGAACTTTAAAAACTTATAATACAATATAAACAATCTAAATAAAACAACAAATTGTGATGGGACTTGTAAAATTGCTTTTCTAAAGATAATAAAATTTTTGATGCTATGAAATACAACAGAATAATAACAAAACTTTATAATAACTGCACTTAGATGCTTGTTCCAGCAAAGCTGTATAGAATACGATAAATGGTCAGTACTATACACAGTATCGATATAGCGTTCTATTGAGACTATAATGGCACGCTATATCGATATTGCGCAGACGCCTGACGTTAGTCAGATCGTACATAGCCTTCTTGGGACAAGCCTTACAAACCACTCAGGCTTCATTCTGCAACAACTTGTTGCTTTTCCATGTCGGTATACGCCTGCAAAGCGAGTTCTAGTGGCCCTTTTTTCTGTGCTTTTAATGCTATAAACTGCCTAATCAATTCTAAATCTGAAGTTTCTACTTCAGTTTCTACTTCCAAGTTTAATCTGTGAATTTTTTTATACAAATGAATGAGACTAACAGCATCTTTTATGTGTGACGTTTCAATAAGTTCCAATAGAAAATTATCAACATTTTCAAACCAAGTTAGGAAAAAAACGAGTGGCCCAAAATGTCTCGTTGACCGAAGTGTATCGAAATCACCATTATCATTAATGTACTGGTAAGAAACACTTGTAATTCGTTGATATTCAGGATCATCTGGTTCGAACTGCACACATGCTCTGTCTAATACAAACTCATACTCTTTTCGCGATAATACATCGCTTAAAAATTCATTTTGAAACACACGTGGCACTTGAAGTTTCCTGCCAATTTTTGGAAAATATAATTGATTCAGTCTGTCTCGTAAATTCCAGTCAGCTTCTATGAGTTTTCCATCTGGTTCTCGAACAACTATGAGTCGTTGGGAATCTTGCAAACCATATGTAATGTCAGTAACGATATGTTTACTAGTTTCTAATCCTTGTAGGGATGGGTCTTTCAACAAGACCTTGTTAATAGGCAATCTAACCTGCACAACTGGAGGCATTTGAAGGATTTCATCTGCGCGTTCTGTCGCCTCATTTAACATATCTTGTAACTGCTCTTCAGTTAAGAACTTGTAAGTAGGTATCTCCAACGATTGATCTCCCAACTTTTTCTTTTTGTACACTTTACGTAGATCTACTCTGGTTAAAGATTTTAATAAAGACTGCACTTCTGAGTTAAAAAACACACCAGCGGGGTTTCTAGTTCCGTCTGAAAGTTTTTAATGGGTTATGAAACTATTAGGTCAATTAAATGTACTCACCATATTGCCTAGAAACATAATTTAGTAATCTCGTGAAGCATGTATATCCAAATTTGTATTTTAATGGGTAAAATAAAATATTTTTTGAAACCCCATTAATCAGTGCCATGATTTTTTGAGGTTATATTTTGGTGGTGGTTAATGGTTAGACTGCCGGTTTCAATACAGTAGAGTTATGAACGGTACCAGGATGCTACTATTCGCTTTCAACATTTATCAATTTAAAAAATAACAGTTTTAAATAACACATATATTGCTACTAATAAATACTATAATCATACATGATATTTATAAAAAGGCCCCACCAATAAATGCACTTTAACAAGTGCCACAAAACATTGAGATTGTAAAATATGAAGCTATAAGAAAAACACTTACATATATAGATTTTGGGCAATAGTAAACATATAATACAAAATTAGTATGTTAGCATACAACAGTACCTTGGTGTAAAAAATTATTATTTCAAAATTCAATAATTGCACACACAGGATTAGATTTAAATTTAAAAACTGTAACACATTTTACTAATAAATCGAATACAATAATTATAATTCATATTGTTATGTAAACAAACTGGGTTGTTGTATTTATACAATTCCATATTCATTAACATATAATTAATTATACTGCAATAATGTTGTGCATTCGCAAAAAAAAAATTAATATAATAAAGTCAAGTACATATTATTAAAGGTACAAAATTAAATATTTAAACCTGAGAACAAAATGAAAATGAGATTTTAATAAAACTGTATTGATAAGTTTACATATGTATATAATATTGGAAATTGACACAGGCATATTAACAGTATATGTATGATATATAAACTTGGTCTCATAATCTGATATTGGTTATAATTACCATATTTATATTACTTATAATTAATATACACCTCTAATAACGGCAACGGCCTAGTTATCATGTTTATTAATACTTTTGCTTCAATGACTGGCTTTTTTAATATTTTCATTAACAATAATTCGAGAAGTTAGTACTTTTTGTGAAGTGACACACACATGCTTCTTTAGTTTAAAGTGACTTATATTAAGTACAATAAAAAATTGCACAAACAAAAATATGAACAAAAAACATAGATGTGTATACAAAAAGACAACAAATAAAGACCTACATGAATAAAATGCATTATAAAATTTGGTATTTCATAATCACTTTTAAACAATGTTGTTCACGATTATTTTTATAATCTTATTCACATATTAATTGATTTATAACTATAAAACAAATATTTGTAAAAAAATACTTTATAAAAACGGTAAAATTAATTTAAAGAAATAGTTTATACATTACTTAAAATAATGAGAAATGCGATGGAGTGAAGCGAGTAAAATTAAGTCAATAAATTAGCTTTCAAAATAATACGATTCAACAGATGTGTTAATTCGAGATTATTCAGCCACAACTTCTTCGTTAATTAATAGGTCGGCGTGGTAACAGTAGTTGTTTGCTTGCTAATAACTCTTTCACCTTGGGCCAGTTCACCAGACTGAGATGCTCGGAATTTAAGAAATGCATCATAACCGTATACCACCATAGCACAAAAACCAAAAAACTAAAATATATGAGTAGTAGTTAACATTAATACATACATCGTTTACTTACTGCAGCAACAGCGTAACCTTCCGGACCATATGTTGCTGCTAAGCATGAAGCAATTAAGTATAATCCCATCATTACGGCACAATAAAAAAATTCCACTTTTAACCAAGGTATCTTAAAAAACTTTTCAACTACATGGAATAAATAAAACAAGAGTAAGAATCCCGTTAACCAGAAACCAGTCATCGATACCGTTTCAAAAAATGATCCTCTAGACCCTGGAAACCCACTGCATACTATACTTATGAATCCCAATAAATTAAGAACCTGTAAATCAAAAATTAATCAAATGATTAGATTTTATAAACACTAACTTCATATCAGTACTTACAATCTGGGCTATTTTAAGTATACCGGGTATGGTTCTAATATACAAGGGATCGAACCGTAAGTTTGTCTGAACATGTGTGTTGGACGTTACAGTAGTAGTTGTTGTATGCTGTCCAGGAAAACCTGCATCTGCCATCTGTAACAGGAGTAAATGTAGTAGTCGTTCGCTTTTTCAATGAAGTAATTTATATAATCACGTGATTCATATTGCCTCCATACAAAGTTGGATTTAATAAAATCGTTCACACCTCTAACAGTTTAGCGAAGAAATTACGTTTAAAAAAATACTATTATGAAATTGGGGGCGTAACTCAGTCTTATTACAATATCCAAAAATAGTTATGATTCACATACAGAAATAACACATTACAAATATCTAAAATGTACATAAAAATATAACAAAAGTACTTACTTTAAAATGAGATAATTGTTAAATTGCAACAATCTCAATTTGTGGTTAATTTTGTTTATAATGCAGGATCACAGATGTATGTGTGAAAATGTCTGCTTTTCTTGTTGTTGTTGTACACATTTGACAGCATTTATAGCTGAACCATACCAATAAATTAGTCTTCAAGTGGTCACCAGTGGCGTACTATAAAAATGGATATCTGATAGTTTTCAAATAATTTCATGTGCACATTTTGGTGGCCAGTACGCCGCAGCAACACTCAGTTTGACTCACTTTTTTTTATTAGTATAAGTACAAAATTTGCAAATGTAAAGCAGGAAGTCTGACTGACACAAGGAGGGGAAATTTCACAATAAAAATAATTTAAAAATTATACTCTTCCATTATTTATTAACATAATTTAACAATGAAAATCTATTATTCATATCGACATAATCATCATTGATTTGAATTTCCATACCGATGCACCCTTCGTCAACATACTCTGATTTTATTTTTTGTTTTTTGTGTTTTTTTCGAACTTGTTTTGCTACTTCCAAATTATCACTTAGACAACTGAACAATTTTGCCCCAATCTGTTTGCAAATGCTCAAAATGCAGGGGCAATTCTTTAATAAAATGTCCAAATAGGCATTTACATCATTACGTTTTAAAAGATTATTGCACATATTAAACAGAAAAGTGCCATCATAAAAATCGGATATTATAAAATCTTCAAATGGTGTCAGCAATAATATATTAAGGTACTTAATATGTAATAAACAACTTTGAAATTGAGCAAAAGAATGAATGATTTGAATGTTAAAAAGTTTTTGCTGAGTTCTCATTTTGGGCTCCATTTGGAAATAAGAAATTAATTCATACATGCACAGTAAAGATTCTTCTTCACTTACATTATTAAGTAATGTGGAAAAATTACTGTTTATACTTTCCTTATCTGTTTGTATATTTTTTAATAAGGTATTGATTTTACATTCAAATTTATTGGAAAATTTAGATGTTGATCGATAAAATCCAATTTTATTATCGACTTTATTCAAAAGCATTGTACAAAGAATCAAAGAATAAATATGAGGATGATTAACTTTAGGTGACACAGTGTTAACCCAAAAAATTAATGACAAATAATAAAGTTGACATGAAGACGGCAAACTTTCAACAAATTCTAAAACAATTTGCGCTTTAACATTTAATACATCTAGCAATATTTGTTTCGCCCTTGTCACTGGCAAGTTTGGTAAATCGCTAAATTTTGGTAACTGAAGCTTACAGTGTGGAAGCAAATTATTTTTAATTCCAGATTTTTCATTTCTAGTAACAAAAATTAGATGTTTACTATTATCAGACTTTAAGATTGTATGTATAGCTGATATAATGTCTGCACTTATATAATGAGAACATTGTTCTGAATAACATTCAAGTTGAGGTGTGCAAAAATAGGTGTTCCTAAAAAGCATATCTGCAAAAAAAGAAGGATACACACATTTATGGAAATTTTGTTTGAAATCATCATTAAACACTTGTTCTGTTGTAGTTTCGCCCAGTTTATACACATTTGAATTATAACTTTCACAACTGCTTGTATCCGAACAAGCATCACTATCTTCCTCTGATACTTCACAAGTTTCTATTCCTTCATCAGGAAAACTCGTTACAACAATAGGATCAATCTTCATTTCTTCATTATTTAAAATATTTGTTGGTATATCTAGATTTAAATAGGGTAATAATTTGCTGGTGGTACAACAATAGCCATCAGCTATAAATTTAATCTCAGTCGCAACACTGTTTCTGGCACTGAGTTTCAATCGGCCTAAAATCTTCATTACTGCTGATGTTCCAGTTTCATTCCTCAACCATTTGATAACAGCTGCAATTTTTCGTTGTTGACTTGTCTCCAAGTTTTTACGTTTGCTTAACTTTATGTGGGCATAAAAGTTACTGAAAACACTTTTCTTAATGTAATCGTTTCCTAATAATACAGCAAGTAAAGGTAAATGACATTTTTGCAATCCACCATATGAATTTAAAAAATGTTCAATTTTATATATTCGACAATTTATAAAACGTCCAGAAGAATTTTTGAGTTTAGCTGAACATAGTTCCATTGTAGAAAATGGTATATACAATACATCAAATATGTAAAAGTCTGAATCGTAACTAAGTACAGGGGCCTCAAGAGTCCTTGCAAGGCATGCTAATTCATAATCAGCTTCAAAATCACAACGCACGACTTTAAGGCCCAAACTGTTTACGATATCAGTAAACAAATCTCTCATAAATAACGGAAAGAGTGTTATGCTTCCTTGTGTGACACTTGTCAAGTCTCGGGCCACGTTTATTTTATTCTTCATCCGTGTATACACAGTTTTTAATTTTTTATTTTCATATCCTCCGTCAAAAACTATAATGGGTGTAACGTTACATTCCTTTAACAGATCAAAAAATTCTCGGACGGTTTTTGCATACTTGTCGTAGTCACCACCAAAACAATCGTTTCTTGTACAATGCCACTTGTATAGATGCGATGCAATATTGTATCCGTCAATAACTAAATAAGTATTATAAAGCTTATAACGTTCTAAATATTTATCAGAGTTTTTAGCAATAAAAGTTGTTAATCCTCTGACACCCATTGTAATTTTTCTGTCACTTCGAAGTGTCAAGATTTTAGGTTATTAGCACTTATCAGTCATCAGAACAGTGGAACTACTTCTCAAATGTTCTAAAACTCAAAAATCAGGTTAGGTCATCATTAAAATTAGGTTAAAATTTTGACATGTAAATAAAATAACGTTATCGTGATGTAATAATTAGCAAGTATTCAATTTTCTGTAGTAAAATGTTTTGCTATGACAGCAAAATTTCCTTGTACGGCTTTGCAGGATCTGCTCTTTCATTCTGTTTTTTATTTATAAACACGTTTCTTCATGATTTACCTAAAACACTTTGGGGAGGGTTTATATGGATACCATTGTTGTATTTTTGCATAATTAGTCTATTACTTAAATTTACACTTCAAAACAATGCTTTTCAGGTACCATATTATTTTTGCTTTATACATGTTGTTGATAATACTTTTTTAGATAGCTATTCGTGCTTCGTTTCTGGGTATAGTGTTTGCGACTGGTTTATACGTTAAGCTGTATGCTCCAAGTCATGTTCACATATTTGGAATGTATATGTGTATTATGTCGGTATTTCATTACAGTGAATTCTTTACAATGGCTTTAATACAGCCAAAACTTGTGAATATAGATTCGTTTGTTATTAATCACAGCATACATTACACTATCGCAGCTGTAAGTTCGTGGATAGAATTTGCAGTTGAGTCATACTTTTTTTCAGGTAATTCATTAAAAACTGTAAGTAATGCTAAAAGTAATTCATTGTTCTCTTCCTAACAGAATTAAAAACTTTCAAATGGATTTCGTACATAGGTTTGTTGTTATGTGTGGGAGGTGAAATATTAAGAAAAACAGCCATGATTACTGCTGGTTCGAACTTCAATCATTTGGTAATAATTCAATGTATTTGTGTTCATTTAAACTGGGTTATTTATACTCTAGGTACAATATGAGAAGGCTGATGATCATGTTTTAGTTACGTGTGGGGTGTATGGGTTATGCAGACATCCGAGTTACGTCGGATGGTTTTATTGGTCAATTGGCACACAAGTAATGTTTTATTCTGGTTTTAAACAATAATCTTAAGATTAATCGTTCTGTTGTAGATTGTTTTGTTAAATCCCATTTGTGTTGTGATATATGCAATATCCAGCTGGTATTTTTTCCATCAAAGAATTAACATAGAAGAAATTACGCTTCTTAATTTCTTTGGTCAGCAGTATTGTGATTATCAGCAAAAAGTTGGTACAGGATTACCATTCATCGATGGTTACAAGATATAGCCCATGAGCGTTTAACCCGTGTTAATATTAACAGAGCTGGTTTAACAGCTTTCCATTGCACATGAGTAGTGACATTCGCGAGGTATTTTATTGTTTTTTTTTTGGGGGGCTGTTAATTACTAAATATTTTTGATAGGTGAGACTAATTTTTCTATTTTTATAAAGATTATTTTATGTGTGTAAATAAAACTACTGAAATGTAAATGTGTAAGAATAAAAACTGACATTAAAAGATATTCAATTTTATTTATGTATCTTTATTAAATAAATTATTAATTTGCGAATATATCTTATAAACAACGAATTAGTGGCAAGAAAGATTCATAATGTTATCACGAACAATATAGGATTTAAATATAGGTAACCTGACGAACATCAATTACACTTGGAACACATCCTCGTCTTGTTGGAGAATCCATTGAGCTGCCCTCGTAATATCCCATCCAGTTGTGTTTAGCGCATTAGAGCATGTGTTTAAATCAGCTCCTGTTGCTAATCGCTGTAGCTTTGCTAATTTTATGGCTTTCAGGACTTCCCAATCACAATGTTCTAATGCCATTAAACACTGTTCTGTGGAAACCTAAGCTCCAAAAACATCACATCAAGTTTAATCTCATTAAATATATTACAAAACAACTTACCTCTTTGCCTAATACTTTTAGCATTATCCTAACTTCATCTGAGTCATTGCCACGAGCCCTTGAACTCGGCTTTGCATCGGCAAATTCCAGTAAGTCCTCGCAACTTACATGATGACTTTGTAATTTACTATTTACTTCATCTGGCGATGTAGTATTTGCACCTTCTGTTACACCATCAACACAGTCATGACCCTCGGCAATGTCATCTAGAGCAGCCAATTCTGAATCTATTCTTGCTTCGAAATGTATCGATTCACAGTCGTATATTCTTGCCGATGTTTGGTTTATAATATGTCCATTTGTAGATTCTATTGAAGTGTGGCAAAAATCGACTTTTGAGAGAGGTGGTGGGGTTACGGCTACCTTCTCTAAAGTCCGTTGTAAATTTGCAGATGCAGGTATTATCAATGGATGTTTTCGAGTATGTCGCGGTTTTGACGTTAATAATGTTTTGTTGCGATCCCGGGGAGGCAAAGGTATCGGATTGTCTTCTCTTTCTGGTGATTCATTTGTTTTGGACTGCTGAGTGTTGTGGGAAGCAATGTTGTTATTGTTGGTGATGTTTATTTCCCGCTTCACCGATTCCAAGTCAAATTCTATAAAAGAAAGTATGTTTGTTTACCGGTTAAAAAAATTATACCCAAAAATGTTATTATGGTCCTGATATATCAAGGTTTAGTTCCATACAATTATAATTGCATTATTCTACCTGTTCTTCGTTCCTCCAAGCATTCTGTATCGGGTACTGAACGCCGGTCTAATGATTTCGTGTGACCTGTGAACGGCAAAGTCGAAGTTCTGATTCTTGGTTTAATAAGGGGCAGCTGACCAGAACGTAACATACGCAACGGATTTCCAGCCTGTAACATCTTAACGTAAAACAAAAAAATTAATTTCTACATAAATTAGCATGTATTTGTAATGTTTTATTACTGCACTTGGCAATTTAAAAAATCTTAACAGATAAAAATGAAATTTAAACGATTTTTATATACTTTACAAAGATTCACAAATTTCAATTAAGAAACTTAAGTTCAGTCAATATTATAACAGTAATAAATTACTGATGAAATGTTTTTATATTTCACTAACCTGGGTTACATCTGGGGCTGGATTTTCCACTAAACCTTGATAGGCCAGTTGAGCTTCCTGGGTTACTTTCGACTGAAATTGAGGAAAGGAAAGGTACAAAATAATAAAAACATAACAAAATGGACGAAATTAAAAATGAGCCAAAATAAAAGCAATAATAAAATGTTAGTAATATTTTAGTTTATTTAAATGCTTCAGCAATGATTTGTGCATGGTTATTTTATGGTTAAGAAATACATCAAAACCAATTACAAAATCAAGCATATTGTAAATATTAGTCTTATTCAGAGACAGACGGTAGATAAGTACAGTTATAAAATATCACATCCTATGATTATGTTTTATATACCTAATAGTAATATATAAAATCTGGGCGGACTTCTAATACAGAAGGTTTCCTCTAACAGGGTATATTAAATGTAAATTAAAGAAAATGATCCAAAAACGATATCAATACAATCGCAGGCAACAAATTCAAATTTTCATCACAAAGAGGCACAAACGTGAGAAAACAGTACCGAATATTTTACGTTTTACAACTAAAATTTTTAAATGACGGGTAGACATTTGTCTTAAAATTAAACGGAACAGCAATGTACAAAACATTTATAATATACAGGATAGGCCATAACTCTGGTAACATTGCTATAACAGCATAAATTTTTTCATGAAAAAAGTTTTACATTATATATTTTTTAAACTTGTGATCATATTGATTTGGTGGGGGTTTCCAGGATTTTCGCCTTCCCTGTATATTAAGATCAGTCGGTAATTTTTGCAATTTGTTAATTTTCATGAAAGATTTAGACCATATCAGACACTTTATAGGCATGCGTGACGATAATATTATATTACATTAAACTATAAAATACTTGATATACAAAAAAAAATTACAATATCAAGTTAAAGACTGGAATCTGATGTAGAATCGCTTTGTCTTTTTCTCGCAGCAGTAGTAGGGGACAGTCCACTGAGTAAACTGCTACTAGGTGGGGGAGAACGTCCCTTAATTAGGACCCCACTTATATCGGGCTTCAAGAATTGAGCGGCCAAACGAGCTCGCCCTGCCATTTCTGACCGTATACTATTATTAGACATGGAAAGACGACTGAGCCTCCGACGTCGCCTCCAGTCTAAATCGACCGAGCCCAGACTCATGCAGTCACTGTCACTGGAACTGGAGTCCGCATACGCTTGGGGATTATAAGATTGCCGACGAAGATTACGTTCACGTTTCGATTTACCCGGCTTACGAGGAATACTTTCCTGCGAATTTGACAAACTTAGTGAACGAGGCCTACCGTTGGCATCGACCAAGTTTTCCTGAAATGACTTGAGATCGTCTGCATACGAGTAATTTTCATACACAAACACGTCGTCGAAATTTATCTCGGGAATATACGTGGCGTCGTACACTTCAGGATGATATTTACGGGGTTGGCGATTTTCATAGTAAAAGTCGTGATTAACGTGGTATGATATGGGCAGTGGCCGTCTTATATCTTTGAAATAATTAGATTTGTATTCCGATCTGTTTTGGTGTTCAGAAGAATAGGTTTTACGAGATAAGCTCTCTGATTTCGTCAACGTACGATCTCTGTAATTTGTATTGTGGCTACCACAATATGAGCCTAGATTTAAGTCAGGAAATTTTTGTGCAAGTTGCGTGTAACCGTCCGACATATTAGTGAAAGTATTGTTTAAGTCTCGGCAAGAGTTGTACGGCACATGTGGGGATGGAAAAGGCTTGGTCAGCAGTTCACGCGACTTTGCGAAATAAAATTCTGCAGACGCTTTGTCCCACAGTGGCAGACGTATGGTGTTACTAGAATAATTATCCAAAGAGTTTAAGGAACAACGAAGCTTTCGCTAGTTTTATAATAAAAAAATTCAACGCAAGAGTTAAGAAATAGCAGCAAAAATAAAATATTAGCGGGAGGTTAATAAGAAGGACAAAATAGGAAAATATTATTACATTAGATATGATAAAATTTTACACAAAACTTGTGTACTTTTACGTAATTTTGTGTTTGATTAAACAATACTTATCTTCAAGTTGTGAGTTATTAACTTAAAAAATAGGTACAGACGAAGCTGTACAATTGTATAAAACATTACGGTATTAAAAAAAAAAAAAAAAAAAAACATTGTGTAAAGTGATTTTTACATTAAACACAAAATTACATAATAAACACGTTTTTTACAATGAAATTGAGAGATCACGAATACATGTATTCATTAAGTACGTACTTTATGTGATATAATATAAATATTTCGATTCTCTCAATTTAATAGTAAATATTAATAAAATTAATTATAAAAATTATACCTGTAAATCGGGAGTGCTATGGGCTTCTTCAGAAAAATTCCTTTTTTCCATATTCCTATCGTGTTTATCATATTCAGCGATAGCCGAAGGAAATCGGAAACTGAACTTTCGTTTTGTCGGGGACGACGGTGTTGTCGGTGCAGGCAGATCATTCATGGATCTCGTACTTATCTCGTTGGCGAGTGCTATTGCGGTATCCAAAGTTTTTTGGTCTTGCGCTGATATAGGTTTGACAGTCGCTTGTTTACGTGGTTTGCTAAGGCGTTCCCGTAATTCGTTCGTCTTGTTCGAGCCCTCGTGATCGGCCGGTGAGGGTGGTGGTTGGCCCAACGAGCTCAGCATCATTTCCATTTCGGCCATGAGAGAAGGACCGAGATCCAATGCCGGAGCACCATTTATTTCTTCGTCGCTGATTTCATGATACTCGTGATCTGTCATGGGTGCCGGAGGCAGAGGAACGTGGTCACCCTCCAAAAGGGGTGCGGCCTCCAAGTCTTTGTGCGGTCTATAAGGTTGGACGATTTGAGTTGGAACACCTCCATACTGTCAAAATGGAATAACTTTATATATAACTACCAATGCTTGAAACAAAACTAACTTACGTCAGCTTTGGTACCCCCCAAAAAACTCAAATCACCAAAATATGCCCCATCTAAGCCGACATGGCCGGTGTGTTTAAAATCGCCCTGCGGTGCACTAATCATCTCGCTGCGTAATTTACGCCGTGAAGAGCTACGCGTAGAATCGGTGCGTATGAAAGAGGCAGTGGGTAAATCGTTTCCAAGGTAGGCAACAACGCAGCTTGGATCAAAGAGGCCCGTTATTCCACTGGCCGTCACACCTTTCCACAACGGCCGATGTGAGCTACAATAAAACAATTGGTAGTCTATTGTTTTAGCGTCCCTTATATTTAGATTAAGATTTAATCATTGCCTCTGCACACATCTCTATTGAATTAATTGCCAGTCTGCTTTACACAGCCTTGCAAAAAAGGCCTTTAACTAACCCACTTACACAGTGCCAATGGAAATGTGTGCGATGACTATAACTTGGTCTAATAATAAACATTGTAACAATAGATTACCTAAAACTTTTAGCAATTATTTAAATGATAGTTGAGATATAGTAAACTATTCTGATGCTACTTACATTTTATCCAACACAGCTATAACATCGCCCACCCTAAATGGCAGCATATGAGATCCTTCACTCGAGGCAGTTTTAGTCTGAACCTGTTCAGGTCTACAGTCGACAAGTCGCGACCCCAAATCAGCAAAACGGGGCCGCGTCGCTGCTTCATGTCTCCAACAATCCAACATAAGAGCATAATATTCCTGAGGACAACAGTCGGGCTGTTCTAAACGTTGAAAATTTGGTTCGTCAATAGCTTCGAGTATTTGGTGACCTGTTAGGGCAGCCCAAGGTTGAAAGCCATATGAAAACATCTCCCAAAGCGTAACACCAAAAGCCCATACATCACTTGCCGTGGTAAAGCGCAAATAGCTGATACATTCTGGAGCACACCACGCTATCGGCAGTTTCAAGTTGACATTGAAATTTGTTTGATAATAATCTTTTCCTTGTCCCAAAGCACGACTTAAACCAAAGTCTGATATTTTAACTTTATTTTTTGAAAATACCAAGATGTTTCTGGCTGCCAAATCTCTGTAATTATTTTAAAGATTTTAATTATTCACTGCGAGTACATTATCAATTATAAATACCTGTGTATTAGTCTTTTTGCTTCAAGATATTGCATACCATCACAAATTTGTACAGTAAAATCACATAATGTAAGTACGGGAAAACTTGAGCGAAGAGAAGGTTCTTTAAGACATTCCAAGAGAGAACGCAAGGGTGCCAGCTCTGTAACCAACATGAGGCTTCCTGTATCGAGTACGACACCAAACAACCTTACAATGTGTGGATGATCTATAGAATGCATTATTGCAGCTTCTTTGAGAAATTCTATAGTATTCGTTTGCATTCGTTCTCGTGCCAAACACTTAATAGCCACTTGGATACGTTCTCCTTCATTAGACCAAACACCCTGTTGAACGACACCAAATTCACCCATTCCAAGCTCTTTATTCACCGTTATGTTTCCAGCTGGAATAATATGTTTGCTGGGAACCCGTGGTGATCTTGTAATTGTTAAATTTTCATTACTGCCAATACTTCCTTGCTCTGAACAAGAATGTTCTTGTCTTTTCACAGACAATAACCTTTTAAATTTTGATAAATAATTGTGAGGAAAGTGCCTTTCGTAATATTTCCTGAGTCGTCGCATTTCTGGTTTAGACATTCCTAACTCAGCCAAGTCTCCATCAGTAGCAAACTTCAGTTGCGAAGGGTGCGTCACTTTTAAATCGTTTCTTAAAAATATTTAAGATAAGAAACTCAATTACTCACAAAATAACAACTTACCGGAAGCTATTAAAATATTGCTGTAATTCTGCTTCTACTAGAAATTCGTAGAGGCCAGGGCCTTTTCTCAAAGGAACGCTAACACCCTCTAAAACGTAAAAATAAAATACAAAAGGCGTGGTCGTATAAATGCAAAATTATGTATGTGTTATCTATTTAATGATTGTAAAATAATACATGAAATCAACAATTACCAAGGTTTTAATACAATTTCACATAAATCTTACCCATAGTAATAAAAGAACAATACAACACAATTATCTTCCAAATTATCTTGTACCTGTATGCACATCCATGCTGTTTTTCCTTCAAGGTATTTAACTACCAAAATATGTGTATAAAAACAAATACAAACAGCAAACTATTGCTTAATAATTAAAATAATTTAATGTTTAATAATTGTCATTTAACGAACGTCATTTTGACAAATGAATTGTCAAACTGACAGCCCTGACAGCATAGTAGAAGACTGACAGTAAATTTCAGAAATCTGTATTGTGGTGAATTAGTTTCAATAATATTCACTAGTGGACGCTACTATGGACGCTATCAATTTAAATTAAAAAAATACGTAATACTCCTATTATTTTAGACAGCAATTATTTAAATAATTAAAGAAAATATCTCTTTTTGAAGCAGTTTACTCAGATATCATTGATTTTCTTAATCTTTTTAACCCAATAATAAATACTGTTAATATATGACAAAAGTTTTGAAATAAAATCATTTAAATCGGAATAGATTTAAAAAAAAGTGTGTAGAATGTTAGTGGTACACAATTAATGTTTAATTAAAATCATTTTAAAATCCATTCTACAGAATTAGTTTTCGAAAAATATTAGTAACATTAATCTTGGAATTTCCAGTGGCGTACGAATAAAAGTAGGTCACGGGGTCAACCAATCCGGATCCGGAACCTCTTTGGATCACGAATGAGAGTCTAAATTTCAATGTAAAAGTGCGAGTACACTGCAAATTTGCATTATTTAAACACAGTCAAACTTTCAGATATAAATTTCACTTAAAATTGCACGTGAGGGGGAGTTCGATCACTCTTTCAGCGTTTTAGTCCAAGAATCGTTCTAAATTAAAAGAGAGAGTTTCTTGGAATATCTGTATATTTAAATCATTACAAATTTTAATCTTGAGCGTAGTGATAGTTTGCACAAAAATATTAATTATGAGAGTCATATATATTTTTGTTTTTTGTGGATTCATGAAATTTGGATGTGGAGTGTTTTTAAATAATAGCTCTGGTAATAAAAAAATTGAAACTAATGCCGCGAAATGGACAGAAACTTATATTTGGGGACCACTGTTAGAAGAATGGACTATAAGTAATCATCGGTTAGTATCTTCTAGCCTGTATTTTTAAAAAATTGGTTTAATTTTCTTTTATCGTTTTTAAAGATAACGTTTCATTGCATTAATATTATTTATTTACTTTTCAATACTAAAATTAAGAGTTTTAGGAAAAGGTGGAAAGTACATTGCCTGTTTTAATTTTACACAAATAATTATTTACTAAACATATATTTGTTTTTAATTTTTAAATATTACTTTAAGGCAAAGCAAAGTAATGCAGTTACCTTCAGATAACAGCAGTATTACAGTTAGTTACGAACGAGACGATAAGCAAAGCAAGATTTCATCTGGAGGTAAAATATTAACCAATACAAATGGTAATAGAAAGGTTTTGGCACCAGGGAATCAAGTAAGTGAAACAGATTTGTATCTTTTGGGAGCAATAGAAAAATTAGTAAATAGAGATGATTTTATGGAAAAAAGACTGAGGCGAGTTGAAGAAATGTTGTACTACGTAATGGCTGGAAATAGAATTGATCAAGGTAAAATATTACTATTTCGTTTTGAAATATATTATTAAATTGTTTCAAAATTTTTAAATATTACAATTTTTAATGGTAGAGCCTTGTCCTGACAATTTCACTAGAGCAGGAATGAATTGTTACCTCATCGCAAGCAATGCAGGTCGTGAGTTGGATTGGAAAGCAGCCAATAAACAGTGCAAAAAATTTGGGGCTCATCTTGCTGAAATGGAAACTCTAGAGGAGAACCAAGACATTATCACACACATTCAAAGTAGTCCTTACTTATCTGGTTAGTATGTTTTTTTTTTTTTTTACTTAAAACACTTCTTTAAAATATCATATTAATCAGGGAAGGACTTTTGGATTGGAGGTTTAAATCCAGGGCTACTGTGGATTTGGAGTAATAGTGCAAGACCAGTCAAAGCACCAGGTGTAGGTAATAAAAAAGATGTGACCATAATGGGCGAAGGGCGTTGCCTTCGTTTAGCCTATAATCCCGCACTACGCAGCTACTCTTATTGGGGTACAGATTGCTCAGTAAGGTATCAATACATCTGCGAATTGCCAGAAAATAATTCAAGCAATCAACTACGACGATTAGGTAGAAACCGCAAAATTTTATGAGCAATAAACCAAATGTTTATTTGAATTTACTGTTAACAATATGTTGTGTTAGTAATACTTTGATTCATGTAATAATTATTATAAAAGGTAAAACTTTAGTGTACACTTCACAAAGTATACCTCAATTTGTGCCACTATTGGAAACAAGTTTTTTTATAAGAAAGTAAATATATAATCCAGCATCTGTAACATAATCAAAAGTCATCTCTTATACTTTTGTAATTATGAGTGCTACAAAAAAATGTATACCAGCATTTTGTTTGGCATGAAGAATAATCAAAATGCACAAAAATTCAGGTATTTAATTTTAAAGCTAAAAGAGATTTTAAAATAAAACTTTTTACTTATATAAATCACCTATTATGCACTTTCCGAAACATCTGAATATCGCTGAAATTGAGCTCTATATGTAATTTTTGCTAATTTAAACATTCTGTATTAATTTAAATAAATAAAATGACAAGATAAACTAAACGATAAAATTAATTTTATAGTCTTTTATTATTGAAACTTTTTAAACACTTAAAATCTGAACTAATTTTATTAACATATTTAATTAATTACACAACTTTTTAACAAACGTATTTAAATTATAAACTATTATTTTGTTCTAATTCTTTTAGAGTATTCAGATCTCGTAGCAGCATTTTAATTGTCTGCCTCGTATGAGCATCATTATCTTCTTGTTGCTTATCCAAGGCATCAATCTGCTGTTCAATATCATTTAATCTTTCTTCCACAAGCAATTGACTGTGAGCTATATGATCTATAAGGTTAAAGCGACAGTCAGTTGAATTAATGGCGGCTTCAGGTTGAGGTACAATAGGCCTCTGCAATGGTTCCTCTATCAAAGAATTAATATCAAGTTTTGATAGTCCTGAAAATTCGTCCTTTAATTTCTGTTCATCTTTGCCCGACTTCAAAATCGAAAACAACACTGACTCGGTTTGGGGCTCCGTTTTGACGTTTATCACATCTAAATCGTTTCTATTAAGTCCGGAAGTTTCTTGTTTAATATTTAAAATGGCTTTGGGTTCCTGTTTTTCCGGTAGAGGGAGTTTTTCCCAGGGTTTTGACCACAAGTACAGCTTTGGGTGATTCTTTGCCCTTAAAATAAACATCAAAAGAACACATCAACATAAATAAATTTCACTAAAAACCAAAGATAAAAATTTTTATTAACTCGACTTCTTTATAGTAACCATCAAATCACTAAAATAGTTCTACCATTTATTGAAGAATTATTAATTTTTATTAACCCTAGTCTGCATTCATGGTATAAGTTACGTAGCAGCACTGCTTGGGCCTCTGCGGCCCACGCTGAAAATAATGCTTTGGCTCTGTAAATAAAATTGCTATATAATGTTTATTGAAAGTAATAAATGAATGTAGGGTACATTACATATATTTAAAACATATTTGTAAATTTAAAATTATAACATTAAATCAGTAAGGTATTTATGAAATAAATTAGCGATGTTAATATTAAACAAAACGACTTATTTGCAATAACACAATTAATTTAGATATTTATAAAATAAAATGGTGATGCCAGTAATAAACTAAACGAAATATTTATTTATAAAGTCATAATAAACAATTTATTCTTATATACGATTATTGTACACAATTATGGCACACTATTTTCGAATGTTCTTTGCAAACATTTTTTTTACACAATTCGCAAATTTGAAATATTTTTCTTCTTTTTTCACAAAGATAACAAGCTGATCGTTTTACTTTTGTAGGTGGCTCAAAAGACGTGCTAGGTGCATCATATACGTTTTGAAATTCTTTTATGTCTCTTTTTAAATTTTTGTTACTAACCGATTCTGCTCTTCTTATCATATGAGTTTTGACTAGATTTGTTGCCAATTCTTCTAAAAATATCTGTCTTTTATCACGTTTTGTTTTCATTCCATTTCGGATATAATTTGGTATATACCAGAAACGCAGCTATTCCACACACGTCCACTGTATTTGCAAAAAAAGCTAAAGGCCATCTATTGGTTTTTCTTTTGCAGGAATAATTAGCAGCCATTTTATCCATAACATCGGTACCACCTTTAGTTGTGTTATAGAATAATATAATTTCAGGTTTGTGTTGATTGTCAACTGAAATTTCTTTACTATGATGCATGCTTGACAATAAAATGACTGCTTTTCCAGTTTTTGGTACGTATGATACTAAAGTAAGGCTTTTGGTAAATCCAAATATTGAGGAAAGTTCTTCTCTTGAACGGTTTGGCAAAAACGTTTTAGGTATATATTGTTCACACGTTAGATCTAAGCATGACATCATGCATTGATAAGGTGGGCCGCAGCGGCACCATGAAGGCATCTAGCGTGCAGAATTATTCAAATATTTTTTATAATTGATATATACGAGCAATACATTTTCTTGTCACAAAATCTCAATAAGAATGATGAGAAGAAGGATTACTTAAAATATGAATATATGAAATTAAACTATAGAGTCGTTATTAACAATTAAAATCGAAGTGGGCCGCGGCGGCCCCATGAATGCAGACTAGGGTTAAATACACTTACTCAGCAATTTTGATTTTTCTTCTAAGCGACCGTGCGAATTCCCTCAGTTCTATTAGACTCCCGCTGACATCGTGCGTCTTCTTCAATTTTGTGAATCTTTTCCTCAGCATTTCTTCATCTTTGCAATGGTAACCAGCCACCGGCAACGTTCCTTGTTTCAACCACTCTTGGTCGTGATAATATTTTCTCGAAGATCGCTGTCGGAATGGATGTAAACAAATGTAGCAGACGTAATTATCAGGGACTTGAACTTCTCTCTCGATGTTGTTACAGTATGCGTGCTGCCAACACATGCACAGCTCGCACTGAATCATGAGGCCGTCTTCTTCAGTAATTCCACACGTGCAGTTGATAATTTCTTCACTTCGCATACGCACAATTTTTATCACCTCACCACCTTCGACAATGTAATTAGCTTGTTCGGCAGATGCAGGTGTTTCGTGGCCAACTTCTGGGATGTCTCTTGGTTTCATTAATTCAGTATTGTCCGATACTTGGCGTTTACGTTTGAAATTCTGCCGTAATTGTGATGATTTACTTACCGAGTGAGTCGCAATGACAGCTTCGGGGTCGATGAATTGGTTTTCTTCCAGTTTTATGTCTCTTTTGGGCTCGGTTTGTCTCACCACTGGCAGTAAAGTTTTAATCCCAGTAGGCCGTGTTGTGATCAAAGTTTTTAAATTTATATCATCGCGTTTGGGTATGCCTTCGGATTTACTGAGCAGGTCTCGCAGTTTGATATCTGGGTACATGCTAGCAGGAAGTCCAGATGGATACCGCTGTAAGTCCGGTTCATCGACCGGTTTGCTGTTTAGTAGTTTTATAATCTCTGAATCTTTTTTCGATTGGGTTTGAGATGCCATCGGCGTTTGTCCTGTTTTGTTTTCTGGTTCTCCTCCCACAGGCGCAGATAAACTTGATTTTGGAGTAGCGGATTTTGATGTAACTGTTTTCTGCATCTGTCTAATTTGCATCGTTTTTGTTTTCTCTGGGCCAGGTGATCTATCCAACGATTCTCCAACCGTTCGAGCGTAGGCTAAATCGGCAACATTGGGTGTCGAGTCCAAAAACTTTGTATACTCTGGGTGATAATGTTTTACGTGCATTTGGGCCAAATTCTCTCGGCGAAAATTTTTGCCGCAACCTTCTATGGGGCATATGTAGGCATTATCTACCAACGGTATTTTTAAACTGTTGGTGTTCTCTGTAAAACAAAAACAAACAACCAAGTGAAGTATAAAAATTTGGTAATTTACTATGGTAGGGTTCTTAGATCTTATAATAAGGAACCCTGAAAAAATTTGTTATTTCAATTGTATAACCAAAATGGAAAATAAAATAAATATACACACACCATCTTCTTCATTACCACTTTCAACACGTGTGGGTGACTGAGACATGCTAACATCAGGAGTCTGTGAAAGACGGCGCACATCTAAATTTACAGCCTTCCGTGGCCGACGATTTAAACTGAAGTCGAACATAGCTTCTGCATATTTTAATTGAGGATTGTCTTCCAAGTATATCTTAATTTCTGCACGAGTTCTAAATCTTCGGCCATCAGGGCTAAAATTTCATTTTTACAATATGTTTTACATGTTGTTTTAACACTTACTTCACAATAACAACATCCCATTTTCCAGCAGTCGAAGCACCATGCCCTCGTTGTGTGAAATGTTTAACCCAACTAGGAGGTAGGCGAGGATCGGCTACAATAATTGATTTCCTCGTTCCATCGTGAAATTCAATAACCGATTCCGTACCAACGGGACGGCCGTTTTCCCAACTACAAATAAAAACTAAAATGAAACTGTAAAGAATATTAGAAACAATGTGCTAACCTTGGGGCCCAATGTTCAGTTTCTTCTGTAATGGTCAGCACAGTCTCTGGTGCTGCACTTACTGGTGATACAATTTGAGTTTCTTGAATTTCAGATCGAGAACGTTTACCAAACAAAGCCGCTACGTTAATTTTACGTTTTCTATCTCTTCGTTCTTGTTTTGTACCTTGGGCAGGATCAAACAAAGGTGCCGAATGGATCGCTTTACCTTGCGTCTTCATCATTCTATGTGCTTTCAAAACTTTCACGAATCCATCATCAAAAAGTACTTCGTAAGTGTCTGTAATTTAAATATTATACAAATTAAAATTAAACTTATTCGTATTCATATGCGTAGAACAAGTTATTAAACAAGACAATGCCAAAGTAATAAAAAAAAACACCCGAGGTGCTTGGTCATAAAAGAAACTGTAATTATTGCAACTAATTATACTAATAAACTTCCTACAACCTGCGTCAATAACTCTCGTTACAGTTGCTGGAAATTTTCTCGAATCACTCCAAGATGCCATACATCGTTCTCCAGTTTCATACAGTAAAAGTGATTTTTTACTAAAATCCTCAATGGGTGCTGCAGTAGCTGTTTTGATGATACCAGTAGATGCAGCTCGTAGTCGTGCGCTATTAAAGCTAATCCACTCAACATCTTTGCTAGGATCTTTGTCAAAATGTATTAAAACTTCGCTATCTTCAAAGTCAACTTCAATAATATGAGCTGGATACCACATTTCATCAAAATGCAACACCTCTATGGCATTATTAGGAGCAAAATTTATAACGCCAGTGGATGTCACTCTTGATGATCTAACTCTCTGTTCTATTGTAGTTGACTGCACCGACAGCATAAGTTCTTCTTTAACATTGACGTTATCAAGCGTATTTAAAGATCGCACAGTATCAGTTTTAACGTTATCATTATTTTCATGTGCAATCTCCTGTTTAACGTCAATACATTTCTGAGAACTTTTATCTACGGACTGGGACGGCACTGTATTTTTAATTTCACGATCCGTATCACTTTTGACTGCTTTTACATTGTTGGTGTCATCGTTAGGACGATCTTTCAAGTCTCCTTTGGTTTTATTCCATGGAAAAACACTTGGCAATACCCCTTGTCTCAACATGTACTTCCTCCCTTTAAAGCTGCAGAAATCGACTCTAAGAAAATGTCTAGAACATACATATACTACTTTTACACTTTTTTTATCTTCAGGAATATGGCACAACGACATCCATTTAGGACGTATATCTGAATGCATGGGAATTTTGTGAAATGTAACTCCTTCGTCTTCTGATCGACCTTCTTCAGATAAACACTCCGGTACATTGCATTTTCGACCCATTTTAAAACTGTTGGACTATGTACCTTTGTATAACTTGCTGGCATACAACTTACACGTTTTGTTAATTAGTAAATTGGTAAGTAGGTGTATTTACAATAAACAAATCATTTGCCCCTGGTGATTTAATGCAATAATAACAAGCGGTACACTGAACCAAATTAAAGTGAAATTCCCCTAAATACTTAATAATTTTAATTTTTACTCAGTTGCAGTATCTGTTCATAACAGCATATCCTGTAGAAGTCAAGTGTGGTTAAATTTCTCTTAACTTGACGAGGACGTGTGCTTGTTCTCTTCTCGAGCTAAGGCCAAAAAAGGCGACTTGCACCAATAATAAGTATAATCATCAATAATAAAATATGACGTCCAACGCTGAACTTGCTTGTGTGTACTCTGCTTTAATCTTAGCAGACGACGATGTAGCAATTACGGTAAGTACCCAATTTCTGGTTACCTCCAACATAATGTTTTTGCAGTTTTCATCTGCCAATATTTCATTATTGCTAGAAAATCTGTTTTAAATTTAAGTAATATCAGTAGCTATTAGATGGTGTTGAAGTTTTTCTAATGGTATTTATTGTTTTAGGGTGAAAAAATCCAAACGATTTTAAAAGCCGCCAATGTGGATATTGAACCGTATTGGCCTGGTCTTTTTGCGAAAGCGCTGGAGGGTGTTAACATTAAAGACTTAATTACTAAGATAGGATCGGGCGTAGGTGCTGCACCACAGGCAGCTGCTGCACCTGCAGCAGCTGCGCCTGCCGCTGCAGCTGCTAAGGAAGAAAAGAAGAAGGAATCAGAACCAGAAGAATCTGACGATGATATGGGTCTCGGCCTCTTCGACTAGTAACATCAATGTTGTACAATAAATATTAAGAAAATCCTTATGATTTAAGTACAAAACTCAAATAAACATTCAATTTGTAAGTTATTTTCTTTGTCTTCAACATTTGGTCAAGCTATAGCTCCAAATAGCATGACTGTTCCAGTAAATCCTGTTTTAATAAAATGATTTTAAATGTTTAACACTTGGGTAACAACAACAAATAAATTATACTTAATGTTGTAACTTTATTATGTTAATAACAATAATAATTGTTCTAATTGAAGTACAGAACACAAATCGTTCACCACATAGCTCGTTGTACACCGGCTAGTTTATTGTAATCTGCTAAATGTCTAAACATTATTCTACTTAATCTCCATCGATAAACAACGCCACGAGGCCTAGATGTTATGACACATCGCTTTTGCAACCTCATCCACGCTGAATCTCTTGGAAGTGCATGAATTTCAGCATCGGCTATTTCTCGTAACTCAGCTGGAAGTATATCATTTTTACGTAAAGAGTTCATGCGTAATCTTAATGGAGCATATTCCGTGACCATTTTCCTTCGTTTCACATCTCTTATCATTCGAGCATCTTGCCATTTTTCTCGTATTTGCTAAAAATAGCAATATGAGATTAAAGATATTGCTATAGAAAGTTAAAAACTATTACGACAATTTGCACATTACCTTAACAGTATTACACTTTGGAGCTTTGGAAAATAATTTAGATATGCAATTAAGAGGAAAAATAAACATTGTGTAATATAATTTTTAGGTTATCCTTGTTATCAAAGAATATAACCAAGCTCGTTACAAACAGATAACATAACCCTGTTTGTTTCACTGACTGCTAATTTTAAAATAATTAAATATTTATCGATTTAAATAAAATACGCAAGATTGTTACTATCTTATAAATTGTTAGTTGCATACGAAATTTCTTTTAAGAAAAAAAATATTGCTAGTCACGTAAAAGTTTAAATATTAATAGATATTAAATTTCGCCGTTTTTAATTCATAAAACACAAAAAAAGCGCCGTTAACATTTTATCTAACTTTATTGGGAATTTTAAAGCTATAAGTGCATAATTTGTTTTAATTTATGGAAAATTTGAAAATTGCGCTTAAAATTTAAATTTTTGTGCCAACTGCGCAATGTCCACGCACTTGTCATGTTGTCTAATTCTAATTGGTCCAAACACTGAAGTACGTTATCGTGTTATGTGTTGTTAAGATTAAAATAAAATTTTAAAATTGGTATATTTTACGAAGAACCACGACATGATTAATGTAGCAATTACTTATAAATGAAATAGATTTATATTGTTTCATGTGACACATTTAATTATAGGTAAAGTATACTCTTGTCGGCTTTTATTCAAAATTTTAAGGTTATATTATGAACAATTGTCAAAATTTGGATTATTTTTATCAATTTAAGATTATTCCTATAAGTGCTTTTATATTAGCAAATATAAACTATTTTTTTTAGTATGCATATACATAGGCCAGTTTTAAGCATATTTGTATGCTTAATTGTTATACATTCTGCATGTATGAGAACGAAAAAGTCGAAATCAATTACAACTTTGTTAGATGCCAAGTGGAAATCAACACCGTTAGCTTTAGAGGTTGCAGAATATTTAGCTGATGAAAATGTTGACTTTTATTGGAGTTTTATTGATTCAATATGTGGATTAAATCCACCTTTAGCAGAAATACGTAAGTCACAAAATATTTAATTAATAATGGTGTAACTTAAAAGTTATTATTTTGTAGGAAATGATAAACAGCGATACGAAAAAATTGTTGAGCAAGCAGCTAAATTTATCAGTCCGTTAAAACTCTCAGTATTAAAATTGGGGTTGTCATTACATATTTATTCACCTAAAATAGAAATGTTTGGACAAATTGCCAGGGAAAGAGGTTTACTAACTTGCCAAACTGTTGCTGATGTTGGTGGTACTTTGACCTGTGATATACAAGAAGTTCCAAAGTTAATAGCCAAAGTAAGAATTAAATTATTTCTGAAGTTATAAATTTGATTTTTTCATAAGTTTAAAGATGGTAGTGGTCAAAAAACGGATATATACAGAGTTGATACACATTATCCTATGTCTGAAAATAGAAGTTTGCCAGTTATTTTATATGGAGAATTGGGGACAGCTGGATTTTCTTTTTTCCATAAAATTTTAAAACGAAGCGCGATAGATGAAAATATTGATTATATTGTCAGACATTATGTCAAGGTAAGTTTTAAGATAAAATCTTATTAGTGTTAAAAAACTAGAATGTATGTATATGATGTTAATAAAAAGATACATTTGAATACTTAAACAATACCTCTCAGGACAGGCCTAACAAACAGCTTCGGCTATCAGGGTATGGAGTGGAATTACAGATGAAATCTACAGAATATAAAGTACAAGATGATGCACAACTGCATGATGAAACAGGATCAGAAGAGAATTCTCAAGAAGACGAGGATACAGAAATAGAAGGATTTAATTTCGCTAAACTCAAGTAAGTAATGCAGTGTTTTTGAACCTCTGTGCCGTGGCACACTGGTGTAGTTGATTAACTTGGAAATACATCTAACAAGATATTTTTTTAAGGGCACTTTTTCCGGACAAGAAAAAACAATTTGATAAACTTAAGCAGCATTTAGAAGAAACTTCGAACGAAATGGCACCATTAAAAGTGTGGCAGTTCCAAGAATTGAGCCTACAAGCAGCGGAAAGGATTATGAGTGCCCCCAAAGAAGAAGCCCTGAAAGTTTTCACCCAGATTGCCCAAAACTTTCCCATGCAGGTATTATTTACCTATATTCATTTTGTATGTTGAATTTTATATATTTTTTGTTTTGAGGCTAAATCGTTGGTAAAAACTGTTGTAAAACCTGAACTTAAGTCAGAAATACGAAGAAATCAAGACATATTTTCAGCAACGTTAAGCTTGCAGCCTTCCGACACTGCCCTATTTATTAACGGAATGTTTTTTGATCTGGATTTAGTTGACGTGTATGCAATTGTGGATGTGTTAAGACAAGAATTACGAGCCGTAGATGGACTGCACAGCATTGGCATCAGTAACAAGCAATTATCGTCATTGCTAGCCTTACAGTTCTCTGATACTAGTAGCGGTTCAGAAGATTTTGCTATGGATATTAGGGATTCCGCTATTAATTGGATAAACGATATCGAAAATGACTCCAAATATAGTAGATGGTCTACGAATCTTATGGAGTTATTGAAACCCACATTTCCTGGCATGCTGAGACAAGTGCGAAGAAATCTCTTTAATTTAGTAAGTAATGGGTAAAACTTGTATGTAATTAAGTTTTGTATTTTTTTGGCTCAATATTGAAAGTGTTTTTTTTTTCTACGTATAATTTTTGTCATTCTGTTTAGGTACTAATAATAAACCCTGTTAAAACTGAAGTAAGGGGCCTATTAAAATTGGTAGAATCTTTGGTAGTTCATTCGGCACCACTTCGTGTTGGTTTGGTGTTATCCGTAAATTCGTCGAAGACTGCAACTGGTATGGACGATCCTGGTGTGGCAATGTTATGTGCCTTCAACTATGTATCTCAAAAGGATGACCCGCCAACAGCGTTAAACTTTCTGACCACTGTAAGGTTGCAACTACCTTTTATTATGTTTTTACTATTTTAAACTTGTTAGGTATTGGGGATGAGTAAATCAGCGGACGTAACTATTGAAAATGTTAAAAATGAACTCAAGAAGAGGTACAGCGAAAATTACATCGACATATTGGGAGAAGATTCTGATTACGATTTTGGACGTCAGTTGTCGGAAGACTTTTTGCAGCGGTCAGGTTTACGTAATTTGCCACAAGCAATGCTGAACGGCGTCCCATTACCCAGCGCACAATTAAATATGGATGACTTTGAAGAAGCCGTCTTACACGAAGTCATGGCGCAAACTCCCAACTTCCAAAGGGCCGTCTATCGGGGCAAATTAGCTGACAAAGATGACGTTATGGAATATATAATGAATCAACCCAACGTTATGCCGAGGTTGAACCAGAGGATCCTGAACAAAGATAACAGTTTTTATTTGGATATGTCGGGAATAGCCACAACATCGATGGATGTTAAAAATTTAATTAAGCTCTCGAATCAGGACATGACGGCTACTGCTGTTGATAACGTGAAGTACTTTGCGATTCCTAGAAAGGGAAATAAGTACCACAGCATGACTTATTGGGTAATCGGAGATTTAAAATGTAAAAAGTCTAGAGATCTGTTATTGGCTGCTTTGCAACACACGGTATGTCTTTGTTTAATGGATTTTGCTTGTTTTTTTTAAATCTAGTTCTGAATTTCAGAAAGCAGTTGGTGATGTTCGAGTTAGTTTTCTGCCAAATGTTGATGGGAAAGAGGATAACTTACTCAATAAGGTGGTTTTGGCGGCATCACAAGAGCTTGCACCAGAAAAAGGATTAAATTACGTCATGTCCTTATTAATAGATGATAGTGCCGCCAATTTGCTTGCTGACAAAAAAGAATTTGAAATACCTGTGAGTTATTATACAGGGTGCCCCACTTATCGTGAACAACATGGGGATCTCGAAAACAGTAAGAGATACAACAGAGATAATTGACTGAGTCAAAATGATCTATGATTTGAAAGCAACTACTCTTGATATTCATAAAAAACAAAAAAATTAAGAATTCGAGTTTTGCTTATGACTTGCTTGTTTAAAACCATTAATATATTTAAAAGTCCAGCCTGACTGTCTGTGACATGAATGTAGTAACGCAGTAAACTACTACGGGTTCATTTGACCGACTGAGTTGTGTCTAATGAACCGTAAATTTTTACTCACTGGTAACATAACAGTGTCTAACTTGCAGCTCACGGTATTACAAAAAGTAATCGTTTAAATTTAAGATATTCAATATTCCCGTGCTAGGACGGGTTACGTGTTAGTACTCATATAAAACTGACTGAGGCCAGTAACTACTTCGGTAAATTATCCCACAGATGGCGATAAGTCTAAGAACCGATTCGTGTACAAGATTTTGATATTAACCAGCTTTCGGTTAAAAAATGAGCAAAATTCGAATTAAATCAATAAGAGGATATATAAAAAATGTTTTTACAGAATTTTTTCAGTCAGTTTTGATTCCACCTAGTGCAAGTACAGGTTCTTAAACGTATCGCCATCCAACGGAAATTTATGTCGAAAAGTTCCTGATTTTTTGACCATGCACATAAACTTAATATTTTTTTTCATAGAATAGTTGCTCCTGAATCATAGATCATATTGAGGCATTTAACCAACTCTGTATCTCTTACCGTTTATGAGATCCCCATGCTGTTCACGATAACTGGGACACCCTGTATGCTTTGTGTGTCGAGAGATTAACCTGATGTTAAGAGATTGTGTACTTAATTTGGGCCACTTTATATTAAACCGATATTACAAAATGGTCAATCCCTCATCATCAATTTTATTAATCTGTTTTTTTAATGAAATACTGTAATATTTATTCAACAGAGCGAAATTAAATTGCACTTAAATAGTCAAGAACTGTCACTAAAGATGTTGAGGGTGTACAATCAACGTGTTCTAAATTTAAAAGCGGGTCAGAGGGCTATAGTTGCCAATGGAAGAGTCCTGGGACCATTGGACGATGAAGAGGTATTTACTGCAGAAGATTTTTCATTATTAGATCGGTTTAGCTCTGCTTCATATGGAGAAAAAATTATGGAAGCTCTATCTAAATATGAAGACGACACAGACGAAGGTTGTTGATCATAACGATTCGTTTGACTTTGGCTAATTTTAATCTTTTAGATGTATCCAGCAATGCTCTCCTTAAAATAGTGTCCATGTTAGTGGCGAGACCACAGACGAGAACGAGATTTGATATAAACTTCCACGGAGACGAATATTCCGTTATTAAATTACCAGCTGCTGATACCGACAAAGCAGTAATTGAGATAGCAGCGATCGTCGATCCAGTATCACGAGGAGCTCAAAAATTGGGGCCGCTATTGCAGATGTTGCAAGAACTTCTCAACTGTAATATAAGGATTTTTTTGAATAGCATAGAAAAAAATAGTGATATGCCCCTGAAAAGGTACCGTCAAACTCTAAATTGTAGCTGGGAATTATTTAAATGACCGTTTCATTGCTTTTTTAGCTTCTACCGGTTTGTGTTGGAATCTGAGATACAGTTTGGTGAAGATGGCCGGCAAACAGCCGGTCCTATAGCGAGGTTCACTAACATGCCAACAGCACCGTTGCTAACTCAAAATATACATGTACCTGAAAACTGGTTGGTGGAAGTCGTTCGATCGGTTTACGATCTTGATAATATTCGGTTGGAAAATGTTGATAGTGTTGTTCACAGGTATTAACATTTAGTTGCCGAATAACTCACTTTAAGTATTGTATTAAAGTCGTTTTATGGGTTTGTTGTGTTAATGTACAGTATTTTGCAGTGAATATGAATTGGAATATCTGCTAGTAGAAGGTCATTGCTTTGAAGCTACTACCGGAAGTCCACCAAGAGGCTTGCAGATTACTTTGGGCACGGAACAACAGCCAGTTGTAGTCGATACTATCGTCATGGCCAATTTAGGTTATTTCCAACTTAAAGCGAACCCTGGTGCGTGGGTCTTGCGCCTCCGCCAAGGTAGGAGTGCCGATATATACGATATAGTCAGGTGAGTACTGAAATTAATCAATGTAATATATTTGTTATGTCGATTTGTAACATTACGTAATTTTTTCCAGCCACGATGGAAGCGACACGCCAGAAAATTCAACCGATATTAAAGTTTTAATTAGTTCGTTGCGAGCAAATGTGCTTAAATTAAAAGTTGCCAAAAAGCCAGATAAATATCAGATGGATTTATTATCAGAAGATGAACCATCGGCCGGTATATGGAATTCGATTACTAGGTATTTTTTTTAAAAATTAATTCTGTTTTATTTGTTAACATACTACATGGATAAATTTGAGATTGACAAATATTCATCTGGTTGTCATTTCTTGATGTTGATCGCTACATGATAAATTTTTCATTTTCAGTTCTTTCGGTGGTACAGAGGATGACACCGAAGAAAAAATAAATATATTTTCCTTGGCATCTGGACATTTGTATGAAAGATTTTTGAGAATCATGATGGTATCAGTACTAAAACATACTAAAACGCCTGTGAAGTTTTGGTTTTTGAAAAATTATCTGTCGCCGCAACTAAAGGTAACTTATCACTTTCTTGTAACACAAAATGAATGAATAACATTTCATGTTGACCTTAGGACTACCTACCATACATGGCCAAAGAATATGGTTTCGAATATGAATTAGTTCAATACAAATGGCCGAGGTGGCTGCACCAACAAACCGAGAAGCAAAGAATTATTTGGGGCTATAAAATTCTTTTCCTTGATGTATTGTTTCCTCTCGACGTTAAAAAAATTATATTCGTGGATGCAGATCAGGTCCGCATTAAAATTGTTTACCTTGTAAGTTAAAAATAAGGTGAAATATGTTTGCAGGTGGTTCGTGCTGATATGAGAGACTTGCAGAAGTTGGATCTAGGTGGCGCACCGTACGGCTACACCCCATTCTGCGATTCAAGGAAAGAAATGGACGGGTTTCGATTTTGGAGGACCGGCTACTGGCGGAATCATCTTCAAGGCCGCAAATACCACATTTCTGCGTTATATGTAGTTGATTTGAAAAGGTTTAGGCGTATTGCGGCTGGGGATAGACTACGAGGGCAATATCAAGCACTTAGTCAGGATCCCAATAGTTTATCAAATTTGGATCAAGATTTGCCAAATAATATGATCCACCAAGTAGCTATAAAATCGTTACCGCAGGAATGGCTTTGGTGTGAAACATGGTGTGATGATCAATCAAAATCGACAGCAAAAACAATAGATTTGGTAAAGTTCTTTAGTTTAGTTCAGAATTATTGTAAGACAATCTATAGGCTACATTCTTCATTATATGACATAAAAGAAATTAACAAAGCCAAGGTTTTAATTGTTGAGCATCTTTAGTAACGTAGAGGAAGAAAAATTAAAAAGTTTATAGAAAGATAAATAAATGCAAGAAAGTTATAAGCAACTGATGATGTGCTTATTGGGTCATATAGACCTGGAACACAATAGCAGGCTTAAAACAATAATTAGATTCTTCCATTACTTGTAAAAGAAGTTGGCACACTTTACGTTAAAAATTTTAAGTGACCATTAATTTTCCATTGTTAATTTACAGTGTAATAACCCCATGACCAAGGAAGCAAAGTTAACGGCAGCCGTGAGGATATTGCCAGAGTGGAAAGGATACGACGAAGAAATAAGACAGTTGCAGAAAAAAATAGACTCGGGAGTTCTTGATTCTGATCCTGCTGAAAGTTTAGAAAATGGTACAGAGATATCTTTTAATGTTTTGCACTGGAATTAACGATTTGTTTTTTACAGATTCGACTGATGTACATACTGAGTTATGATTTAGTTTATTAGGCAATAATATAATTTTTAGGATCAAATAATTAATTGATTGTGTAATGTGATTAAGCAGTTTTTGGTTGTGCGTAGGCAGATTATTGGTTAATACACTTTGTAATTGTTTATAAGAATCAACCATGTTTTTCAAAACAGCTGAAATAAATTATTTTAATTTGTTTTTATGAAATAAATCGATTTTCTTAAAATTAACGCAAATGGCTTAAAACTTCTTATAAACGTTACGTCGATAGACGTAACTATAAATAATTTTCAAACTGCTGTGAATTTTCATTTGAATTTTACAGGAGACGTTTATCTAAGGCATCTTTACATGAGAAAAATACTGTTGCATTCTAACGCTATCCTGTCTGTTTGCATTTTCAACAATTAGCTTAATACACCATGATTTGCTTAATAAATGCAAATATCAAGAGACGTAACTATAAATAATTTCCAAACTGCTGTGAATTTTACAGGAGATGTTTATCTATTGTATCTTTACATGACAAAAATACTTTTGAATCTTTTCACCATTCTGTTTTTCTGTATTTTCAACAATTAGCTTAATACACCATGATTGCTTAATAAATGTACATCTCGATAGACGTAACTATAAATAATTTTCAAACCAGGGCTGCGGAGTCGGGAAAAAAAAGTCGACTCCGACTCCGACTCCTGATAATTTTAGTGGACCGACTCCGACTCCGACCAAATTAAATACTAAGACATTTTATGGTGTGAAATATAGCAAAAAAAATAACAAACAAAAAAATTATTTAAAAATTGAGTTTAAACTTTGCGGCAAAGAACCATCTCGCAATTTTTTGTTGTACTCGGAGTCGGAGTCGGTACATTTTTTCCGACTCCGACTCCATTGACCAGAAATTTCTCCTAAACTCCGACTCCGACTCCACAGCCCTGTTTCAAACTGCTGTGAATTTTCATTTGAATTTTACAGGGGACGTTTATCTAACGTATCTTTACATGACAAAAATACTTTTGAATCTTTTCACCATTCTGTTTTTCTATATTTTCAACAATTAGCGACTTGGCTCATTTGATAATAGTTTTTAAACACATTCGCGTGACTGTGTTTGGGTCCGGCAGGTTTTGCATCGAACGTAACAGCAGTAGTAATATTTACATTCGCATCTTTCAATTTTTTCTTCGACAATCGTTCTGAAACCTCTTCCGCAACAGAGTTGCCTACAGCTGTCCGTTCCAATTGATGTAACGTTACATTTTCTGAAACGAATTAAAACTAAAATTACGCTTGTGATTTGAATAACTGAATAATATAAAGGTGCTTGTTCACATGAGAGTAAACTACTGTCGATAGCAGCGTCGCCAAGGATACAGCCAATCGCGAGTTACTCTCAGACGCTGCTATCGAGAGTAGTTTACTCTCACGTGGACAGGCACCATAATACTGTTAATTATGGCTTGCAAATTAATTTTTGTGACGACTGATCAGTAATTGTCGTAATAAGCAAATAAACTTTACTCATATCAACCATATAGTTGCTTATTTATTGTGATTAAATAAATGTATGTTCGTGTTTATACCTGCCAATGGTTCCGAAACTTCCAAGTCGCTCATCTTTGGTACAATAATCTGGTGATTTAGTAAGGTAAATTAGTTGATCCGTGTGTAGTAATTTGCTCGTTGCTATAAAGTTTTTATCGACTTCTGTGGCGATTGTGTATCGTTTCAGTAATTGTTGTCCAATTTTAGTCATTTGAGGTAAAGATTTCCAGCAAGTTTTAATACTACACGAACCAGATACTCCGTGACATTTACACTGGGTTTCAAGACTCTTAGCAGTTATCTAAAGTTAATAATTTTAACATTAACACTTATGAAATTAATACAAAAGCATCTTAATACAAAAACATGTTAATATGTATCGTTGGTTGCATATCAACAATTTAATGTTTCCATACATACATGTAATAGTAATTGCATAAGCTAGTTTTCATTGAATAAATATAAAAAGTCCAGCCTGACTCTATCTATCTATCTGTGACTGACTCTGTAACGCATGAATATAGTAACGCAGTAAACTACACAGAACACTAGTCATATATGTAATAAACATATATCGCGCATTCCCTATCTTCGCAATGAGTGGAAAGTGAAGCCGATCGAACGAAATGGAAATATGTACCTCTCTTTCTAAGGTGTACTTTTCAGTTGGTAGCAAACATAGAAAATCAAATAAAACTAGGATTACTAACAGAGCCTGCATGAAAATTGTTGAGGTCATGTTATGAAACGTGATTTTTGTAAATTACGCATTCAGACAACGATGTTTAACAATCCGAGGCGAATTTGCGAATTAGTACAAACCTTAGAACAGGTTTTTGTTTATTAATTGTAGTTTTTACAAATCGTAGATCATCAACGTCAAATGACATATTTTTAAACTGTCAAAAATTTGGTGTACATTACGCGCGCTTCTCACGTTGTCCAATCCGATTCGGGTGATCAACAATGACTGATGGCCGCTAACTTCAGACCGAAAATAAAATAACCAAGTTTTAGTTGGTATCTCAGTGTAAAACTAGGATATCAGTGGCGTAGTATTATTGACGTTTAGGTTGACCTGTCATTTCGTGTGCGGTTAGTAGCTTTTCGTTTTAATTTGCATCATTTCGTAAAAATTATTCATCAGTTTTTCGTTTTCTGTGCGTTCAGGTTGTTCTTTCATTACGTGTGTGACCAATATTTACATATGTATGCATATTAATAAAGAAACTGATTTAAGATAGTCTCACTTAATTGTTTTTATGGAGCTAATTCTTTTAAACAAAAAGCTTTGCAAATCTTTTTGTCAGTAAAAACTGTAGCTGTCGTATTTAAATGGAGAATATTATTACCCGTTCTGTCAATACAAACTTTTTTTACTACGCTACTGGTTTTACCCCATGGGTTACCATCCGTTCGAACAAAGTGCCTAACACCCTTGGCATCAATCATTTTCGATCACCCGATATGACACTAGTAAACTACTACGGGTTCATTTGACCGACTGAGTTGTGTCTAATGAACCGTAAATTTTTACTCACGGGTAACATAACAGTGTCTAACTTGCAGCTCACGGTATTATAAAAAGTAATAGTTTAAATTTAAGATATACAATATTCCCGTCCTAGGACGGGCTAACTGCTAGTTTCATAGAAATTCTTAAAACTTAATAAATGGCTTTTTCTGTCCTATTTAAAAAAGTTTTCAAAAAGCTTTTAAATTTTAAACGAAACTAAGCTTAATAAAATATTTTTTCTGCGTCCGTCCAGAAAATCAATAGTTTTCGATAAATTTTTAGGCTGGAAAATACAACTTTACTGGCCTAAGCCAGAAAGTAACTGGTTGCCGTGGTTATGAGTTGTCTTTACTGGCCTAGGCCGAAAAGTAGCTGGTTGCCATGGTGATGAGTTGTTTTGTTGATTTGCGCTGTCAAACAAGCATCATTATACCACCAAGCGAGTTTGTTAAGTTATTGTTTAATTATGGATGGCTGCGATAGTGGTTTTGGTGTCAGTGGCGGACGCAGGAAAAATATTGTACGTAACATACCCGTAAAGTGTCTTTACTGAACTCGCATGCTTTCAGGACTCGCCTACGGGTCGCCCCAAAACTGCCTACTCGTTCAGTAAAGTACTACTTTCAGGTCTTGTTACGTAAATAACTGTTAGAATCAGATAGTATGTGAATTTCGTACACTTGATTTTTACCTTTCTTCCAATACCATTGTTGTGGAGATTTATTAAAGACATTTGTGTTTTCAATTTTCTAAATTTTTTATCCTTCAACATTTCGTATTTCAAGTGTTTTTCGGAGGGGTTTGTTTTTTTCGGCCGAGTCAATAAACCTTTTCGAGAACCTCATTGCCCATTTGATGTTTTCACTGCAACCTCTCCACTTAAAACTCCCGTTTGTGGGGTCTTTGGGGTGACTTGAACATGAACAAAGACGCGTTGAACCACTTGCACAAGTTCTGGCCATCGCATGAGTTAAAGCTGCAGAACTTAATGCATACACATATGCTTGTTCTCTTGTAGCTAAAAAAATAAAAAATAAAGTTATTTAGTTTGTTTCATGTAAATTGTTTTTTTTTTGTTCTTAGCAAAATATGTTTTGCTTTTCAATTTATGAAAGTTTATTGCTAGTTTGAGATATCAAATACGAGAACGAATTGTTTATATATTAAATAAATTACGTAATGTTCATTTCCGTTTGAAGTTTTCATTTGCAAATTGTTGGCGACGATTTGATTCAAAGTTCAATCAGTTTAATGTTAATTAAAGTATTTGCAGCTAAGCTAGGGCGATATCTTCGCACAATAAAGTCTGATTGTGCAGGAAATCGAATCATTTTATTTAATCTAAAGTTAATCAATCTATGTTGTAGGCTTCCGTGGCCGATGTCCAATGTTTACAAGTTGTTTCCGGGTTGGGACCGCGTCGAAGATTTCTTCATCGCGGACATCTTCAGGGTTGTTGGTTAAACAGCAACTGAAGATGTCCCCGATGAAGGAGGACGAAACGTCGGTTATGAAGAAACCTTCGACGCGGTTCCAACCTGGAAACAACTTATATAAAGTTAATCAAGTCATTTAGCATATTACCCCTAAATAGATCGGGTGTCAAGTAAGGTGCCGAGTCGATTGATGAACAATTCCATCTTCTGTACTGAAAAGTGTCTTTGCAAGTCGCAACTGCCAAAGCTGCGGCATTTTGAATGTGTGGCATTAATTCTTGTGTAGTTCTGCACAATTTTGCTTGAATGCGTGAGAGACCATATAGTTTACGAGCCATTTTGCATGTTCTAGTGACTGCTGAATGCGGTTCCTGTTCTGAATTTTCGATTAGGGTTCGTTTTATCCATCTGAGGTTGGATTTTTGAAGGGACCTGAAAGTTATATGTATACAGTGCTGCGCAAAAGTATGGAAACAGACAAATATCTAGATTTCTAGAACACTATTGAAGATATTACAATGAATTTGGTATCTAACCTTTATCATATGTTCCAGATTCGATGAAAATATTGAAGTTGCAATACGACTTCCGGTTCAACCGGAAATGGACTTAAACTTTGACATTTTATTTGGATTTTTGGATTTCTCTTAAAATATACTTTAAAAAATATATGACTTTTTTCGTGAAATTTACATTTTTATTAAAATTTTGAGCTATATATACGTTGACCATACGTCCTTTATTATAAAGGACAAGTCCTTTATTTCATAGCAATGTCCTTTAGATTTATTTATTTTCTGAAAACTTAATTTTGTCCTTGCTTTAAAAAAAATGTGTGGAAATAAATTAATCGGTGTTTATTGTGCCGGCCACATATGGAAAAATTGTATTAATATTGGTAAAAAATGCCGCTCAGTCCAATTGATATTGAAGATATAATAGTTACAAATTATTCATACTTAAATAAATGTAAGGAAATTTGTTCACCATCAAATCTTAAAGATGATGTAATTATAAAATAATTCCGAAAATTTGCAGTGAGAATTATAAGTTTCTTGTTTTTTCTTTCAACTGTTCCAAAATTACCGCTGTCTACCTTCACAACCTACTTGAAATATATTACTTTGCCCAAATTATGGCCCAAATAATTAACAATAAAATTATTGCGATATCTCAAAAAATATCAATTTTAGGTATAAAACAGCATTCATGTTTTTAAAGGACAATGGACAATTGCAGTTTCTATAAGACTGTAAAAAAAGGGTGTTGTATTAAAGAAAAAAGAGTTACGAATGTTGGAAGTTTAACAACTTTGACCAAGCGTAAAAAACGCCTTTCTATATCAAATTTGTAGAAGTCTCAAATTTGATCTTGACGTTTGTAACATATGTTTTTGTATGTTAAATTAAGTGGTACAAATGTCAATTTGGCAACACCCTCTTCGTATAATAAATAATAATTGTTGTAAGTATAGACAAAAGAACCGTCAGTCTGGCACCTAATGCGAGTCCACAACTATAATTAACGGGCGCCCCTTACTTACCTGCGAAGATTCTTAAATTATTAGTTGTGTTTGTAAATACGCAATCTAGTGTCCCTCTACGATTTGGTTTTTTGAATGATAGTCAAAAACGCATTTTTCAGCAGTAAATTTAATCGTTTTAAGAGTTTGCAATAGTTAACCATCTGTGCTTGTTTTTTTTTTTTTTGATGATACCGAATAAGCGAGATCCCCATGCTGGAAATGTTATCACGGACATTCTGTATACCGGGAAAGAAGTCCGATTTTGTACCGGACTCCCGGAAAAAGCACACATGTCCAATATGAGAAATCCTAGTGTGGACGTTTTCTTGAAGTGCCATATCGATCAGCGTTATTAAATTTCAATTGATAACGCTTTTGTAAAAATAAAAAACGCGTGTGCTACATGGCCGCAGCTATGATTTATTGTCATTTGAAGCAAGCTCAACTGACCATAAAACTAAAATGCATCAGTGCCGCATCGCACGTGTATAAATTGCGTCTACAAGTTATGGACACGTGAACGGTGTAAAAAGTCATATTAAACTAAAATTGAGTTTTGTGATTGCCATGTTAAAGTTACAATTAACACCTACGAGAGCCACACAATTACAGGTGCTGTAAAATAAATTCCGATACCTCGCCCTAATCGTGTGACAATGGCAAACAATTCTTTAACTGTAGGTAACTCCTTTGTGTTAATTCTCACGCGTCATAAAGATAATTTTTTTTAGTATTAGCCGGTCCCCGAAATAATTGTTAATTGTCATATTGTGTACACACATAGTATGTGATGATGGCCCAGTTAAAATTTCGATACCCGCTGCTAAAACTATGTTGGAAAATAAACGAAACTGCACGCATTTGATGACTGATGAGTGGATGTTTTTAAACAAATTTCATCCGCAAATTTTCTTCATTATCAAAATTTAACTGTAAATAGAAATTATACAATTTATACAGGGTCACAATAATCTACATGTGTTCTGTTATATGGGTAACTTTGTTATTATAAGAGTTACATAGTCGGTTAATACAGCAGAGTTAAGCAGAATTTCAAGACGAATTTAATGTCATTGTTAATTTAACCGTCTATGTAACTCTTATAATAACAAAGTTACCCATACTACACATGTAGATTATTGTCACCCTGTATAAGGCGACATATTTCTAAATAAAAATAATTAATGTACAAATATTATTTTATTGTGTGATAAACATTAAACACATTTCTCAACGTGTGTTTAACATTGGAAAGTTAACAATGTTGGTTTTTTAAATATAAAAATGGGCTTGTACTTCCAAATATTGCTTTTAGTCGGTTTTCCGGCTTTAAAGTTAAATATTTAACATCGCAGACTGATGTAGGTAACACGTATAATTCGAATTTTGAAATTGTGAGTTAATTAATATTGAGTTCAAAGTGTATTTTCAAAACTTGCAAGTGTATTAAATCTTCGAGTTTTTCGTTTTCTTTTGTAGTTTTCATTTATCGTTTTTGGACTGTTGTGCAAACTGATCAGAATAGCATTTAATTACACTTAATTATGTAACTAACTTACAGCCACCGAATATTTTGCCCACGTTGCACCAAAAATATTAAAATTATGCACAGTATTGATAAAATTAATTTCATCTTCATGTTTTCACGCAAAGTTAGATTGTTGATACGTTTTCAACATTTCGGGCGGGTTACATTCAGGCCCCACTAATTTTTATAGCGATCATTGTGTATCCCGTTTGCAACAATGATTAACTTTTTCACTAATCACCGCACAATTTTTCTTTCTTGTACTGAAGCTGATGCCGCCGCAGGTAGTTTTAAACTGGCGGTCGGGGCTTTTTTATAAAATCGCGCACGCTCACGAACTGGCGTAACTTTCTTTAGATATGATCCTGCCTTTTTTTTCAAATATGCGGTTGATGTTCGTGTGGCATCTAAAAGCATTAAATTTGCATTCATATTATCTATTTAGTGCTGTAAAATGTGTTGATAATGGCCGTGGTTAACCAACCCCTACCTGTTGGACGAACATCGTCGACTGTAGATTAGTTATTGTTAGTAATGGTTATTGCAATTTAGTTTTAACAGAGTATAGAATGTACAACAGCCGTTTAGTAATTATTGGTTGTTAAATTAAATGAACCACGAGATACGTGTGGAGAGGAATTTAGTTATCGGACGTTGGTTTGCAGAAAAATAAGTGCTATGGGATTTATGATTTTTTTGATACGTATTCATTTGAAGTGTTTTTAAATCTTTATCTTTAATATGAAATTTTGGCAGTCGTTTTTTTTCCTCGTTTGTTTACAATTTTTCAGTTCATTTGTGTTAATATTTGTTTAAGTATTACTTTTTTATAATATAACCCCTAGATTGCTTACAATATGTCTTGAATGTACAATAAGTAAACCCTATATTCAGATGACATGCCAGCAATCGCCCAATGGCTCATGCCCTTTACACCACCATCCCAAAACGGACTTATTTATTTAGAATTTGTCAATTTTAATTAATTAATGAAAACTAGTTTAAATGTCAGATGGTTTAAACCAGGGGTGGGAAACCTTATCGAAACATTGAGCCATTTTAACAAAAATAACCGGTCGATTAATCATAGGTCCCACCCTGGGGCTTTTTTGGCATTGTGTTTAATGTCTCGAACTTCTTAATTGGTAATTCCATCTGATCAGGGATTTAAATATTATAATGAAATAATTTATGAATTATTTTTTGGCAGTGCAAAAAAAACAAACACTTTAACTAAAACTTATATGTTAAAAAAATATTCACAAATTAATTAACACATCAAAACAATTCCAGTCTGTGTACATCTTATTTTATTATATATTAAGAATACTCTATTTTCATCAAATATCGATAATAACGAACACTTCAAATCTATTTTGTTCGGGCTCGTTGATGATTTGCATGGCAGAATACGTGATAGCTTTAACTTCAGTCCCTTGGGGATGTTTTCCGAGAGTGAATTCCTCCCCGTAACACTTGCATTTTGCTGTCATTTCCTCGCCTTCTGTTACGAAATCGGTTATGGATATTTTTTTACAAATTAAATAAGGCTCGCAGCTGAATAGAAATAAAAGTTCGTCTAGGAAGTGAAATAATAGGCTCTCCAAGTCATGTCCTGTGGCTTCGATTTCGGACGATTGTGCTATTTCTACACTTGATAGTTCTGTCATGTAACCAAACATGGCCATGCCGCATTGTTCGAAGGCTTCCCTAAGGTTACCACCCCATGCGTGCAATCTAAACAAATTTAGTTAAAACAGTATGAAAACAGACAGACAGGTCTTATTGTTGTAATTATTATTCAAAGTTATTTTGTAAGATGCATTCCAACCACCTTTATTGCCTGATTATATATTCTCTAAATATCAATTTCATATGTAGCTACTAATTGTATCTTAAGCCACCTTTAAAAAACAAATTAAGCCATATATTTTGGACACAGACACGTAAGTGAAGGTAATGTTAATACAACAATCTTAAGGTTTTAGTGCATCATCTTAATACTTAATTTAAAATTATTTTGATTTATAAATGTTAAACTTTTGTTAGTTGTTACTGTTGAGCGTTGTTGTGAAACTTACTGGACGTCTGCGGTGTGATCCAAATCTACAAAAAAACATATTTTTAGAGGATTTAGTTATATGTAGTTCAGTTTACTTACATTCATATTTTACTGGCGGTATCAGTAATTCAGCTTCTGTAAATTCCATTTCAAAACATGCTATGAACAGTGTGTGATAGTGAGGTTAAACTTTTCAATGACAACATATGCCGTAACGTAGAGTTGGTTGCCTACGTATTTAGGCGTGAAAATTACCATGTTTGATTCCGTTAACTTTTTGCGTTGTCTCACATCAATAATGTTGAGTTTATTTTACTTAGTAATAATTACATTAAAGCAATCTCCATTAATAAAAGAAATATTGGCGTGGTTGCATTTTATTTTTGCTAAGCAATATTTATGTACTAAATATCGTTTTATTTGTATAGTTTATGATGTATACACCAATGAAAATTCAGTTTTTGTTGCAAATAATCATAGAGTGTTTGTTTTCCAGGCGATTTTATTAACTAGTAATAAGTAGTCGCGCTGATTCTAAATTTTTATATAGTAATTAATTGGAAAATGCTTTATTTAGTTGTACGTAATTAGTTTGACTTTATTTGGTTACGAAAAATAGTAACTACTCTATTTATTTTTCAGTCAAAGGTGTTTTACGTTATTATTTTGTAGAACTAGTTCGTTTAATAAATTACCATGCGAGGCCACAAATATAACATCTAGGTCAGTAGTTCTTAACGTTTCAGTAGTCGCGCCCCCCTAATTTCTAGTAACATAATAATCATTAAGATTTATTTTAAAATGATGGTTTTATTTACTAATTATTATTACAGTATCTGAAAATAGGAATTTTGTTACCTACGTTTTGGAAAAACCTATCGTGAATTTTATAAACTAGTATTTAAAATTGAATGATTTAAGCAATCTGGCAACTTCACCCGATTATGATACAACAATATACAAAAATTCAATACTTTACACGTTCTATAAAATTTTTGTGCCCCTGAGAACCCCCCCGGTTAAGAATCGCTGCTCTAGGTTAGCCGTAATCAGTCGAGTTGTAAACTTGTAAAGTTATATGTTTGGTATTAGTGGATACTTTATACAAACCTTAGAATGTCATTTAACTTAAAAAATAATTTGCGAATCCGTTGCTAACATAAAATGATGTAAATAAAAATTTCGCGAAATGTTCTTTATTGTCAACTGTACTCTATTAACAACATTAATCGGGGCTAGTTTAAATTTTTTATTTCATCGTTTTTCAATATTATAATACTTTTCACTAATAAAAAAACTTTCAACCTTTAACTTAATTTTTTGTCTCTTATTAGATAACCTTATTTTAAGAACCTGTCACGTTTAACTTAACGGCTAGATACGTTGCAACGTTTCCAAAGCTAAACAAGAAAGTCATTTGGGTTTATAAAATAAGGTGTAATAGACGTTTTAGTAATAATTGCTATTTGAAAACTCTCGCGTTCAGCAAACATCTGACTTTTTTGGTGTTACAACAATCAAAGTTTTAATGAAAATTACTACAGTCTGAAAAGGTGTTCGAAGCGCAATTTATTGTAAGGCCTAAACACAGGCAAATTTTTTAATTGTTGATATTAAACTAACTTCAGATGGAAATGGTTCGTTGAAGACGTGCAGCAATTTAAGATAAAACTATTAAATAATGTTTTCATTGTATTCTTGAATTATTATAATTTTTTTTGTTAGTTAAAACTTAAGTTGCAGAAGAAGTTTTGAGTCTTGAGTAAAATATAGGTTTTTCGTTTTTTTAAAAATTTTTAACGATTGTTTTTATGCATATTTAGACTGTAGTAATTTTCTCTAAATATATAAAGTTCTATATAGAAACAACAAACGCACTTATGTACATACAAAGATGAACAATGATTTCGTATATAAAATTTCTGGTTCAACCAGTTACAATCCTTAACCTTAATATATAGTTATGTACATCAACAACTGGCTTAGCTCTAAGATAAAAAGGCTCATACGTACATCCACCCTCACGTGTTAGTACATTTATTTAGGTTTATTAAGCAATTGTTTTGGCAAACGCAACAATCGCATTCGGCTCTACATATACGCTCTATAATTTGCTTTAATTTTAACTGAAACATTGCAAAAATATACAAAAATAGCCCCGGATTTGTGTAATAACTAAGCGTTTGCATATGTAGCACCTTTATTTTGCGTTTGATTAAAAAGTAAAAGAGAAATGTAAATGACTGCCCACATACTGAAGCTCGATCAGTTTTCCAAAACTTTACACACATAGAAAACTATGAGCTATCATACTTTATGCTTGGTTACAAAATAGAAACATGAATTTTCTATAAAAATCGTTTTATCTATCCTATTAATTAGAAACAAAAGGCCTTTTAAACAAAATAGGCGTACATATTTTTTTTTGTAATCAACAACAACAACGCTATTATAGCAACAATAACTATATATATCTGAATAACATAACAATACTACAATGCAAAGTAGATAACTGATTGATTATAAATGTAAGTGTAAAATTTATAAATCGTGGGAGAAAACCAATTTTTTTTTTTTTTTGTGTGTTTGCCTAATATTGAATATTTTAATTTTTGGACGTCTGTATTTTGAAGTTAGTATAACGTAAAAGTAAGTGTTAAATTTGAAATTACCACTTTTATAGTTTTTTTTTTTTACATTCCTGTATACTTTTTAAGAATGTTCTCGAGTATTAGATGTTATCCTCCGTCAGGCCATAGTTTTTTTTTTTTAATTATAAAAGTAAAAAAAAAGCGAAGTCTACTTTGCATTGTGAAGGCATACATTTATAAAGAACATATTGAGCTAGATGTTATAGACTGCCAAACATTGCAGAATACGAATATTTCCAGGATGTCCAGAAGTATGTCGATTTTATTCAACAAATCACCCTTAAGAATCGATTTTTGGATCGGTCTGACCGATAAGTTTTGGTCTTGCATCGAGTTAATGGACATATTTCTGTACACTTTAGCTTGTATGCTTTATTCTTTAACAAATATTACATTTTATGTAAAATAAACGAGACATTTTCATTTATGTTACATACTTTTTGCAAGTCAGATGTTCGCTTTAATGCGCCTATAGGATAAAATTGCTCCTACACAATTTAACATATTTATTGTTCGTACACAAATTTTTAAACTACTAATATCAAATGTGTTTGAACTTACTGTTTGTTTTTCGCAAAACTAACTACATAATAAAGCTGGGTCATTGGAAACGTTACAAAACAATTTAATTTTAAAACGGTCTTGGCAAAATGCTGTGTTTAAAGTGACGATTTAGTGTGATGTGATAAAAGTGAAGAAAATTACAGACTTAAGTTGTGCAAAGTTTTCGACATAAGAGTGTCATATTTGTATGCATTTATATGCAAAAACTTTGCGTTCGACTAGCAATGTCAGAAATTCTGCATGTTATCGTGTTGCAGTTGTAATACCTGGTCGTGTTTTTTTTTTTTTTTTCATGTTTAATGTTTAAAGTATAAGAAGACGAACATGCTCGAAATTTTTTGAAAATATCAAATTTAATGACTTTTTGGTTTTATAGAACTGGAATATTTCGTTAATTGGCATGTTTAATTTTTTTTGACTTGTTTTAATGGACTGGTCGTTATCAAAGAATATCAAAGGCTTATTAATAAGTTCACTGCTAGCAAATATGACGAATAGTTTTGAATTTTAAAACACTTAATTTTACGCAAAAAGAACTTGGTATTTAATTGTATACAACATTATAAAAGTTGTTTTATATGGCTAATCTATCAAAAAATATATTTTTACCATTAATATTGCGATTTAAGGCTTAACGATTTTGCTTAATCGTTTCTTTTTTATGTATTCATTGTTTATTATTCTTTTGTTGTTTTCGTACGATCGATATGAAATTAAGCAAAACGAATCGTGACTGAAAACACAGTTTTGCCAAGTCAATTAGCATTTTGCGTAGAGATCTCTACCGAACACAGCTAGTACACTTGACCACTAGCGACACTCGCGCATTGCGGACGAAACTAGAACTTATCTACGTAGAATCGTTCCCAATATAATTAATTATATCATATTATATATATATTTTTTGATTTCTGTACTAAAACATACTCACACAAACATTTTTCACATTGTTTTGTTTAATAATACAACGTGGACGTAATATAACTCATACAGCTGAAAATTAAATTTAAAATATAATCTGTTTACATTGGTGTATTTCAGCTATTGGATGTGGAAATGTTTTAAACATGAAAAATCGGCAAAGCTACACATATCTAATAATGCGAGACATTAAAATTTATTTAAACAGTCGAAGTTCGATTTTCTATCCAGTTTTTGAAAATAATCTGTTAGCCTTTTTTTTTAAGCGCGCCTTAATCGTAATTTGTGAAAAATTAAGTTTTGATGCTGCGCCAAGAAAGCAGTAACCATTTTGTAACAAATACCAAAGGGTTCACCACGATTTCATGTTGAAATAGCTAAAATTACCTACACACTGGGTTAGGAAATAGCAGAAACAGTTTAGGGTGACTCTTTTTAAATGCATGTTTTGTTGCAATTTTTTGCTTCAGCTAAAGAGTTTTTGGTGAAAAATAAGTAGGTAGCTTGTGTGTCGCTTTTATAATACTTAAAACATTTCCGCATTTTAGTAGATACATAACTATACATAACAATTGTCTAAGTAGATGTTTTATATCGCAAATGAAATTGACTGTGTCTGTGAAGTCGCAAACCTGCATGTTGTTAGTTTTGAAAGTAATTTTTAATAGTGTTGGTTTGCAGTCGCCATATTACTAAGCCAATTTTTTTACATTAACAAATACATATACACATAAATTTTACCCTGATAAAAATTATTATAACAATTTGCGACTTGCGTGGTTCGTGTTGTACATAGGTGTTGTTATTTTTGCTGCTTCATAGAGCACAGTCTTTGGAGAGATTCTGCCAATATATTTTTTTAAAAATGTAATAAAAAACAACTGGTAACAGAAGGAGTAGTAAATTAATAGTGACTGCGATATTAAAATAAAAAGTAAGTGCCGTGTTCTAAAGATTTGGAACATTGTACTTTTTTTGAAATATTTCTTTAAGTAAATGCTCTCAAAGTTTGGATTTTGTTGATCTAGTAAAGTCTCGGTTATTCGACATTCATTTTTATTAAGGCTTCCTATTTTCGTTCAGTTTTTTTTTTTTTTGTAAGTTAAAATTTAAAAGAGAACAACAGTATTAATTTATTGATTGTGGTCTGGTGGCGTTTTGTGTTAAATAATCGAGAGTGTACTGTCAAATGTAAAAATTCTCAAAGCAATGTAAACAGAAACGTATTGGGGATATTTTTGTATTGCCAGAATCTCCGTAAAAAAATCCAAATGAGTATCTGCGTATCTGTTGATATGAAGAATTGTGCTATATATATATCGTTGACGTTCAAAGTTATTAAAATAACACTAAGAGTCGGTGGTATCACTAAGCACTCATTAAATCCAATATTTTGGCAGTTGAACTTGCACTTAACCGAGGAGTGTATGGTGTTCTAATAAAGTATAACTGCTACAACCAGTTCGAATTTTCTACGTCCCAATGACTAGGAGATCTCACATTTAACAATATTTAATTCTGTCCGTTTAAACGTCTAAATTGCCATATGTTCTGTTAACAATAAAAAATCAACTCATATAAGGAAAGATTGGATCGCAAACTATTGAAGACTGCCTCGTGGCTGATTGGCGAGTATATTTATGACCACCCGTACACCGTTGTAACGGACAGATCGCCGAAAATTTTGATGAAAATCCGAAATTAATTATTATCTTCTGTTTACAGAGATCGATTCATTGTCTGTTTTATTTAGCGTTATTTAGTGAATGTGTTTGATATCATTTTCTCGATATAATACAAAATATTGCAACAGAGTTTTCGTTATTAGTATCAAAATAAATCAATAAAAATCAATTGTATATAATGTATTTTCAACATCAACAATATATTTTTAATAAACGTTATTATATCGAATGTATATACTTCGCAACAGCCATAAAAATGAGAGTCAGCTAATACCAATAAATTCTATTATTTGTTAATATAAAATGTATCGTTTCTACTTAATTATAACAAATGTGATCCTAATACATAATTAGTATACGGCATGTTTTTTGGAGACTATTTGCTAGATCTTTGTTAATACCGAAATTATAATTGACAAATTCGGTATTTTTCTGACTCTACATTTATTTTGCAGTCCTAGACAAGTTCTTTCTATGTGCACCAAGAAAATTCTCCTATAAAAAGTTCACTTACAACTCTGGTTAATTGTGAAAATTCCTTTTTGCCATTTTAAGTTGAGTTTTGACGACTGCAGTAGTCAGTCGCTTAAGCAAGCAAACTTTCAATCACAAGAACTTAATACGAAACGCTGAAAAGTTATTTACATCCTACGTCTAAACGCAATTTGTAACAATTGAAAAAATAAATAAAAATTCATAGGAAAATCTATGCAGCCATTCTCAAAACGTACTCAATTGACGAAACTATAAATTTGTGCGTTTTTCATTTGTAAAAGTCTGGCAGTCATTTGTAATGTTTGGAAATCTGCTTCTGCAGTTGTATTTATTTGTAAACATTCATTTTACGTGAAACGAAGCAATTTTCCAAATTAATATGCGACGGTTTGAAAATTGTACTTCAGAAGTTTAAAATTTGAAGTTGGAAAATCGATCATGCTTATAGAAAATTTTTTGTTTGAAAACGTTGCTTATAGTCATTATTGTCGCGTGGAGTTTGTCGTAATTCTTTTTGTTTAAGTCATCGATAAAATAAAAGCTTTAAGCTGTATTTAAATGTTAACCTGTATTTTTTAGTTTGAGTTTGGCCAGTTTTTTAAAATTGTAATATTTCTAAAATGACGAAGACGCATTAGCTGTAAAGAGACAATACAATTTTCTAAAATTTATTACTGTTGGGAAATTTGTTTGAGATTAATTGGGCTTTTTTATTATAGGTACTGTTTTCTCTTTTGGCTAAGTTTAAACTGATCTTAAGGTATTCTTCACAACTGTTGCTTTAAAGCAATCTACAATTAGTTAACTTTTTCTTTAAAGAAGGGCAAATAAATGTTTTAAATCTTCGTCGATGTGCTTAAATATTGTCGTACAAAAAAATTTGCACTTGTTGGGGATTGCAGTTTTGTAAATGTTTAAACCTAAAATCATAACCGAGATGGCACTGGGGTTGTTTTGGTGACATTTCTAAGGCCCCCTTAAACAAGTGTGAATCGGAAAAGAACCGTTTTCGTAATGACTTGGATTCGGTACTTAGTTTACATTATATTATTCCAAAGTAAGAATTAATTGATATAAAAATGGTCGATTTGTCACAAGAAACCAGAAGATGTACGTGAACAGAACACATATTTCCTAACTTCCCTAAAATTCTATGAGCACGGTCTCCATTTGGTCTTTATTCGCCTGAAAGATGTCCGCACACTGTTCGCGCACATAACCAACAAACATTGTATTATGTTATTAGAAATCCATATTTGTGTTAATAAAATCCATGCGGTCCACAGAGGATGCACTTTATTTTGAGTTCGGGTGGCGCTCGATAACGCAATAGCTTTGCAATCCGCTGGCCTCGTAGCGCTACCGGCTGCACATCGCACGGGCACTGGGGTGTCGTTGGAAGGCCGCCCTGGGCAGTGCACACACAGCCCCCTGCCCGGTGAGCCGCAGTGCGAATAACAACAGTTTTCATCTCCGTGCGAGGACTTCACATACTGCTCGCCCGTTTCTGGAATATTGGGATCTGAAAACATACCTCGTATTATTATCCGTATCATAATTTAAAAATAAAAATAAAAATCGCGAAAATTCCATCGGCCCCAGCGCGGGGATTCCCTAACACGCGTCTTTAATTGTGGGAACCATATCATAGCGAACAAGCGAAGGCTTCCTGCTAGGTTCGCTTTTGTAACTTCTCCCATTCAAAGTTTCGTCCTTCATTCATAAGAATGTTGCCCAAGTACAGGGTGGATCAAATCGAATGTTTTACGTGGTAGCTCGGTAACCGTAATAATTAGCGAAAATCACTTGTTTACGAAATCACGATAATAAAATTTTTACGTAATTAGCCAGCCATAGCTCGGTTGTTTTTTTGCAACACATAATATAAAGATATACATTTCACGAAAGCTAAAAAGACGCTCTTTCATATAATATAAAGTCATGGCCAACTAGGGTTTCCATTGAAAAAAATATAAGTTTACTTCATATCTCGAAAGTAAAGGTCGCTTAAACGTTTTTAATATTGTTTTTAAATTAAGCATATGATGAAATTTAAATTTTCGTCTATAGTGGCAAAATGAAAAATGATATAAAAATTCTGATTGCACAGGCGTTATTTTCTCAAAAAATAGCCTAAGAGACCGATATCAGATTTCCACTAACTATTACGGTAACAAAGATTACCGAAATATTCGAATTTGGTCCACCCTGTACATCTGATTTCGCGAGATAACTTTTGTGGTACTCGTTGTGAGTAAAATGATCGGAATTGATTTTGAAAATTGTAACATCAAATTGTTAAAGTTGGCGAACAGCGTAATTGCCCTAAGCGGAAAATGTATTTAGCCTACTTTTCAATAGTAAACTTAACTTCTAACGTTAGTGTGCCTATAATTTGATTTCCTGATATTAAATTAATTTTTAGTTCTCTATGAACAAGAGCCGGCCTAAATTTACCTAGCCTATTGCATAATACATTTCCCCAAACTAATTACATATTCCACCAACTAGATCAAATGTGCGTTTATATAAAATTAACATACTGTTTTATACTAATAGATATTAAGTTAGTGGTTTTTGAGTATCGGTTAAATGTTACGTAATGCATAGCGATAAATTAATAATGCCATTCCCATGTATGTTACAGAACCGACGTGTTTTTGAAGTTTTTAAAATTATAATTCTTTTAAAATATTCGTCTCGCAGTTCCATTCCTCCGGGCTAGTATTCTTATTTATTTACTGCTTTTAATTTTAAACTTTTCCGAAAAGCTGTTAGCTGTCTTCCATCGAAAATACTTTTATTTTTCTTTTGGCGTGCCGCGTACAAGTTTAAGTAATTTTATTTTTAAAAACGCTGCAAATAAGGGTCGTGCCATATTTGCTCGCTTTATTATTAATAAATGTTGATTAAGTTTTAATCAAGTCGAGACCTTCGAGTGAGATTGAATAAATAAATAACAAAAAAAAAAGAAGATGTTTTGCTAATTAGAACGTTAATGCCAACTTGCTCGATTTCAACAGCGTTTAGAAAGAATCAACAGGATTTGCAAAACGCAGAAATTGTATTTGTATTTGGTCATGCTGAAAATAGTTTTTGTTCGAAAATTATTTTGTACCATCCATGTAATATATTACTAAAAAGGTGTCGGTGTCAGTGCCAACTTTGTCGTTTTGCTTAACACAAGACATCGTATCTTGCCAATATTCTTGAATATGTGCAGTTTGTAATTTGTAATAAATTCATGTTGGCGTGTAATTAGCCTCTAAAGCTAAATTTTGTCGGGCTGGTTCATTTATTGCATAAAAATAAGTTTCATCTGGCTTACTATTTTTAGAGACGCCTCTTTAAAACTGTTTAATATGCTTGTTTAATTAATCATAATTATTTGATTACGTGATTTATTTATAATCATACATCTAGTACAAACACAGCTTCTAATAACAATATAACAAAAATGTTTCTTCAGCGACACGATATTTTTGTTTGTAATTTTACCTCTGCTGTGAATTTTCTGTACTTTTATATGTAAATTGTATTATTTTATTTTACAACACTTTATATTTCCAGATAAAAACACTTTGTGAAATAGTTTTCGTTCTGTGACATTTGTATAATTGTCAAGTGCTTCAAGTAATTCAAGCACTTGTAATTACATTGTTTTATAAAATCGAAGATTAACTGATAAGACAAAAAGAGGTAGTTAATTTTTACGCTTAAGGCAGTGTAGATAGTACCTTGTAACGATCAATTTATGTATATATTTTTAACATAATGTATTCGCAGATTCGCACAGAGAGACAACATTTCGAAAGTTCAATTAACTTCAACGTTGATTTTTCTAAATCCCGGGCTTGCGTTCGATGCATACGTGAATTTTAGTTACCTTTGCCATAATAAATTATATTATTCATCAATAAGACGGTCTCTTCATCGAATAAGCTTTGAAGAATTGCAGTGGGGCCATTGACCGCTGTATGGGCCACTCCAGGTTCATTAGAATATATAGGGCAATCACGTTACATAATTCAATATATCGTGCAAACGGGAACTAGACAGTTCGTTGCGAATAAAACTTTTTTGTGTTCGAACACACACACACACTTTGTTACTGTAAAGATAATATTTTGTACTTTGTTGAATTCGTAAAATGATGATTTTTGGTAAGGAGGCAAAATATTTTGCATGTGCTGTAAAAGATACTTTAGCATTTCTTAAATGATATTTGTTAGAGAACTATAAAATTAGTACTGCAAATTTTGTTCTTCGTGATATATATGATCGAAAAATGTTAACATATATTCATATCTAACTGTAGAGTTTTTTTTTCTATCACCTAAAATGCAAAATAAGTTGATTGTGGTGGAGGAGGGCAACAAAATTAATTTAGTAATTTCTTTACGTTATCCGCACGGAAAGATACTATGAAGGTACTTTTAAATGCCAATTTTTATTTGTAGATAATTTTTAAGTAAATTTAACACAAGTGCAGTATTAAATTTGTGTACAAATCAGACTCGTACACTTCACAACGCTATTTGAGTTGTCCTGACGACAATTGGAGTGGTACAAGCGTTTGTGCGACTAAATTCGCAACATGTTTCATTTGCTGGAACTGTAGAAATAGTTAAATAATTTGTAAATTCTCAGGAGTTTCGCGGAAATTTCGCTTGATTTGGCAACAGTACCCATTACACACACACACAGCAAAAAAAAATTGTGGCCTCGATTCGAAAGTCTTACGATCCGACGATTAAAAGAGAGTTAATTTTGAAACGTTTTGGCTTAATAGATTTTACGTTACCATTTGTTTAAACTACCGTAACATTTAAATTCACTCAAAAACTGATTGCCCACTAGTTACATAAACACTTAATAGGCGGCATTCAATGGCGAGGGTTATTTTACTTCAAGTAATGACCTTTTAACGTCCCCGCTGGCATTAAATTCTATAAAATATTCATTTATTACCTATCGTTATAACTCCGTCCGAGCGCTTGGAAACAGAAGGGTGCATTTTTCGCGTAATACATTTTATGAACGGTGTATTTCATGCTTTCACCAGGGTGAACCTACTTTCGACAGTTAACATTTTAACAAAACAAACTTGGCGAAATAAATTATCGCCGATAATTTGATTATTGAATGTGAATTATGACCAGTGGTGGCGAAAATGTAACGTCCAGGAAGGGTCATAACTTCTCTTTTGTTTCAAGGTAAAACTGATCAGTTTTCCGTATTATCACCGTTGCAAATAATTCTTTTATTATATTTCAAAGACGTTTTTCGTCGTTTTTGGTACTCGCAACTTTGTTCTTGGATATTTTGCATTAAACTCGTTGGCAACAGCCGCAAGATAAACTTAAGGAATTATGGGAAAACCAGAGATGTATTTATTGCACCTAGTTTAAAACTAAAAAGCGCGTAAGAAGCGGCAATTAATTGTTGTTTCTAAGCTTTTATAAGTAAGTATAACAAACTGAATGGTCGGCGTAGATAAGGGAAACTGTCAGAGCAGACAGAGTCGGGCTAAAACTCACCGTCATTATTTGTATGAAAAGTAGAACGTCACGCCATTAAATTGATGTCGTGATACTATTAACATGAAGTGACGGGGATGCCATATAAAATATTAAATTCGCGGGGCCTATCGAAAATGAATAGACTCGATTTAAAGTGACTGGAATCGAAGTTGAAAATAATCGCCGCCTCAGCGTTCAGGTATGCGTTCCATGTATAATTTTGTAGAGAAAAGTATGTAGGTAAAGGGCGAAATAGAAGCTAATTCCAAACAGATATTTTCTACCGTTAGAAACGATCAGATACGCCAACTGTACAATTGAAATGTATTGGCAGAAATTGTTGTTAGTAAAACTTCTTTGGAGGCGAGCTCTTGAGCGTTTAAATTTTATCCAAAAGTGGACCGTAGTCATTGCAACAAAGTTATTTTACCAGGACAAACTCAACTTTATCGATAATGAAATTGTATCTGTGTTATAGCGCTCACGAGTGTTAAATGGCAATCGGACATGATTGCTTGTTGTAAAGGACGATTGACACTATATTTCTGATACTTGGTTGAACGTCAGCTTTACAGGTCACGTCTGTCACTCGTACAGTTCAGTTTCCAACACTGAGACCGTGATCGTTTCAAGAGCAATCAATAATTCAGAGATTCGCTTTATAGGGCGATGGCCTCAGGCAGATTTTGGCCCCACAGACACTGTTAGAAGCGACGGGTACGTGACCACTGCTCTACGAATGTATTGCATCAAATCGAGCTGTTGTTTATCCACTTTGAAGCGAGTACATCCATCAACCATCATGCTATTGGATAATTCAGTAAAATATGTGGGAATACTCCAGATTTTACTTGGTGCAAGTAACTGGTTGTACAAGGTGGACCAAATTCGAATGTTTTACGGGGTATCTCGGTTACCGTAATAGTTAGCGATAATCTGATATCGGTCTCTTAAGTATTTTTTTTTGAGAAAAGAACGCCTATGTTATCAGATTTCTTATATCGTCTTTATTTATTAAAATAGAACAAAATGTTATTGAGGTTTTTTTATACAACTTTTTATGATTAATTTTAAAAGAAAATTAAAATTTTGTTAACGACGTTGTTTTTCGAGATTTGAAGTAAACTTGTATATTTTTTAAATACCCCGTCATACATTCGAATTTGGTCCACCCTGTACTTCTTCCCATTTTGTGCAAGAAATAACAAACATGAGCTATTTTTCAAATATACGTGAAATATTATTGAACAAGAAAATGTCGTTTTACTGAAAATACAAAAAAATAGCTTTGAAAAGTGACGCGAAAAAGTGCTCCCACTGGTACAGTTTTAACAGGAACTGTTGTGATTCCTGTGCAACAGTTATTTATGGCCGATCGAATAGAAGATTAAAGTTGCGGTAAAAAATAACGTCGTGTATTTTTTATAAAAATGCTGGTGTGAAAATATTTCGTGAACTTCAGTTTAGTGCATTTTATAGACAGCAGTTTTTAAGTACCTACTGTACATTTATGTGATCCAAAATAAAATCAATTCAGCAAAATATTTCAACTGAACTATTACGACTTGCTTGCAAGAACATAAAACCTTCTAGCAATTTGAAATAATTTAAAAGTCGTGTTTCGTTTAGTCCTTTACGATAAGTTGACATCAACAGGTACCTACATGTTTTTATACACATGTAATATTAAAGGAAATGTAATATTTGTGAGAAGATTTGATCAGAAATTGCATCGGAAATATAAATTGAAAACAAAATTTCATTAGTTATGCCATTTGACTCGAAGAAACCGAGCGGTTTTTCTTCGCGTTTGGGTTTTAAGAAGAGGTATAAAAACGAGTCTGATGATTTAATTTTTTGGTTATTCTATCGTTCACACTTGCGAAATCGCTGCAACTATTGTCATCAGTTGATTGCCCAACTTCGTTCACATTTTTATATGTTTCTGTTTAGGTCCGTTATAGCTGCAGATAAAACAAAATTTAGCTGTTATCGCGTCCTATTGTTTCATTCAAAGTTCTAGCGTCATTGAAGTGATAAGGCATCAGCGTTTTTCTGTTCTTTTTGGCTTTGTGTTGTGGTAAAACTGTAAAAATTCTATTGAATTGCGTTAACTGTCCATGTAAAAATAAATGAGTTTAAATAAAAATCACTCATCATTACATTATGAAAGGTTTATTGTATTGTTCATTTCAATAATTTACGAATTTGTCGATGCAAATGTTCATATCTACGTTTTTTTCCGGACATTTTCTTTCTATTCCAAGTTCATGTAGTAAATATACTTAATCTGATTATGTATGGTGCCTTGGTGCCATTATCATGTACAATATAGTACCCTGTATAGAGTGGACAAAATTCGAATGTTTTAAGGGGTATCTCGGTTACCGTAATAGTTAGCGAAAATCTGATGTCGGTCTCTAGTTTTTTGATAAAATAACGCCCATGTAATCAGAATTTTTATATCGCTTTCCATTTCGGCCCTACAGATGAAATTTTAGCATTTTTGAAAATTTAGTAGGTATAACTTCTTGATTTCTTAAAATAGAATAAAATGTCATGAACATTTTTTTATACAGATTTTTATCTTAATTTAAAAACAATAATTTTTTTTAGCGACCTAGACTTTCGAGATGCCAAGTAAACTTATATTCTTTTATAAGAAAACCTTAGTTGGCCACGACTTGAAAGAGAAATGTTGAGCTTTTCAAAAATATATAGTTTTGTAGATTTGTTGCAAAAATAATCTAGATATGGCTAATTTTGCAAAAAATTCCTTACCAAAGTTTGCCACGATTTCGTAAACAAGTGATGTTTGCAATTATTAAACAACTAACATCATTTCCAAGTAAATTCTGCAGCAGCCGCTACGTTTTTATCACTTACCTACAATGTAATATTCTAACATATTAACTTTTCAAAGTGTTCAAATTTAGCTATCATTACAATACCACAATAAGCAGTTATAAAATACAAAAGAATACACGGATTTGATGAAAAGGTGAAACATTTTTTTTTTACTTGTTTATTAATTGCAAACATCACTTGTTTACGAAATCATGGCAAACTTTGATGGGGAAAATTTTACAAATTAGCCATATCTCGGTTATTTTTTGCAACAAATATATAAAATAAACAAATATACAGGGTGTGTATAAATTGGCGAAAGCGCTACACGTGGCGATGTTCTTTCGTAAAATTCTAAGTCGAAAATCTTAATACAAAAATGTTGTACCATGCTACCTATGGCCTCAGGAACCATTTAAAAAAACAAAAATTTGGAAACCTTGTATCAATTGGTTTGCGTTTGGACATTTTTTTATTAGCAATTTTTACTTAGATATTTATTATGTTTATTCGAACTGAAAGCCTTCAGTTCGTAAACATAGCTGCAATCTTTTTGGTATCGTCTAACACAAACTAGAAATAATTACGAGAAAAACAGAGATGACAGGTAATGACAATGTTGCCATATGTATTATTTTCATTCAAATCAGTGATTTACATATTTTCAACACCAATTTTTGAAAGGAAAAACAATATCTAGGACAAAATATTATTGAAAATTTATTTTTATTCCAAATCGCAGCCTTTTCATTAAAATATATTAAATAATAACGCTTATTAAAACTTTGAGGATCTCTTGCAGACACAGCAAGCATGGTACAACATTTTCGTATCAAGATTTTCGACTTAGAATTTTACGAAGAACATCGCCACGTGTAGCGCTTCCGCCAATTTATACACACCCTGTATAAATATACTTTTAAAAAGCTAAAAAAAAATTCTCTTTCAAATAGTCATGGCCAACTAGGGTTTTCTTATAAAACAATATAAGTTTACTTTACATCTCGAAAGTCTAGGTCGCTAAAAAAAATTAATTGTTTTTAAATTAAGCATAAAAATCTGTACGAAAATCCTCCATAACATTTTTTTCTATTTTAATAAATAAAGAAGTTATGGTAAATTTTAAAAAATGCTGAAATTTCATATTTCGTCCGTAGTGCCAAAACGGAAAGCGATATTAAAAATGTGATTACATAGGCGTTCTTTTTTCAAAAAATCACATAAGAGACCGATATCAGATTTTCGTTAACTATTACGGTAACCGAGAGATACCCCGTAAATCATTCGAATTTGGTCCATCCCGTACGTTGCACGGCGTTAGCTGGACATAGATCTAGACACCTTACCGAGACAGAGAAACGTAGGCTCGCCGGCATATTGTGTGGGGTGTGCAGGGGCACGATCCCCAGGTAACATATAGGGGCACTGTTGTTCTACTGCTTGACACACACTTCGACATGGTCTCACGCGGTAGTCTGCTTCAAGAAATCGAGGCACCAATGAGCTGCACACCCACCCCCGGTAAGCTTCCTGAAAAAACAAACAGTTACCATTAGTGCACATCCACAAAAAATACAGAAAATATAATACGCTACACAAGACATATAAATTCGTGTTCAATCACTGCGCGGCAAAACTTGTTAATTGTATCAAAATGTAAAGAAAATTTGGGACCGAATATTTCATTTTAATGGTTTAAGTAATCTTCAATTAGTAATTTTCTTTTATTACAACATAATTTAAAAAGGAAGCAACAAAAGAAAATGGGGTCTGGTGCGCGAAAAATAATCTTATAAGCGAGACAGACCTCGGTAAATGATTTTAATTGTGGTTAGGTTTAATTTAGGTAGCCGTTGCGAGGAGGAAGGAAATAGTTTTATACAAAAAAATTTCGCTAATATTTGGTGTTAAAAGGACAGATAGCACATTTTTCGTTCAAATAAATACAGTTTCATAACTCAGTTCAAAGTTGATTGAGACAGTTTTGTAAAATATTTATTTAACAGCTTAAATAACTTTTAAAATTTTAGGTGCATTCTGTACGAACCTTAGTTTTCAGTAGGTAAATCGATATTTGCAGATTTATTTGACTGTGATGGTTAATATTAACTGTCATCGTATGTTGATAAATAAGTAATTTTGAGTTTTCTTTAAAATGGCGTTTAGAGGATCCATCAAGCTGTCATATATTCATATGGTCAGGTGCACCGCGGTCAGCGAAATAATGCAGGACTCGCATCGAATACAGAAGCAGCAGGAATTGTCAGCAGGAATTGCGCGGAAACGCTCGTATCTCCTCGCGAAAGTTTTGATAATGCCAGCGTCACGAGAATGTCGAACTCTGATTGCTGTTGTTAGTATATGGGGTCTTTCGTTAAAACAGGGAGGAAACTCGGAGCTCACATCTGTTGTATTTATTTTAATATAAAGGGCTTGCTGACAATTAAAGAGGGTGCTCCAGGCGCAGGAATAAGTTTTCGTGTATGTAGAGAGTGCGTTGTTTTGTAATTTGTCCTCGGAGAGATGAAACTTTCGTTAGTACGGGCATGTTAATGCTTTGAACTAAATCTGGCGACGGTGCGTTTTACCCCAAAACTTACCTGAATTACAGGTAATTTGTCTGGTTGGAATGGAACGACTTGCACGATCTTAGAATTATTCAAACAAAATATCGAAGATTTATTTATTCTTTGAAAATGTCGTACGCAGTTGAAGACAAATAAAAAACAAATTAAAAATGTGTTCACAAACAATATTCGAAACCTGACATAGATTTTTATACAAGTTTATCTAAGTAGCACTTTTACTTGTTGAAGAAAATCCATACCAGTTCGAGACTATCGGTTGTTTGCTATAAGATCATTTTATTATTTAAATTACATAAGAAAAGCATGTATTGCCGAAGAGATGAGAATCTCGTATTACTGGTATAGTTTTTTTAAGGGAGCTAACCTTTGTACTTATTCGTGTTTAAAATTAATCGCTTAAATAATTGAAACATTTGTCGTACCCACATGGTTATTTAAAATTAACCGTGTTTATAGAATACAATAGTGGCATAAATTATAGAATTTAATGCATTTACATCGGCAATGTTAGTTTAAGCATCGTCGTTGTGCTAATGAACCCCATAATGTAAGGAATACGTCGAATTGTCGTAACGGTACTTAACTTTGTATGCTGTAATGTCCTGAAAAGGCAGTTATATTGTTCCTCGCGTGACGTTCTGTACGCTTTTCTGGTATTTCGCATCTAAAAGTCGCTTAGCATCTAACCTAACTTCGCTTGTAAAACAGCAATAGCTAGACATTTATTTTGCAGGAAATACTCTCCTGTTACTTCTTGAAAGAAAGCTCAAACGCGGACGTGAAGACAGTGGTCCAATTTCGATGGGATTACATGGGTATCTCGCTTAATATTACAGATAAAGAAACGCTTAAAACTATCAAAAAACGTGCAGTTTTTTAAGACAAACTTTGAGACATTTTCAAAAATATTTTATCATTTCCGGTTGTTGAGTTATTTAAAAAAAAAACTGTTGTAGGTATTGGTAATACATATTTATAGGTCATGGCTAACTATAGCTTCTGTTTAAAAAAAAAGGTAAGTTTGTGTTATAACTTTTTAACGGTCAGCGTTATAAATTGTTTTTTTAGTACCTATCGAGTTTAATATGAAAATATAAAAAAAATAGTATTCATAATTTTTTTCGATATTTTTAACACCCTGTGCATGGTGTTAAATAATAACGTCGCATTTACAACTAATTTAAGTTTACAATAAACTTATTTACAAAGAAGTGAAACAAAAAAGTTGAAAGTTCGAAACGTTAGTACATTTTTGTATGATGCACGAAAAGTTTTTTAAACCGAGGAAGGGAAATTGTTAGGATTAATTTAAATCTGCGAGCACGTCTTTATTAGGCATAAAACCGTTATTATTTCGTTGTTGTGTACGCTACATCCGGTATGTAAATATTTCATAAATCAGTCGACAATTATCGTCTGCTTGTTACAATTAGTCGTTCAAGATGAATATTATTCGTACAAAGAACTCGCCATTAAATATGCAGTACTGCCAGTTGGACTTACTCTTTTTAATTTTGTTCGTAATAAATGTTTCATGTTATCCTTTCCTTTTTTCTGTTATGTTCGACGTCGTTACTGCAGCCTAGCGCCGATGTAATTTAGCCACTAAATGTAAAATAACAAACTTCTTTGCTTTTTCCTAATTGGATTACATCAGTACAGGTTTTTATTGAGTGAAAAATGTAAGTTGATGCAGCTATTTAGGTACAAATGAATTTCGGATCGATTTATTAGGCGAAAAAGTTGACTTTTCAGTGCAGTGCAGATGATGTTTTTCACGTTAACACATGCATTAAAATCTGGTGCAAGTCTAGCCAATGCCAGTCCCAAGCCACAAGTGGCTATAATAAATTTCTGGGGCTCATAACCATATATATTTGCTGATCTATTATTATTTTTGAAAAATATCGTATGTTTTAAACATGGCCACGACCCGTCAGCGACTTGCACTTGAATGGTTGTGAATAATTTGTTTAATGAAATTGCAGTTATTTCAAACTAAAATAGCTATTGTAGCAACAGAGATAACCCTAAAAATATAATTGATGCAAAACATAATCCTACGATTAGTAAACTGCATACATGAATAATTATTCGGTTTGAAACTGGCCACAAATTTTACGGTTCCATTTGTTCTCGTTTAATTAGTCCTTTTTAATCTGATTACAAACGTTTTTAACAGATTTTTAGTAACTATAATCTCTTTTATTGTTTTTTCGTATCGAATTAAATTTATCTGAAAAATGTTTTATGTTGAAACGGTCTTTTTATTTTTAATCGCGAGAAATTTAGATACATGCTACATAGCATAGGTACATGAGTGCTTGTTTTATTTTATAAAAATGAGCTGGTTGATTTGTGGTTTTTAAGCAGTTATAGGCAAGTAGTTCTTCTTTACTTCTGGCGTGAATAAATCGCTGTTCTCTCTGGAAGGAAGCCTCTCATATCGGAAACATCCAAATCTGGAATGTTCAAATCTGGAAAATGCACCGATAGAATTATTCAAAGTTTGTTTCATCCTGCATTGGAATCGCTCAACGTAGGAATCATTAAGTGTTGGAACGCTCAAATCTGATATATGCAAATTAGTAGGGCACATCTATTGTATAGCAGGGTATGGACAAGCGAGTGGCCACTTTCGAGCGTATATAAAGTCGAGGTTTGCTTGCGTCTGCCAACTTTTAAATAGTTAGCATTGAGTTAATTTTCAATTTGCATATTCCAGATTTGAGCGTTCCAGCGCTGAATTATTCTTGTGTTGTATGATTCCATCGTTGCATGATTCCTACGTTGAGTAGTTCCAACGCTACATGATTCAAACTTTGAATGATTCTACCGGTGCATGTTCCAGATTTGAATGTTGCGACTTTTCATGCGGCTCCGGAAATGCTGTATCGTATGGGCTTTGTTGCTTATAATAGTTAAGCTTATTTCAATATTCAGTATTGGTTAATAATTTGGCGTGCAGTGAAGCTGTAAAAATTAAGTAGTTCTTTTAAGCTATCGTGACAATTAATTCATGATATATTCAGAAATTAAATGCCCGCTTGTGGTTTAGATTCTCTGGTCGATCGATAGTCGTTAATAGTTCAGGATGATTAGTCGAATTTCGCCATTCTTAGTTGCTACACACAAACCTAACGTATTTGTCCCTTAAATATTGTGTAAATGAAATACCGTTCAGTTAAAAATATTTCCGATTAGTGAAACCAATAAAAAGAATTCCGAAGCAAGCGGTTTATAATTTTTAAAACGCCAAACATATCGATCCCGAAAATCTTTGTATGAGAAAGTATGTAGGAAATATGAAATTCAAATTGTCCTCTAAGTCATGGCGCCGAGGTCCCATTATAATACCAAGATTGGTAGTGATCCATCATTCTTGTGGATGTCTGCGTACCTTTAAAATCAGACCGTGCAGCTCGACACAAAAACAAACTGATAAAGCCTGTTTGTCAATATTAATTTACGGAACAATTGGGGTCGTATCTGTCGGAATAGATTGAGGAACTGGGGAACATTCCCAGTTCGCTCTGTCGGTCTGTCACTTCTATTTTATTCCGATATAATGGCCGAACCTGCAGCTTTTAGAACGGCAAGTCTCTCAATTAACAAAGTAATTGTAGCTAGCGCAAAGATAATCCCAGACGTACGGTACAAATTTTTTTTTGAATGATCTTTCAGCCCAGGTAATTCAATTGTATGAGCATTTTTTTTAAACAATGGGAAGTTCGTTTAGGTACGCAAACTTTTTGTTAGCGCCTCTGTTGTAAAACTTTGCTTCGAGTTTGTTAGATGTTAAAAAGTAAAGTTCATTAAAGACTCCACAAAACATTTGATTATTAAATGTGACTTACAAAAATTTTGTAACAGCCCCAATTTAATCCAAACGTTTACAGTAGTGAGATTTTAACCAAAGAAAATGTTACGATATTAAGAAGAATTTTGTCTGTATTATTTAGGCTATCACTTGCTTAAATATATTTCATATATTGTATAAAAAGTATGTTGTTGGCAAAGTACATAAATTTAAAAGTAAAAGCGTGTGCAAGCATCGTGTAAATGGACATTAGTCAATAATGAAATGAATTTGAGCCTATTTAAAACACTTTGAAAAGGTGGTGCACTAAAAGCTTTAACAAGTACTTCAAAATAAACTTCATCTATAACATAAATCAGCGTCTTAGCATAAGGATGAATGAACGGAGAGATCGCCTGGTCCTGGACCCAGTTTCGCGGTGTCGGGATCGATCCCTGAGCACAGCTGGCGCTAGGGCGGTGCCCCCGGTAGAGCGCCCCCGCAACAGCAGCCCTTCAATCCCCCCCAATTCACCCTCTGATCCACAATACCCTGAATCGTGCCATCCCACAACATTCTGATGTTTCAGACGTTCTCTGATTTTTTTTTGTAGGTTAGCAGGTTCTCACCGATGTATGAATCGGCAGTTCGGTTTTTATTCGTTTGAATAGGCAGGATTTAGTTACTGTCAGGCGCGGATTTGATGGTTTAATTCGGAAGCATTGCCTCCATTCACATGAGACGCTTTATCAGCAGTAAAGATTGACGGTAAGATAAAGTTTATAAATAGACGGGAAGAGTTTCAGACGAGATTGACACACTTTCTTCAATGTTCCGCGCACCTTCTTCAGATAAAAATTCGCCATTTTTAAACTGTAAATCGACCTCGCATCTAAACATTCGAGTGTTTTATATTATATGTTTTAAAAGAAAACAAACGCATAGAAAGCATATAACAGTAATAGCCGTATAACATCCGAATCTGACCAAAATTACAAATAAAAATTATCTCTAGTAGGTAGGTATATGAAATGTTCAAGTATTAATTACTTTATTGGAGTAGCGACCTAAACATCAAAGGATGATTTACAAAATTATAATTTATCATAATAACGGCGAATAATTAAAACACGCAAACGTTTTTGATCGCTTTGTTTATTGAAAATTAAATTGTTTTTCATTAACGACGCCCTCTTTGTGCAAAGAGTGGGCGGCTATAATGAATCCATTCAAAATTCCGACATCCATAGATTGTATTTCAATTGATAAACTTCGTGAGAATTAAATTCCGCACATTCTGTCGTTAAAGTACGATACAAACTTATGTTAAACGTACACTACCTTCGTAAATTGATCCAAGATAATGGAACAACACGTTAACGTAGCAAATTAACAATAAACGATGGTGAGGAACAGTGAAAGGGTTGTGGAAATGAAAAATAATTGGGCAGGAAACTATATTGCGAGTGATTAATTACTTTGGAAATATTTGCCTTACAATTAAATCAAAATTAAATGGTAATGAAAGAGGAATAGTTGTTGATTGCTAGCCCAATTTAAAAAGGAATGTATTATCAAAGCTTAATAAAAACATTGCTATTTTTGATGTACATATCAAAAAAGTTCTTCACTCGATCGAATAAAAATTATTAACAATTTCCAGCCGTTCATTTATAATTTTTGGGGTAAATGTTTCTAATAATTTTGCAGCGAACGTTCTAGGCATTAAGTAAGTGCCAAAAGTCACTCATAAATACAGATATCTGCCGCATCAAATAAGCAGGAGCACATGCTCCAAATTTTGTATACTAAACTGTACCCGGTGTAAACACGAAATATGAAAATACGATCTTTACTAGAGGGCAGGATAAGAATGTTTGACTTAGTGGTTTCCTATGTTGCTAACATCGATGGCGCACACATTCTCTTTTAGTAGCTAGACGGTGCCGTTAGAGGAGGGTTTTCCCGAGGGTTTTCACCCCTATCCCATTTCACTTTCTGTTTTCTAAGCTTGTGTGAGTTTACCACATTAAGAGGGCATCTAGCTTTGTGTAGTGGTCAGTTCTGTTATATTGTGAGGTCCTGCTTGCTAACCACTTATTCCTGTGTTCGTTACATTCGTAATGCTATTATGTGATAACCAGTTTTTTGGCATAAATTTGTTAGATGCGGGTGAGAACGTGTGAAAAATAATTTTAAACATTATTAAAAAAGAAGACTTGCAGCAGTAACTTAAACATTCAGACGTTTTCCTAAGTTATCAACGTTTGTCTAACAAATTTCTTATTGTATTTCTAAGGAGAATAGCTTCTTGAAAAAAATCTCCAGTCTCATCGCCTGTAGATTATTTGTTTATTGAAATTAGAAATATTTAAATACAAAATGACAGTCTCGAAACAAATAGTGTTTTTTTTCAGGAAGAAATTTCTCTTAGAAATAAGATAAGTGATCCTATTTTAATCAAATAATTTAAACGTTCACTTATCACTCAGTAAAATAAAATAGTAACTGTGTTGCAGTTAACGGTTGTATTATTACGAACGCAGCTGTTTTCTGTGTTAAAGTTTAGATCAGCAAATTTGCCTTGAAGTGCGAGCTTTGAATGTCTTTTTTGCTCGTATTATAATAATATTTAATGTAGTGTAAAATCGATGGCGTTTAAAACGCTTAAGTAATCAAAGATGACTAATGGGACGTTATATAACAATGCGACCGAAATTCTGGTGACAGAGTCAAGTACCTCAGGAGTTCATTATTATTGGAGCCATAATACCGCCACTGTAATCGTCTTTCGTCAAACTGACGTTGATGATATTAAACCCGACCTCAACAAGTTGCAGCTAATGACGATATCGAAAGTAACAGCCCGTTAGGTAAGGTTCGATCGCGTCGCCTATTATTATTATCAGCGTATATCGTCGGTTTCACAAGGGCGACACCACCTACCGACATGCTGTGACTCCAATAAAATAAATAAATTTTTTATTGTCCATGATCTCGGTATTGATTGGAAATTTTCGTGTTACGAGCTGTGTGACAGGATTTACATCGTAAAGTTTATGTGCGAACTTTCATACGTGCCTGCTGAAGCAGAAAAAATAGCAAATTTTGTCGCTATTTATATCTCGCATAAGTTATATCGCCTGGTTTCGTGCACCTGTTGATAAAACCTAACGCTGACGTAATTGAACAAAAGAAACACGATAAGCAAACGAACAATGTACTTTCGCAGCTATTTTGCACTCTATTTGGGAAAATATGGGGCGAATTAACCTTTGTTTTCGATATGGGAGGGAAATATGTCGCGTCGAATGTCGCAGGAACGGGGTTCCATCTCGGTTATGGGAATCTTTTTCGAATTCCGATCAACCTGAACTGATTTTCCGTGGCTTGATTATTTTTTTTATGTGATGTATGAGCAAAATGTACACCGAAAGACGCGTTTCAAATTTTTGTTTCGATTTGAATGTTTCTTTGTAGTTTTTCTCCAATATTTTTTAGAGCAGAGCTGCACAAAAGTCTCTTAAGATGGATAAAAAAAATATAAACATTAGTTGTCCGTCCGAGAAAAGTGATTAATAATCCGTCATATTTTAAAGATCCTAAGATATAACAAAACTGCAGGATGATTAATTATATTCATAATGAACGGACAAAGCTTGTTCGTGTTATCTCTCTCCAAAACCGAGCTGTAAATGCAATTCTTTTTAGTGAGAACAGCTGAGATGGTAATCATTGTGCGATTAAAGAGCTCATTAAGAAGGCGGTGGTGAGCTATAAATAATGAAAACATTCTGCACGCACTTTCTATGTCTCAGGATAACAGCGTCTTGTTAATCGCTTCTTGTTCTTTGAATAAATTACGGGGTTGTTACTTCGCGGTAAACAAAACAAAACTGTATTTTTTTTTCAAACACAATAAACAACGCATCGATAACAATTAAGAAAATCGTGGTTATCAACAGATCATTGGAATTCTTAAGGCCTTTTAGTCTGGAGGTTTCAGTATGTATAATTCCCCTACGTTATTAAATGTAAACAGTGGGCTTTTCTTAGCACTTGTTTCAGATCAAATATTAATAATAATTAACGAATGATAATTTGTGATAAGCTACAATTTTATTTTAAAACTGAAATGTTTTCAACTGTAAAATTTCTAAAGATAAACGAGTTTTTATTTTTTACATATTTAAATTTTACGTTATATTTGTACAAACAAAAGTTTCCTGATAGCTCATTCTATAAACCGAGACGCGCAATTGTAATTAAAACGTAATTTTATATTCTAATTATGTCGTTTGGGTCACGTCACCGAGATTTAAATTTTAAATCAAATCTGTGCTAATGGTTTTTCTCTCCTACATTTTAACGACGATTGTTCGCGTTTGACAGCTTTATTATCCAGCAATGCATCACGGAGGGATCTTTGCAAAAGAGTCTTGCCAAAACTGCCTACACGATTTCGTTATTGCCTGGTTGGAGTAGGCATTGCTTTTGAAATTCGCCAGACTAGCTCACACATTTTTTAAAAGTTTATAACAGCGTTGTTCGTTAATATCAAGAGACGCTTGAAAAAAGTAACAAACAAGTACGTATTTATTGACGAGGGTTGACAAACGCCCTGTTCTTCGAGACGTTGGGGGGTTTCATGGGTAATAAGCACGTGTGTCACCCCTGCGCGCAGCGGCCTCAAGACTCCATTAGTCCAATTAGTGGTTCGGCTAGACGGACGTTTTTATTTAACTGCGGGTGTTAATATCGAGGAAATTTACTTTAATATGAAATTTAATGACTTTTTCCGGATCTCGATTCCTAATAATTAACTTCGAATGCATGCTGTTGTTGGGTACACAAATTTTATCCTCGAATACCGACGCTTTTCTCAATTATACTGTCATAATTTGAATTGTTTGTATCACTAAATGCATTGAGATTTTTTTGTTTCTTATTTTACACATTAGAAATTCGCGCAATTTCGAAATGAACAAATACGTGTAAAACTGGAGAAAGCACCGACGAAGCTGGAAGCGCAGTACACGTGACACCGAAGCGATTGGACGCAAGGCGTCGGAAGCAAAGTGCACGTGATACTGAGGCAAGTGAAGACAAGAGTAAAATACACGTGAAATTAGGACAATTCGAGATAAGGAGTTGAAAATCTCCGGTGAAAGGAAAAACATCGTTTTTATTTATTTTTTAGCGTTGTGAAAACGGTGGCAGGAAAATTTCTTGCTAATATAGTGTAACGTTCTTGTGGAAATGTCAAGAATAAGTTGGATTTGTTTATTGAACATTTGCTAGTAAAGTTTTAATGGTTTAAAGCTGCGTTCACATAGAAAACTATTGTATTGTAGCGTAAGCAAAGTTAAGTATACGAATATCAAATGATAGCGTTCACATAAGCAAAGTAGTGGAATTGCGTTGCAAGCCCACTTGCAGTCCTTGCAAGCGCCAAGCTTCTTGCAATACACCATAACAAGAACCAATCACAGTGGATTAACCCTGCGTATGCGCTTGGTAATCGCCTTTAGTGTACACACTACTATACCTCTATGTGAACGGTACTCTTGCAGGCACACGTTGCAATACACAATACAATGCAATAATTTTCTATGTGAACGCAGCAATAATTGTATTTCCATAGCTTTAAAAAGTGCGAGAAGCATGTAAAATATAGATGTACCTATGCGTTTTAACCTTTAAGTAGTCGCACGGCGCCGCAGAGGCGCCAAGCGTTTTTTAAATCGTTGTTACATTTTTAATAATTTTTTTGTCACTAATATCTGTTTATGTATTCCTCAATTGTACTTTTAGGAATACGAATTATATAGTATTATTCATATTTCTCTATTTTACAGTCCGTAAAATGCAATTATGTGCTACTCGGCATGAACTCTATCATTTATGCCCTAGGGCTAAAAATCGACATTCGCAACAAATTTGTTCGCAATGCCATAAAAATATTTGTTCAGAGCATACAATAAAATTGTGCAGTGAATGCTTTGCATCCAATGTTTGATTCGTATTAAAAAAAAAAAAAAAATCTGTTTTTACAGTTATGTTTTATATACAGATATATATTTTTTATATCTTATAATTTATTTAGTCATTGTTATTCTTTTTAAGATTTAGCTTATATTTCATGAATAAAGCAGTTTAACACATTTTTAAGATTTTAAGTCAAAAATATTGTTATAAAACCCCAATGGTGCCTCCGAGGCGCCATGCGAGTAGTTATGTATACACAGTACACGCGACTAGTTAAAGGTTAAAGAATCAATCGCTTTCAAAAGTGCGAGAAACGTAAAAGAAGGGATATAAAACAATAAGTATGATGATCGTATTACGATAATTTTGTTACCTCAATTGCTTTTGTTTTATATAACGTTTCTTTGTTTATACGTATGTCCTATATATTTATTTTGATGACGTTCAACAAGCGATAGTGATAAAAACTTCTTACCGGACGTACATTAAATATTAGCTCTGATTTATATCGAGACAGGGACCATTTGGACGCGTTATATATCGTGTACAGACGGGATTGCTTTCGTAAAACGATACGTCAGCAAAATAAGCGACGCTCTGTTAGCATAAATCTTGGTTAACATGTAGCCATGTGGCCGTTGTATACAATTTGGCTAAAATTCGCCTTGGCTAATGACGTCAGGATAGTAGTCCTGTCCTCCTGTCGGAAGTACGTGCGTTGTGTTGGAAAGGCGATTTTTTATTTAAAGCACGTCGGTGATAACAGCCGTGTGAGGCATTACACATGCAGATGAAACGCACGTGGCCCATCATAATATGCACATAAGTTTCTAACATTAAGTTTATTTCATCTGCGAAAAGTAATTTTCGCTCGATATTATGATGCGTAACGTTTTTCTCCTGCTACTTATTAATTAGCAGCTATGTTCTATTTTGCTCTATTTGCATCGCACACTTGGCACTACACTTTGTAGCACAGGGCGAGGTATAATACGATGTAATCGAATTACTTGCTTAATTGTCATGTTCATTTTGGCCGAATAAAGTTCGCGACGAGCTTTTAAAATATATTTAGTAACCTTGTTGTAGGTGAATCTCATACATTCGATCTATTAGTGGGGTAAACGTTCACATATCACTGTCAAATCAAGGCTATGGTTGGGTTGTAGGGGCATTCTCGAGGGGGACGCTTACGGGATGGCGGGATAACAGAATTAATGTGACGTCATGTCCGTGTCGCCACCAGGTGATTAATGCGAAGCGAGTATAACAGAATTGCAACTCTTCTCTAGAACTCTATGGGCTTGGATTGCTTGTGTTTTTGACCCGGCTCTCAGAATGCATCCTTGTAGTCGTATTTTCTGGATGGATAATGGTTCGTCATTTCTTCGATAAAATAGTCAGGCGAAAACCAACAAAAAAAAAGTATCACTAATGTGTGAATTTACTACAACAAATCAGTTAATCAAATTTTTAGAAAGGGGCCTGGATGTTGCCTGCCCGGGCCCGTTCTTTCCTCTCGACGCCCCTGGTGACGCCACGTTCGTAAAAGAAACGTAATGTTTGAAGTTTATTGGTATCTTTATTAGAAAATTATAATCAGGGTGCGTGCTCGTAAGCTCTTTTTTGAGCGGACGTGTATTTCAAGCAAAAATAAAAAGACAAAGGAGTTATAACGCGGCTAGACTAAAGTTCGCATTAACAGTACGGTGTTTCAGCACCAAAATCGATCACTCTGGCCCGAATACGCCGGCTCGTATTTCTAGTGTCCCGACACGAACTGCCAACTGGGTAGGTATTCGTGAAGCATCACCTCGGTATGGGGTATATAATTGTGATAACGTCAAAACATTACCATACGAATATATAAACATACACTAATTTTCAATACCGTTTGATTATTGTGTATAGTTTACTTCCTCGGATTTTATTACTGCCATTTTCTAATAATACCTATCAGAAAAAGAAAAACGACTTATACATTTTGAAGGTGTCGCACAGCTTCGGTTTTTTCCCCAAGCTATTTTCTTTTTATCAAAAACAAAGGCGATTTAGCTTACATTTCGAGTTGAATAGTTTAATGGCCTTAAAAGAAATGGAACAGATTAAACCTCAGAACAGCATCCATTGATGATGTTTGCGTTTGGACATAATTGCACGATTGTTTAATCCTGAAACACTGTGTGATTATCGTTCTCAATTAAAATAAAAATTTTAAAATTGACTGTAGGTACTGAATATTTTTTGTCTAAGCAAACCTTTTTAAATATTCATTCAGTTAATAATATAAACAAGTTTTGTTTAACAAGATGAGTAATTTTTAATTAAACTTGTTTATTAAGGGTTCTTAAAAGCCATCATATTTTTTTTAAAATACTTGTGGGTCACTCCCAAATTTTCTTCTACCTATAGAAAAACCCGTGCTTGTAAAATTTTAGGTCAGATGGCCAATTTTTAGAGGTCGCGAAAACGTTTGAAATTTAGCATTGTTACGCACAAACGGGGTTTGAACCGAATCAGGTTTGACTGTCGCATTTGTAAATCGTGGAAAATCTTCTATTGAATGACGTTCAAATGTTATTTCTACGATGAAATATGTCAGCCTGGCGATAGTCAACTTTTTTTTTTTAAATTACACAGTACCTATACATTTTTTTATTGATTCTGATAGAAAATTAAATTCTAAATCCGATTGTGCATAAAAAAAAGCATACATAGGAAAATGATTGAGAAAAATGTGTTTAAAACTTGTTTCTTATTTTTCACAAAATCGTTGTATTTGACTAAACGAAACACGATCCTTGTTATAATTGACAGTTCATAACTTGTGTCATTGAGTTTTATTATTTTTCAACGGAAAATCAATATTTTGTGCGAAATAAATTGAAAAGCCTTTAGTAGGTACACACTAACAGAAGCAAAAATTGACAGAAGGTTTTTGAGATTCGTTGTCGTGGAATCGATATTTTTTTATCGTCTATCGAAGCAGGAAAAATAAACCCAAAATTCCTTATACTTTTTTACAAGCGCTCACATGTAATCAAATATGATAATAGATACTCATTTTTGTTAAACAACTCGCAACTGTTTTGTGAATAGCAGTGCGTACGTTAATTTTACGTTCAGTAGTAATAAAAGTGATTAGTTTAAGTCCGCTACACGGAATATAGCATTTATAGGTATTTAAAAGCATGACCAATCTGTTATATAGATGCTCTTAACATGGGCTTTGTAATTAATAGAACAGTTTGGGGCGTTTCGCGGTCGCATTCATAAATCATGTGGCCAGATAAAAACACCGCTTTGCTTGCAATTATGGGAACATGAGGTTAAGCTGAAATTGTTTTGCAATTACGCGACCAGATGAACTAACTATTGATTTGAAACAATCGATTCATTGTCATTTTATAAAATGATCTATTTTTGTTTGTGTCGTAATTTGTCAATTAGAAGACAGTCCAAAACACAGAGAGTTAGTATTTTGTATGTATGGAGCAGTCCAGTTTGTACAAAACGACTTTTATATCGGGAAAAAAATCGTTTCGGTGATTGGTTGTCACCTTTTTCTTAGCCCTGATTTATTTTTATGTCTGAACTTGTAAGTTTTTGCACAAACAATTTACGTATAAAAAGTTACAACTTAATATTTTAAAAGACACAAACAATTTTACATAATTAAAAAGACATGAACAAATTTACACATGTTTTAAACCCTTGCAAAGGCGTTTGTGGTGTAGGAAGTGCAATAACTAAGAAGGATATCGTGTTTTATCCGAACCGGAGACTTGCGATAACCATCATAGTCCTTTTGTTGTATTATTGTAAGGTTCTATAGTGTCAGTGCTCTAGGGACGACGAACGCATTACCTTTGTCAGAGACGGTAGGTCAATATTAGCGCAGCAAGCTGTGTATGCATCATCTTGTCCTTTTAACGTCATACTGAAAACTCTGAAAACTCTTACTGGCTCTTGCTTCTTAGAGCTCGCTGTTTCCTATTGTCTCAAAACTCATCTTCTTCGATATTAAATAACGTTGAGACCTGGTGCAGATATAAATTCTTTGCAAATCTGTCTTTTGTCGTAATACGGACGAACTTTTATAGTTTACTTTATAGATTTACGTGCATTCAATAACGATTTTAATGCTCCATTATTGATGGAAGTAAGATGTACACAGCGTTTATCAAAACAAATACCAATATGGTAAACTACAGCACTGCTTGTAGTTTAAGGTAGGATTTAGGAGAATAATTGGCCTTTGTCGCGTATTAACTAAATTTACCAACACATTTCATGTTTGGGCTTTAAGTCTTCGAAATATCCTAATCAAGTGAAGAGGCGGTAGACTAAACATATAGTAGATTAGATGTGTATCCTTGTAGTACTTCTTAGTGTGTATAAAGCTGGCCAATATTAAGACCTTCCGCTAGGCTTAGACTCAATTTCTGCGAATAAATTTGCAGTTATTTGCATTATGTTGTTTTTTAGTCAATCAATCTGTATTGGGCTCGCATAAAATGCATGTTTCGATAATCTATGGATTTACTGTTGGCTGATGTACGTTTTGCGTTATACATTTCTATAAAGCATGCTTAAAAGTTTCTAATTAACAGTTTTTGTTAAAATGTATTTCGATTCATAACTAGAGTGCACTTTAAATTTATATGACGATGGACGCTATTAATCTTAATACAAAAATTTATTTGCATGTTTATCAAAGTATGCATAAACACGTAAACATTTGGATGTGGTGACATAATATGATTGAATTTACTCTGAAAAACACTTTTCATGCTTATTCCATTGATTTTATACCTGCAAAACCTGTGAGTGTTTCCTGTTCATTTGGCAAATTCAATAATCTACAAATAGATTAAATAAATTCTTGGAAAATTTAATTAGGGTATATCCGCATACCTAATCCAGGCTGAAGGATTAAGGCATTGTCATCACGGCTGATAATGATGTTTAAGAATTTTTACTGTTCATGTACATCGATTTTTCGGGTTTAAAGTTGGTACTGTAGCTATTTTATTTGTTTTATTTTTTTGTACATGCCATTCTTTAAAAAAAGATGCCGCAGCTAAAGTGTTAAACCTGTCATGGAAATGATAGTTTGCGCATGCATACACCTAATACAATTCTTTTTACTTTAATTCTCATACTTTAATTCCTAGGAAAACTCGTACCGAATTAAGGATCAGTTTAAGTACCGTGTCATACAGCCTTAAGAAAGTCATGCATGTATAATAAAAATGGCATAAAATATAACAAGCTCAGTAGTGAAAGTTGCCTATTTTGTTCGTTAGCCAAAAACGTGTTACTTTAATTTTGTTGCTGTGTGACGACTACCAATGTAACCTATCGACAAACTTTTGTGAAAATTTCCATGAACCAAAAACAGCATTCAGTGTTTACGCCTCGAGCACAAAATTTGCATACCGGGCCGGAATAAAGCACAGTTTTTGGGCTGTGAAGTTTTAAATTTAATACAATTTTTCGTCATCCTTTGAAAAGGATTAGGACACGAAATTATGTTTTCACTAATGGAAATTTGATGTTAAATTTTAGATTATACAATTTTTAATGATCAAGACTCGAGTTTGCTTTTACGTTAGTAGCGAATTTTCGAATTTCTGTTGGTATTTGGTCCTTTCATAAGTTCGCTAGCAAATGTATTTCGTTTGGCGATCGATATCTTTGTGGAAAAAAAAAACAGTTTTGAAATTTCTTTGTCGCGTAAAATACTGTTTCGTTTTTAGTTGTGTTTAGCTAAATTCATTACAGCTCTGTCGTTGTTTGTTGTGTGCTTTTGTCGTTCATTTTTGAATCATTCAAGTTTGCTTACCTACGGTAAACAATCGCACTAGGAATGACACGTCTCTATGTAACCACATTAGCTACATTATCGATCAATTTATAAAGCTAATTTGAACCGAATGCACGTTTAGTCATCTAAGTTTAAGAATTGCAATAAGCATTTAATTATTTTATAGCACTTGCTACTCAACTAAAACTCTTAGCAAGTAATGCACTTAATGCCAAACTATTAGATGTTTGAGGTTTGTTGGGCTAAATTTATTTAATAAGCTGTAATTGTGTTGATTTATAAAAGGAATAGAGGTACAACATGAAGTTTCTGATGGCTTTAAATTCATGTACCATTACACTGACGTTGTTTTCGATCAGACGTCTATAAACTTAAGTGTTAAAAGTTTTATTTAACCGAAATTATGGGATAAATGTTATAAAATCTGTATAAGGTTTATCCTATTTAACGTTTGTATCATTCAATTTCCATTGTAATTCGTTACAACCCTTATATATTTGAAATAAATAAAAAAGGAATTCAAATAGGTCATGGCCAACTATAGTATCCATTTAAAAGAAAGGTAAAATTATGTCATAACTTTTTAACGGCAAGCGCAAAAATATAATTCTGTAAGCACCATCAAATTCTTCGTAAAAAATCTATTAATAATAATCTTTAATTTTTTTTCGATGTTTACAACAATAAAGGAGATAGGACACTTTATTAAAATTTAAAAAAAAATAGTTTTTTGCTAATAACTCAAGAACTAAAAGTGATACACTATTCCTGAAAGCGGTCTGAGTTTGTCTCAAAAAACTGCATGTTTTTGCTAATTCAACCGTTTCTTTATCTTAAATATTAAGCAAGATACCCAAGCAATCCCATCGAGTTTGGTCCATCTTCTACATGCTACAGGTTTTGTCTGTTCACCACAGTTATTATTACCTCGGTGGCAATCTTAAAGAAAGGATATTTTTTATATCAATGTAATAGTTTTGTATTTGCTAAAGCATGTTCACATATTTCACTGTGTTTTTTATTTAAAAAAGTCGAGCTTATATTTTGGTATGTGGGTCTGTCAATACTCTGATCAATACTCTTAGAGTACCTACAAACTAAAACGCTCTTAAAGTGTTTGTGAGAGGCTGGGTACGATTAAAAAGTTTTCTTGGGTATTGGTTGTGGGCGAATATTAAATTTAAGCGATTAAATATGTAAGTGCAAAGTTTATTCTCGTGTAGCCTCTTCGATTTTGTTATTAAAGAACTAAGTTGCAGTTAAAAAATAACGGCGTAATGATAACATTTATTGAGCTTAAATAACACCTGCTCTGTAGCAAGTCATTAATCTCACCCTAAGCTGTATAGACATTAAAAAAATCAATGATTCTGATTAGAAAGAAAAGCATATTTTACAGATAATTTCTGCTTTCCTGTGTTATTGCATCAATTACGATGAAGTTCGGAGTACATCACTGCTGCTATACGTATTCAACGAAGTTTGTGTTGATTTAGTACCTGCTGTGCCTTTCGAGCACTGTTTCAATTAAGCTGCCCCGCTATATTACCCTAATTGTATAGGATCTTTGTGTGGCATCCTGCATTTTCCGCTCGCAAAACGTAAAAAATGAGTGTGATGTATGGCATAGACGACGACCAGGAAAAAGCTTTCAGGTAAAAATGATTTTAATATCGGTTGGGTACCTTTGCAGATTTGTCATGGAATGAAACGAGTTCAAACATCCGTTATTCGCCAAACAAATTAAACGAAAGTGTACGAATATTATAAACGGAGTACTGAAAGGAAAAACGAAGTGAAAATTACAAATATATGCACGCTTAATTGAACAAATTACTTAATAAACAATAAGAATCGCTGCTGGAAGTAAATGTACACAAGTTTCGAGCCTCTCTACCCTTCGTCAGCAGACTAGGTTCTTAATTTTTTAAATAATTGAAGCATAGGTATCGCATTTTCTCGATATTTTTAATTTTTTGGAGCGAAAAATGACATATGTATTTGCCTAAATAAAATACGTGTAATACTTGATCTTATCAGTACTTTTTGCGTTCATTATTAAGCGGACTCTTCAATCATTTTTCGATATAATTTTGAGGCAAGTCAAGTTTTTCATTTAGGAACGCTTTCATCCCGTGATAAATCGAATCCAGTATGTGCACGATGCCGTGAACGTAAGATACTTGGTAGCAAGCAAAAGCTTTTACTTTGCACCGTCACGATACGTGTACAGGAAATTGTGTATCCAGACGAGCACAGCTCGCATTGAACTTAATTACGTGCAGCTATGATCGCTGAATGCGTTAAGGTTTTTTTTTGTGTCGTTTTATATGAATGCAGATTATTGTTTTGAACCTTAGATTCTTACAAATTGAAACGTGTTATCTTTTTTGAGAACTTTCATTGAAAATAAATACGATGCGTTGTATTGTGTTAATCGAAAAATAACGTGTTTTTCATTGGGTTGTGTTAGGGGACTTGAATGGTGTCTTCGTGCACAAAAGAAAACATGAAAAATGATCGGTATCTGCTGCATCATTTTGTTTCGTAGGGTTGATTTTTCCGTCAAGACAGATCTGAAATTTGTGTCTTGCATTGTGTAGGCATTAATTGATTGATGGCATAGAAATACGCGTTTAGATTAGTATGGTTGTTGTCTACGATATTTCTGACGGCGTTCATCAAGATTATTGATGACTTTGCTTTTAATTTTGAATTTCGGCGAAATAAATTGGCACCAATGACCCTCATTATGTCTGCATTGATTGTGTTTTTATTGTGGACGTGTTAATGAGTATATATCATAATAAGAAGTAAGTGGGTGCGAGAAAACATTTTAAATAAAACTTTTCAGGCATGAGTTTCCATTTTATTTAGTTTTGTGCGTTGAGTACATATTATGTTCTTTAATTCTTTTGATGCAACTTTATTATTTTGTGTTGTGTTTGTTGTTCCAAGTCCTTTTGATGCTTACGATTACGATGAAGTAGAGTTTTGTTGATGAAATCGCTTATATTTCAAAATCTATCTAGACGTAGCAATCAGCTGCTATCGGGATTTGTTCAGTCGTGGTCTGAAAAGTAGCACTTACAGGATACGTCGATTGACAGGCACTCTCTGCAGGTCGGGTCGGCTGTGCACTACATCCTCTTAGCTGTATCACGGAAATAAGGAGAGGCGGATAGGAGGATCACGATTTAAAGTAAAGAATAACAGCTCAATCAAGAACTGATACTTGAGCACAGATATCTAAACGTCGTGGACTTTTTTATTGGCCAAACATTTTTAATTCCTCAATGATTTTCGCGTTTTAAAAACGTCGCAGTTTGTTTTAAATTTATTTATTTAAATTTCGTTTAAACATTAAATTATTAAAAGAAATACTATATAAGCCCGTTGCGGCTATCAGGAAATTGGCAGAATTATGGCCATACCCTGTTAAACAGATTTAAATATTTGAAATTTTGATCGATTCTATAGCATTGCTTATCTGATCCAAATATTTAATTATTTTTAGAGAGCGTCGTCCTATACGTGTGAACTAAGCTGAGTTTCATCGTCCATTGTGTGCTGTTTGTTTTTTATCTGCCCCCTGTTAGCAGTTAACTTGTTAAACACAGGGTATTTTGCTTCCAGCCAATTATGCATCAATTATTAATCGTGTTATTTGTTTAGCGTGAGCATTTAGGGAACACAGCACTCATTATAATTTATAGGTGCATTATGTTTGGCCGCTACCCCCGAGCTTTGCACTTATTTAAAGTGACTAACGGTAATTTTTAACACGTCAAGCTAATTGCTGGGGATTAAATCATTTTATCATTATCATTGTAATAACTTACTTATTATCATTAACGTGGGTGGCTATGAAATTATTAACCGTTGAAAATATCGTCTTTTCGTCGGTTTAGATTATGATGAAGAGATGAGAGCTTCCAAACTGTATTTTTTTTGTCTAGAAGGCGTTTATCCTTATAAAACATTAGCTGGTTTTTAGTTAATTCAGTTAATGTATATTTAATATGAACCACTTAAATTTATCGAATAACTGGCAGTTTTGCATCTTTTGGTAGTTCATTTACAAATATGAACGTTGACTGTGTTGCAGCCACCAAGTGGGATAATTATTTAATCTTAAGTTGAATACGTAGTTATATTTTACTAGGGCACTTAACCAATCGATAATCTTACATAACAGAATGTTTGAATTATGAGTAAATTTGAAGGCTGCATTCGGCTGGACTGGAAAATACAACACTGAGTATGTCAGAGCAGAAAGGTGTGTGGGAGGGTACAAAGATCGATATCAGGTGAGCTCCTCTTGGCACAGTCCTACATCAGGCTCAGGATATTGAGATTATATGAGATTTTGATCTTCCGATCTGACTTGTGCTAGGCGTTCGGCCGCGCATTTTATTTTGACATCAGAATGTCTAACCCGAACTTTTCAACAAATGAAAAAAAAAACTTAAAACTTATTCCAGATTTTATTGAAGCTTTCGGCATCTACATTCTTAATCTACAAGGGTTGTGATTGTCTTGCTAATTTAGGCATCATGTGTTCAATGAATAAAAATTAAAAAGTGATAAAAACCAGTTAAAACCGGTTTTAGGAATTATTTATTTCGTTTTCGTTCTTGAACCAAAAATAATAATTTCGTTTTTGTTCTTATAAAAATTTCGCTTAATATCGTACAACGTTTTCGTTCCGTTCTCAGTCTCTGTTTTCCCTTGCACAAAATATGAGCTGGCGTCAGTAACGAAACAGCTGACAAATTTACCAGTTGCTTTTAGTTCTATTCATTAATTTTCATATTGGCGGATACGTTTCATCGGTAATTTTCTCAGCTGCGATGAAAATTAAAATATTAGGAATAGGAATATGATTGATTGAGTAACTGATGGTTCATGTAACAACATTAATTAACAGGTTAAGCGACTCTCTTATTATTTAAGGAAGTTACCAAACTCTAACACTCTATTCGTACGAATCTCTGTTAGTTCTCTATGTGCTCTCTAAACTTAATGGCGCTTAAATTAAATTTACGTTACCATAACAGAAACTTTAAGTACATCAAACTTCATTACAATCTGTATTCGACGCAATTGATTATGATCTGATAAAATAATTATGTTGAAGTTAAAGGACCGACATCTAAGGGTTCGGCGTTGACCGACACATAAAGCGGTAATGATCCATCGTTAAAAGGTTATGTTTTTTTACTTTTACTATCCAAAGACTGTATTCACACAGATTTGTCGTTTAGTTCTCTTTAGATACATTAGTTCATTGAACAACGTAACTTTTAGAAAGGAAACAGGCAGAAAGGCTTATGTTATAACCTTATAAGGGAAGTGTATGCGAAAATGTTTATAAAACACACTGAAAACTAGTTTTAATAAGTTTGAACACAATTAGAAGTAAAACTCAAATGGCTAGATATAACAAATTTCAGATAGATTAATAAAATTTAAGAATACCTAATTTCAGTCTGATGTGGAAATGTTTTAATAATCGCTCGTGTTGATGCGTGGCACAACTAAGAGTATAGCGAGTTAAATATTGTAACAAAGAATTTTGCAGTTGTGTAGTCAGTGGCGGTTTAAGAACTAGGGAGGGCCCCAAGCGCAATTCAATTTTGAGGCCTCCCTTCTTCTAAGTATTATTTAATTTCGATCTTCCCCACCTATCTTACAACGAGGTAGGTATATAGCAAACATTTCAGATTATATAATTGAAATCTGTCTTTATTTTTTACTCTTCTCCAATTTGACTTGGCCAAATTATTAGAACCATTTAGGTTATTCAACGTTTTTTTTTTAAGCATGATTTTTATATATCTGCTCAAGTATTGATTTGGATTTGTAATATTTACACGCATTGACGTCATAGCAAGTAAACACTAAATATTTTTATTAATACATTTTATTGAAACATTTAAAAAAAAATAGTATTTAATATAGGAGTACGTCCCTTAGCAAACAGTGTTGCTTGAATTCTACAAGGCACACTTTCAATGGTTTTTAAATTTTTGTTTGTTTTAAATTTCCTAATAGTTTCACACATTTATTAGAGCCTCCATTAAGTGCTCGCCTGGCCAAAGGACCGATTTTGGATATTTTCGCTTACACGAATCTCCAGATATTTTTAATCGCGTTTATATCTAGCGAATCCCCTGGCTAATCAAGTTCCGCGAATTTTTTTTGGAAAAATATAGCACAGAATAAAAAATAAGTTGCATTTTATTTCCCAAACAAATATTACAATCATTTCGTATTTAATCTTATCTTATACCACTCGAAAAAATTCCCACATTCATGACGTCATATAATACAATTCTTGTGCAAAATTCAAACTGAATTTAAATTATGAGAAACACGCCCTTTTCATATAAGTACGAATTGAACTAGTGTAGTTTTTGTGTATCAGTATCCTGATAAAAAAAGCTGGGCGTGAAGATTTAAACGTTAACAGTTTTACTTTTGAGGCCCCCGACGTCCTGAGGCCCCAAGTTTGCGCTTTTTGCGCTTGTGCGATAATCCGCCACTGTGTGTAGCGATACGAATTACTTTAAACCATCATTTATCGTGTAAAAGTTCGTCTTTGTTGTATTGGCTGTAATATGATAAGCATACAAACTGAAAAGTAGGGCGACAATGCCCTTATCTGTGTTCAATACAATATTCTGCTTTAATGTGTCGCAATCAGCTATAAGTGTTCACCTGAATTTCTTGTTAAACTTGTGTTTGTTAAATTTAAAATTAAACCTCGCTAATCCAAACGAAAGCTCTTAAGTGTGTAAATTTCGATGCGAAAACAAGCAAACCAGCCGGTGGAGTTGAATATTTTATGGATCCCCACATCTAAGGCGCTCGGTTTCAAATCAGGCGGTGGATTAGTTGGCATCATGATAAGCCCTTTATAGCGCTAATGGTTTAACCGGGTCATATACTTTTAATTTGTATTAAATTATTTAGGATGTTTACTGGCAATTGTAAACAAAATTGTCTTCTACAAAAATAAAAAAGCACGCAAAAAGTTAAAATGTCGTTTGGTGCAACCACCTTGAATTGAATCGCATCTAGTTTTACGTGTACAGAGCTAAACAACTTTTGCAAAAAAGATCGTTAGGTGCAAGATATTCTAGCGAAACTAATCTTTTATTAAACATGCACACAGATCGAAAATACACTTAAGTTTTGCAGTTTACCTTATCGTTAAATTTAAATTGCAGTCCAATACAAGCAATCGACGTTGCAATTGGACATTATCACATGTTGTAAACGGTTAAACACGTGACGGAAACTCGTGCTTAAGTCACGTGTATAACGCGACAAATTTATCGTCTCTTTCTTATATATGATAAGATAGGCTTTGAACATTTAATTAATTTGTGCCTTGTTCAATTGATTATTATCCAAATTAAATTTAAGTGATTAATTTGCCTATAGTAAATTTGTTTGTCGATAAATAACGGTTGATTTTCTCGAGTATATTCAAAACAACAGAAGGACATATCGGGCGGGTTCAACGAAACTCTAAACATTGCGATTTATTTGCCCTGTATTTAAATATTTAAAATAATGCGGAGTTCTATTATTATGTAGCCAAAAATTCATTTTTAACTAAGAACGTGTAGAACTTATCGGACATGTAAAAATAACCGTTGGAATCGATAAACAGAGTGCATTTAAAAATCTTTTAATAAAACGCTAAATTTATATTTACACACGCCGTTTTTCAATACTTTTAATAGGGAAACGCTTTTACTTGCAAGAGCGAATGGAGACAGGTAAACAAGCAAATTGTTTTTACAAAAATCGTTTTCGAGATAAAAATATGTGTAAAAATGTAACAAGTGAGACCCTTTCGTAAACATAATTAACGATTGTAAGCGATAACAAGTGGAAACACTGCTATTGACTTGCTCTCTGGATAATAAAATTGAATACATATTCGTTATGAAAATATCTTTAATGTTTTAACTTCAATGAGAAACAAGAAAATTGTGCTAAACGATTTCGTAACTTTTTTCATTTAACGTGTTTTAGAAATTTCGTTTGAAACTATACTCAAATAAAAAGATGTTATCGCAACACAACTAATTTAGAACTTTGTTTATGCAATATTGAATGTAAAAGATGATAAATCACTTATTACCTCCTTTGCCTTAGCACCGGTCTTCTTATATTAGGGTTGAAAGCGATTTCCTTTCCCATATTTAATCCGAAAATAATCCAGTTATGTCATAATACTTTTAGCATAAAATTCATAAAAACGCCTTTATGTAACTCGTTTTTTATCCATCATAATTTAAGCTCGACTAATTTGATTAACTTATTATAGTAAACCTGAGTTATCGATGAAATTTTCTCCTTGCTAACCTTATGAAGGAAGTTTTTAAAGTACATTTTTAAGGGATGGAAGCAGTAAATAATAATAAGTCACCAGGTAACTTAAATGTTGTTGAGTTCGTTAATTTGTGTTGGAGATAGGACACAATAAGACTTGTTTGAAGTTTGCTTTAGAACAAAATAGTAGTGGGAGATTACAGAAAAGAGGCAAGCGAAAATTCACGAATTGAATTTTAAAAATACAGTTATAACTTGCTTATTTGCGTCGTTTTTTTTCTTTAACAATTTATATTTAGGTTTAAACAATTTTTTATGTAGTATTGTATGTACTTGTATTAACTACCCGGAGCTAGCACCCAAAAGTAATTAGTTGCTATTCGTACGTACCGTTTAAACATTTTATTTTAATTTCCAACCCACTACGAGGGACGTTAAAATATAAACAGTCTGAAAACTTATGTCTCCATCCTTTTCATAACACTGCAGAAGTTGTGTGACTGCAACAAATCTTCTTTCTTGGTGTTTAGTCATCAAAAGACGGGGAACCCACTTGGCATTCTCCTTGCTAAATTTAAGACAATCCTAAACTCGTGTTTCCACACTACTTACACTTATTTTAAGTTTCTTAGCGTTTTATCTGATGGTGATTTTTCGATCGCCTCGAATTAGTGCATCAACTTCAGCTTGTCTTCATGCGTTGGGGTTTTTGGCCGACGAGCATGTGGTTCATTTGCAACTCTTACCCGGTCTTCTTTAAAAGAGACTTGCACCAATCATACACTTTATATTGAGAGAGACACTCATCTCCAAATTGATCTTTGTCTCGAATAAATCTGAGACGGAATGACACCTTCGTTAGTCAAAAATCTAATGATAATTCGCTGCGCAACACTGTTGTGCACATCCCTCCGACATTTTAATTACAACTTGCAGAGGTAATGGAAAGAAAAACTAGCACTACTAATGCCAAGTTCAAACATGTCAGTGTTTGCCCAGTGAGTCATGATTACGTTGAACCCTTTACAAGAACAGAGCATGAAATTGCTGTTTATGTTTGAACGTTCCTCGTATTGTGGTATATATTTTCATCATCGTTTAATGAGTGGTCAAATTGTATTGTGAGTGTGTTCTTGTGGTTGTATGAATGATAGAGAGTCGTGGGGCTTTACGTACAATCGAGGGTGACTGCCTCAAATGTACGTTGACAAAATACAATTTCAAACCCTCCCTGTCAGATCCCAGCTTACTTTAAATCTATCCCAGCAGTGTTAATGAAACCCTGAGAGAGCGAGATAAAAACTGTCTTTGATGATTTTAGCAAAACTTTGTTGATCAAGCGTCTAAGCCGACCCTGATTAAAATTTTGCGTGGTTATGAATTTAAATAAAAACTGTAAAATATAAAATGCGGATATTATCAAGTATTTTGGACAAGAAGTTTGCGCATTTTTTCAACTCAAACTTTTCGTTTTTGGTCGTTTTAACCGAGTAACAATTAAACTGACGATGAGAGTCGACACCTGCTAGAGTTGTAATTTAACGGTAGCCATTATAAACGTAGAATAAAATTAGATCCACTTTGAGTAAAGTTTAAGAACTGTTAGGGTTTAGATACAGAGTAATTTATTAAAATACTGAATAGAGGACGAAACGGAGAAGTGCCTTACCCTAATCAGAATAAAGTATTAACGGTTTACAGCTGTTGGTTCGCACATTAACACTCGAACACGTCTATCAAAAACAAAAACGTGAGGTTCTTTACATACACGAAAGACATTTTGAATGCATCAAGTGCAGCTTTTAAACCAGTTGAAAGTGCACTACAGCCGGATTCACGATGGCTTACATTTATAGTACCTAATTTGAATTTCTAGTAATTGTTTAATTTTTATTCGTCGTAGTAGTCGATCGCTTTATTTAAACTTTTCATAAATTTGCGAGTTTTTTTATTAGTAGGTAAACCAAAGTAGAAAAAAAAGTTGTTATTTGAAACGAAAAAAGCAAGGCCTATTATTCCTCTGGTTTTGTTTAAGTCGAATAATGGGGACTTAAGAGTTATTAATTAATCATTCAATATTTAGCTTCATAACGTTTTACGATCATAGCGCCATCGAAAAATATGCAAATAGTAGTTAAATGTTTGCTGGTCGGTACAGCATCCCACGTACGGTTTTCGAATATGTTTTGGTATAACCTAACCTAAATTATTATTTGTGATTTCTGATATGTATTGCGTCAGTATTGCCGATATTCTGTGTGTTGGGAATGGCGATATTAATTTTATCCATTAGTGAGTAATTCAGTGAACGTTGAGAATCTTCCTCCCTTAACATCTCGATGGAGATTCCAAACAATTTATATCAATATCCAAAAATCTATTATTAACTGATCTATTGAGCAAGTTTAATCAAAACTTGGTAAAAATAATTGAAACATTTTCGTAGGGTTCACTGTTCCCATTAGTAAAAAATTAAGCAATTGCATTAAAGTAACTGCACGGTGTCAACAACGCTTACGGGGAAAAATCGCAGATATTGTGATGTACCTACTCAAAATCAAACGATTTTTGAAAAACTTCGATTTGCTAATTGTGTATCGGGTTTTAGCTTGTCTTGGCAGTCGTGAAACATTTAAAGGGTAATAGCACCCCCACGATATTGAGCTATGAAGGTTCATATAAAATACATAAGACGTGAACTCCCGAAACCCTTACTAAATTTAACGTTATAAATTATGTGTCGTTTCTATTGCTTAGGCAAAATTATGTTATACCTTGGTGATACGAACATATATCATATAATATAATATTAAGTTATTGTTATTTACAGTAAGCAATGTTTATTCAATTAACACGACAGGAAAATATTGAATCATATCGTAATTAAACTATGTTTAGTTTGATGTCATAAAAGAGCTTTTGGCCAAATAACAAGCACCGAAGCTTTTCGTTTCACAAAATTTTATCACTGAAAAATGTTAACCGTGCAATGCGCACAAATTTGCTGGTCGAGAACGTTGTGGAGGAGCGAATGTGACCTCCGGGACTATTACACAAATCGTCGAGAGACATCGAACACAATCCACCAATTTTAACGTCCAACACCTTAATTTCTAATCCGTGTCCGCGTATTTCGTAAGCTATGAATATGACGCTATTTTAGATAGTATGTAGTTACCTACTATTGAGGATATTAATTAGTTTTGTGTCGATAGACGTATTAATTGCGGTGTCGGGTGTTTTGGAGGAAGTTGTTTACCACTCGGGTAAATGATATAGTTGGAACTGGCTAATTTAATATAATGGTGCGCACCAACACAAAGAAAGTTACCCAAACTCGATGCAAATAAAAAAAGAATGCGAAAATAACGTGGTTCAGGATAGACAGGCAGAAATGATATAATGATTTCCCAACGCAATTACTATATTTACGAACAAGATGCAGTTATGTGAGCGTGGAATGCAGGACAAACGAGAAAGACTTTCTTGGTGTTAGCCGCGACCGGATACATCGTTTTTTTTTGGTTAATGGTTACCTTGCAGTCGTCGCAGTGGTGTGCTATGGAATACATTTGGCCGCAGTCATAGCGGGTAAGCACCTCGGCGAATTCACACGAGATGCGAGCGGCCAACGCGTCTACCTCGAGTAGCGAGTCCAGCAGGTGGCGGCAGGTTTCGCCGCCCTGAAGCGCGGCCTCGGGTAGGGCCGAAGCCACCGCGTGTTCGCAGCAGTGGCGCATCCGGAGTCGCTGCAGCGCGCGCCGCCTGTGTTCGGGGCTGGAGCCACGGCCGCACACCTCGTCTTTGTGCGATTCTTCCAAGTAATGAAGGCACTGAGTACTGTTGGCGGGGCAGGGCGGCGGACAGAGGGGCCCACGGCCCCACATGGAGGAGCACGCGCCCTGCAGGTCGGTAGCGCTGGCGGGCTGCAGGTCGCACGCCGACAACCAGGGGTTGATGATTTCGAGCGGCGGGGTGGCGGCGAGCGCCAGGCCGGCCATCAGGAGCAGCGACAGGCCCGCCAGGGCCCGGGGCATTCTGCGGGGCAGGGCGCGGTGGCGGCTCGGTCGTCGGCAGCTACGGGAGCCGGGAGCATCGCTGCGGGCGGCCGGAGTGCCCCCCCTCGCGGCTCCGATCGCCCCCGGGGGCCGACTGCCAGGGCCCGCTAGGCCGCCCGGGTGCGGGCCCCCCACAGCCCTCGCTCATGCTGCATGCTCGCCGTTGTACATCACATCACTGCACTACTACACACTAGACGCTCCCGAGGTGTCCGCCATCTTGAGTAGTTATGTTGGTCGAAGTCCTCCCCGCCCGGGCGCGAGCTGTGCCGGCCGTCTCTCGCTCGACACTGGCGCGGCGGCGGCGTCGGAGGGCGCAAGCGTTTCCTGAATCGATAGCCGCCCACGATCAATTGCGCCACCTCGCATGCACGTCGCTAATCCGTTGCAACAACACGCACGCGGCCAGGTGCCAACACGCTGCAACTTCTTCGACAGGACGGCGCCTCCGACGGCTTCAGCAGCTCGACGTCTCGACGCAATTTATTGCTGCACGAATTAAGTTACTTTGTACTCGTTTCTCTTGAAACGGAAGCAATTATCACTGATTAATGTTGTGGGAAAATATTCTCTACACGCATTTCGACATTGGTGCTAAACATTATAATAAACAATGCTTTAATTTCGTACCAAACTCATGAGTTATTCGTTCACTGGGTCCACCGCGCGCACTTCACTCAAATTAACCAAATTTACTAAACGGGGCAACCTTTAAATAGCTTTCTGCGTGTTAAGTTTTTGTGCAGCATATATATTTTTTTAAATTGTAGCCTTGTATTTTATGCAGTCGCATTATACGAGTCGAAGCTTTTAAAAATGTTAAAATATGTGCAACGATGTAGGGTTACAATTTAATAAACAAACAGTTACTACAAAATATATATAACCTCAAAATTCCTGCAAAAGCAGGAACGAAAATTTCATAACTGCAGGATCCAAAGAACGAAGTTACCTTCACACGAAGGGCGCTGGTGAGACTGCCGATAACACAGGGGCGTACGAAACTTGAACAATTCATTGTCGTTATCTGCTTTTATTTTGTAAATGTGCAGGGTTCTACCATTCGTTCAATTATTCATAAATGAATCATTTTGTACACTGACCGAATCTTACAGACTTTATATCATACTAACATATAAATATTTTTGAAATATGTAGTACTAATTTTCTTCCAATTGTATTCGTCGCAATATAAAATTTTCAGAATACCGTGGAAAAGAAAAACCACATTAAGCAACAAAAACCTTAATTTTTTATTACATTTGATTACATTTAAAAAAATCCATTAAAACGTTTTTAGGATAACCATCTTCTACTTGCAAGTTGGCGTCATTATACTTGTAATAGGAAGAATTTTTAAAAAAATATGTCGATCCTTTAAACTGTACAGCGGCATCTATATCGCTGGGTATACCAGGCCATTGGTTGGAAATATTGTTTGGAGACGACCATCGTGCTCTAGATTTTGGCAATAATTGCCAGTATTTATCACCTATAAAAATATAATATTGTAACGTCTGTTTAATTCGTTATGTTTTTGCAAATGAAATATTTTTTATGAATTTTTCCCAATCTCAATGAAATAAAACCTTATACTTTTCTTAAATGAAAATGAACACGGTTTGGCGTACCTTTAAAAAAATACGTGGTTCCATTCCATAGTAATGCTGCGTCCAAATCATTCGGTATATTAACAAAAGCTGTCGATATTAATTTGGAAATTCCTGTTTCGTTACGTCCAGAATATTTCCAAAGATATTCATCTTTAAAAAAATATGTTACGTTATTACTGGCAGTAAAAGCGGCATCTACGTTGTCAGGTACTGCCGACCATGCATTTTTTATTGATTTGGAAGTGTCGAACGAACCGTTTTTAAATAATGTCCAATATCGGTCGTTTGCCAGGAAAATCACATTGCCGTTTGGATTTTGAAAAGCCGCATTTATTGGTATATCCGGGCAATCATCAGTGAAACGAAGATTTGTTTGAAACGCCTGGTGGTAGTCGTAGCACTTTTTCACACCTTTAACATCTTCTTCGTGCAGGGTGATATTTTGAATGTATATGTACATACCATACATGACGGAGACGGGTAAACTTGAATGATCGAGTCCTAAAGAGTGGCCAATTTCGTGCACGACTATCTGGAACAAGTTATTGCCTTTGTTGCTGTTTGTCCACCATTCGGACGAATCCAGTGTCAAAACTTTTGACTGTAAAGTTGGTCTCATTAATTTTTAATCAAAAAATAACTCACCTCTGAGCAAACATACTGTTTGTGAAAAACTCCCGTATATTTTCCCAATACCATCAACGGGCTCAAAGCGTATGCGTATATCAACTTCTTCGTTCTTTGTGGCTAACGAAAATTTTAAACCGGTGGCATTATTCCATAATTGGAATGCACGTTTTAAATCTTTGTGGATAAAATCCTGCGTATGGTCAACGTAATTTTCGACCGTATAGGTAATTAACTTCTTTTTCCATTTATTATAATCTGAAATGTACTTTAGTAATATTGGATAAATTGGTGTGGCCACCACAATCCAACACAAACAATTTTTTTTATCAATTAAAGTTTTTATATAATTTATGATTAACGTTACAGCTTAAAAACACTGTATATTAGTTATTACTTGAAAAAGAATCGAACATAGCAAGAGCTTGCTGGCACCAGGATATGTGAAAGTTCTCGAAGTATATTTTAATTTTACTGCTAACTAGTTTTATAAATCGAAGATCTTTCATCTGCTGCCAAGAAGCTTTAAAATTGTAGCAGATAAAAAAAAAAAACTGCGTTGCGGCACGCGTATCAACGTCATAAAATTGGGTTATGCCTGCTTTGTACCTTATCAACTGCTTAAGCGGTCGACTTTTTTAAACAAGTGCGTGTTTCTTGTACATGTGCTCACCTTTTACAAAAGAGCCTTCTCGTTTAACTCGATTAGATTTTGTCATGTCAGGGCGACCACATCTAGGCAGCAACATCATTTTTATTACCTCCGCGTCATATTTGCCTTAAATTATTTTAATCAAAATTAAAAATGATACTTTTTTTTTAAAATTACCTGTAACGTTCATCTCATAGAAAGTCTGGAAGTTTTTAATAGCCGTGTCCATGTCGTCGTCCATGTCTTCCATGTATCCATAGTCATGTAGATAATTCTTCTTTAAAATAAAGTTGGCTTTTAGAAATCGTTTTGCATACCAAATGAGATGCATTTTCCCATTTCAATATAATTTAATGAAGTGTAGTTGTTTTTGTTAAAATTAAGTTTTTGTTATTAAATTAAGGTGGAACATTTTTAGACTCAATTATAGGTTCCTAATCAATTAAAAAAAAAGAGTTTTGGAAACAAATTTTTTTTAACATTTTAATTTCAGGTAGAAACAAAAACAACTACAAAACTTAATTAGAATTATTATTAAGCAAATATAATTTCGATTTCAATTAATGCAACTTATACATTGTAATTTGTAATAGCAAAATATGAATTATGACAGAAAAAATATCATTCAGCTTCACAAGAAAATATTACCCTGTGTAAGTTCAATACTGTACGCGAAAACTTTAATTCAGAACAAATAATTTAAACGAAAACTTACCATCATCATCATATTTTCCTCGTCTTTTATTCCTCTCTGTGCAATTTTTTTGGTAGGTGCCGTTTCAATTTTATACAGCAACAAACAAAAAATGTACAAACTCTTAATCATTGTTAATTATAAGCGCAAAATAATCTAAATTAAGTTTTAATTTTTTAATTCTTCAGCAGTCATTAAGGCAGCTGTGTATTATTCGTTTATTTTATTACTGTATTATCACGTTATGTAATCTGTCTGTATTATAAACCAGAGCCCTGACCTGTTGACTTTTCACGTGATTTGTACATTCAATATTTTTTATCAACTGTTTACGTTTTCTAAATAGAAGTTTATTTTAGAGAAATGTTTAAGGAAATACAGGAAGATAAGACAAAAAATGTAAAATAAAACGACTCGTAATATTTTGAAAATATTAGAAATTTATTCATCATTTTGGATAAATTAACATAACTATCGCTTGTATTAACTAATATCATTGTCGTACAAAATAACAATGCTTAAATAATGATATGGTAGTTAAGGATTTAACTTTATAAGGCAAATCCACTTTTGCTGTAATTGAAATAATAGGAAATATACCGGTAACGATTGTAAAGAAATTTGGTCCCTATATGCGTAACACAATCGTATGAAATTAATTAAATAATTTAAATAATAGTTTCGCAACACACAGCACATTTTTAGGATAAATTCAATTTACAAAAATTAAGTTAGGTATTTCTGAAGACGACCTTTTTGCTTACTTAGTGAACTAAGAGCATCACGCGAATTTGAAAGCTACACATACACACAGACACATGTACAGGCGCTCATAAATCGTTTATAAAACGATTACTAGTAAGTTCGATTTTTTGCAAGGCTATAATCGTCTTAGCTCTATCACTAACAATAAAGTTGTTTCACAAGCTTGCAACGAAAAGCAAGTCTCTTCACTATCAAATTTTGAGCGAATACAAAAATTCCAAATTAGGTTTTTAAAAAAATCATTTATTAATAAATAGGAACATCTATTTGTTCTGTAACAATTAAAGTACAAAAATTAAGACCTTCAGGTCCTTAAAGCTTGCCATATGTTACTGTAAAATCGTGCAGTTTCTTGCAACACAAAACAACTATTGACTGCCTTGGCTATCTCGATTTGCGAGCCTCATTTTTCGAACTTACTTAAAAATTATTACACAATTTAAAAAATCACACAGTATACTACGATGACAGAAATCTTGCCGCTAATGTCGTCATTATCGTTAGGACTAGTTGCACCCCCATTGGTTCAGCCCCCGAATCTTTATTTTCATCATCGTTGCGGATTTGATGGTGACCTAGGATACATCAGAAAATACATTTAATAAATCATATCCATAACCCACAAGTGCATTGAGTATGTACATTTTTATATGTATACATGTACACGTAACATTTATATTACATATTAAAAAGACAAACAAGAGGAAGCCAAAAAAACAAAGAAAATAAAAACAAACAAGCTTATTACATCCGCTGATGAAGTGAAAATGTCTTAAAACTCGAAAATAGTTCAGATATTATTGTTTTCAACCAATTTTGGATTTAAATTTGATCTATTTTATGAATTGGATGAGACAGACGTACACATACTTAGAAATGGGATTTAGCTGGGGCGCCTTCAGTGTCTCGCTGGGCTGTTGTAGTTGGACTCTGGAATGTAGCCGTGTCCAACATTAAAATACCATCTACGCAAAACTATCACAAATTATTGCAATAATAAAATAAAGAAACTACTACAACGGCATTGCTGCTAGGGTTTTCAAAAATCAATTAAAATGAGGGCGAATCGAAATCGACGCGAGACACGAGTTTAAAAGTTTATTGTAATGTTAACGAAGAGACAAAAATGTAGTGTCCAAATGTAAATTCAAAAAGGAACGATATTAGAAAGACTTAAAAATCTGAATTCCAAAATAGTCTATAATGTTGCCTGGAAAACATTTTTTTTATAAAAACAGAAATTTTCAAAATCGACACCATTATTTTCAAAATCTGAATTGATCTGATAGACTTTTAGCAGTAATATGTAGATTAATTGAAAAAAAAAATATTTTGGTTTAACACTGGTAGATTGTGAAGTACATTCGATGGCATTAAGGTATTCTTTATTGTTAATGCCATACAGTTATACAATCATTTAATTTTTCTGCGTCCGTCCAGAAAATCAATTGTTTCCGATCAATGTTTAGGCTGGAAAATCATATTATGCTTTCAGGACTCGCCTACAGCTCGGCCCAAAACTGCCTACTTGTCCAGTAAAGTACCACTCTCCGGTCTTTTTACGTAAATAACTGTTATACAACACATGTATCGCGAAATGTATTTTGTGACCAAACCAGCTAATTTGAGTTAGGCCCTTGGTTATTTTACTGCTTAATTGTCAGTTGTCGAAATTTATGACTTAAATTTCATAATTTACATTGGCCACTAGATTTTGTCGTAAATTTCTGAACAGCCCGATGTCAAGGTAATTTTTCCAAGTTACTAGCTTCAGCCGTTTTTACATAAAATATAACAACAAAAATGAAGGTATAACGTTAAAAAACAAATACAAAACAAACGACAATGCAACATTAACATGCACAACGTCACAACGTGCTAGGTTTTTGCTAGTTCTAACGTAAAATCTTGCAAAGTGCGATAAACCACAAACTTTTTTTCGAGTGCTTTTTTTAAAGTTCAGTTATGAAATGGAAGTGAATGATTCGATTACTTAAAACAGCAATTAGACGTATTGTTAGTGCTCGACATGCAAACTACTGTTATTTCAACAATCTATTTTGTTAGTTGTTTTTTAAAGTTAGTTTTATCTACAGTTGGTCGGTGTTAATTGTGCATCTAAAATTATTACTCATCCTTCACCTACAAGTACGTACTACATGCAGTAGTGACTATCACTAAGTATACATACTTGCTGAGGAGAGCGATTTTTAGAAATATTATTCTCATGTTAATTTGAAGATTTAAAGGAAGATTCTGTTATTTTTTCTTCTTCGACTGGAAGTAGCTTTAGATTTGGTTAGCCGAAGGAGTTTGTATTTAAATGATATGATGTAAGGATGCAGAATTCAATAATTTTTGTAGGAAGCCCATTTAGGCATTGATACAAAATGTACCGAAAAATTGTTCGAATAATAATCCAACGGCAGTGCAATTGGTTTTGATCTTATGATATTGTTGTTCAATTAATTTTAATAATTAATCAAAAAACATGCTGTAACCCCTTGTCATTCATATCATTGAAGAAGTTCACATTTAAAAATTTTGCGTAATGTTAACGTCCATTATGTTCTTCTAAATGTGAACCTAACAGTTAAGAAAACCAAAGTCGGAAGCAAAAAAAAACGTTAATAGAACATGTCATCCTTGGCTACTTAGATATCGCGAAGGTGCATCATTGATTAATCTGATTAATTAAAAAGCAAAGATTTTTCTTGATGCATTAATGCATTAATGCCCAAAGCGTTTCTGTGAATGATAAATTCACAAAGTGTCTTGTGTTGCTAATAAAGATATCAAAGTGCATCTCCGTCATATCTTCGTAAAACTTCAAATCACCAGCCAAAATTTATTAATGCCTACCTGCATCGAGAATATCGTCACCGACGTTGCCGGTAAACAAATTAGATCCTATATAATCGCTCTCCCCATCTTGTATCCACCCCCTCGATCCCCTGGTACCTATTGTGCCCCGGGGTGCAGCCTTGCACCCGAACCACCAGTTCGCCGTGGATCTTGGGAAGGCGGGATCGGCAGGATCAACAGAAAACTGTCGATCGTTAAATCGATAGTAGCCGCCATCTTTGTAGAAGTATGTGTAACCGTTGGTGTACTGGAACACGGCGTCTATATTATTGGGAATTCCATCCCAGTTTGCTAAGGGTTTTGGGTACGTGCTCTTTACAGGTGGCCTTTGGGACGGGTCGAACCTCCAAAATTTAGAACCTGAAGCAAACTTGAGCGTTAGACGAATAAAGTGAAAAATATTAATCACATCCATGCAAAAAGATTTCTTGTGAAAAACTTTAAAGCAAACTGATTTAACACACCCTTAAAGAAATATATTTTTCCATTTCCACTCCATACCATAGCAGCGTCGATGTCATCAGGAATGCCAGTAAAACCTTCAGAAATGTCTTTCGGATAGTCGCCATCGACTTTCCTTCCGTTGTACCTCCAGTATTGTTTCCCTTTGAAGAAATAAGTCTTGCCATTTTTGTACGTAAATGCGGCGTCGATCTTCCCAGTAAGTCCAGGCCATCCCTGCGAGATTGGCTTGGGATAACCTGGTGCGATACTTTCAGCGGTGAGTTTCCAATAGTCATTGCCTTTAAATACGTAAGTTTCGCCTTCGGCCCCGTTGAAAATCGTATCAAATTTGGAATCCTTGCAAAGTGCCGATTCCGTGCCTGAAGGTGGAGGTGCTTCGGTCCTTCGGCCGCCGTTCGACGAGCCGTCCCCAAAACTGTCGTCGTCACTGCCCCCACCGCCGCCAAAGTGACTGGTTTTTTCACCGTACAGACGTTGGATGCCCTGGATATCGTCGATGTCCAGAGAAAACGACGGTTCGTAGCCTCGGTAAAAGGGCGCCATCAACGCCGACCTAACATCGGAATGGCTCAGACCTAGGGAATGGCCGAACTCGTGAGCAGCTACTTGGAATAAGTTGGTGCCTCGGTAACTGTTGATTGTCCAGTGCTCTGACGCGTCGAAATGGGCGTCGCCTCCAAAAACCTTTTTAAAACAAACTCGGCGTCAGTGTGTGACTCAAAATAAGCTCCAAATTTTTATTAGGTGTACTCACGGGAAAGTATGCGTGTGCCAGGGTGCCTCCTGGTCCATCAAATGGATCACCATCTCCGTGTTCTCCACTTTCAAATCGAATTTCGATATGAACTTGTCCTTTCTGCGGCGTGAAAGTCAAATCCGTATATTCTGACCAAACTCCAAACGCTCTATGTATTTCCGCGTCGACATCTTTTTTGTCGAGTTTTTTTGGGTATTTTGAAATTTTGTAACTTAAATTCTTTACCTTCCATCTGCTACCTAGAAATTTAAAAAAATATCACTGTTATGTACGTCAATTTTAAAAATAAAATGTGTGAAAAACGCAATCACGTCATGGAAGGTCATACAAAGCAAAGCTTTGAAGGGTTAAATAATTATACAAAAAAGGTTATTTAGAGCGCAATTTGAAGGACCCAGTAATTTTGCAACCTAATTACTAACGTTTCCCAATGAAACTGCTGCAGCCTCATCTCTATTTTATTTTATCTGCATGTGGTAACAAACAGTAAATTAATTCAAAAGTGTTCTTTCCTAAATCCTTGAATTTGTTTGTCAAGTTTGTCTACGCCACATTAATTTTAATAATATTATAACATTTGGTTGGAATTTATTTGATGTTTTTTTGCGTCATGAAATAATCATATTGTTAACGAGCAATAAAACAATGCGATGTGCCCACGTATCGTTTATGCAAGCGACGCTCTAAAAATAATTTAAAAAAAGAATCTGCGTTTTACTAATTGTAACTTTCGTTAATAGCATTTAAAAAACTCTGAGCAACTTTGTCGGAAACTTTTACGATTTAAATCAATTCTGAATTGTGGGTTTTTAAGTACTTCTTCCAACTTTTCATTGCGTTTATTGAGTCAGGTGTTCTAAGAATTGTCTTGTTATCTTAATTCATGTATTTTAAAATTTGTTTTGAACGCATGTAGTCAGTTATATACCTACAGTTGCATGAACAGACCGAGTTGTAAACGCAATGGACCACGTCTCCGAACGCAGCTGGCCAGAGCGTTAATTAAAATGTTCTATTTGCACTACATTGTATCAGAATTTGTAATCATTAAAGATACATTTTAAAATCAATCCTAAACCGACAATGATTTGAACTCTACACATTCCTGTTTCTAAAATTAAACAATTTTTAATTCTAATTACTTGATTACAATGATCCCAACTTGCGGGAAAATACATTTGCATTTATAATGTACGGAATTTATGAATAACACATCACCAAAATTCACAATGCAAATTAAGACACAGCCATTGTTTACTTTAGCGTTCTCAAGTGCGTTTGTGTGTGTGTGTACATTTTTAGGTGACAAATGGTTTAAAGTTCTTTAAAAAAAAAATCGAAATGAGGCGTTGTTTTGAAAATTTGGGCCACTCGAAAACTCATTTTTAATTTTATTTAAGCGTGACAGAGCTTCATGGTGCACTTGCATAATTTTTATGTTAAAACGTTTTAGAAATTAAGTCAAATTAATAAGGCACCATTGCCTTGTTAATTATTTTTGCTTTAAACCTTGCTACAAAATAAGGCTACCCTTAATCATATTTCGCAAACAAATTTGATTTTTTTTGTATAAAAATAAGTTCTACGTTTTTTAATTAAACGCAACGATGACTAATCTTTCCAAAATTGTTTTTCAAATGTATTTGAACAATGCTAAAATAAAGGCACGTCTTAGCAGTTGGTTAGGGAAACACAGTCAGTTAATTTTCACGGAATTTCCTTTGGTATTAGTCGCACTTGGGGTATATTTTGATCAGTTATGGAAAGCAATATCAAAAATCCTAAATGACCAATAGACTTTTTTTATTTAATTGGTTCGAAATCATCAGGTAAAACCACGAATAATTAGGAGGTTAAACACACCTAAAAGATTTGTTAACAATTTTTATAGCTTCTGTTATGGCGTAACACCCGCTATAAAATTGAATTTCATTTGCGTGTAATTAACATAATTAATTACGCATGTTACTTGCGGTTTTTACTACACGCAACTATGAAATAATGCATACAAAAATAAATATTTGTGCGGATGACAATGTTTTAAACTGCAACTTACCTTGAAGTGCGTATCTCTTTGACCTAGAGTCACTACCAGAGCCCACTTTGTCTTTGTTACCACATCTAGGCAGTGACATTGTTCTTAAAGTGTCGTCATCTAGTTCACCTAAAAAAAAAGTTATATTAACGGTGCGTTATCTTAAAAATTAACCATATTTAAATAATTAATAATACGATAAAACCAGCAACAATGGTTAAACAGGAACAGCTGCAGTTTTAACCTTAACCCACATTTGGATCATGCAACTATTGATAAAGCTGAACGAGTAAGGACGAATTTGTCGCATTATTTAAAGTAACTAGTTTCTTACCCGTCACTTCTAGTCCTGCAAAGCTCTGGAAATCGGCTATCGCGTTGTTTAAGTGCTTTCCGTCTATTAAATTACTTGAGTTGAAAATATTTTTTGTATTTGCACCTAGATATCCATACTGCGACAGATAAAACTGCAATAAAAAAGAAATTTAGATTAGACTCGATCACCTTCAATAATTTAGATTTATATTCTACGCAAATGCTCGAAGTGTGTGTATAATTAATGTATTGATATAAATAAGACTAAAAATCACTTATCCTTTTATAAGGCATTTCTTGTAGAAGTGCTAGACCACTTTTAAGACGCTCATCTCTTCATCAGTTGTATTATTTTTAAATTAACAACTGCTACTGATGTAAACACAAGAGCCTTGAATCCGGTTAAGGATTTCTACAAAAGATCCTTCGTAAAAAAGATAAATGTTTTTTATTTAACCTTATTTGTATTATACAATAGTAGTTTGTTTTTCAAACTGGTAAAATTAACGTTATAATACTCAGGGCATTTTCTTTTTAAATATTGATGTAACAAACTGATAATTGTTTTTAATGTTTAGGTAATTTTAAATAATCACAAAAAATATAAATTATTTTGAAAGAAAGAAGTGCAACTGGAGTGTCGTGAAAATGATGTAACGTCGGTGTAATCTGAAAACCGCAGAGCAGAAACCGTTTTGTTTTCTAAAAATCGGTCAAGTAAAACAAAAATTGTTACAGAAGTTTGTTGGATGAATTTCGGAATATTAAATTAAATTGTTCGCGCGCTTATGACGATTGTGAATTAGAAACTCGGTTTTTGCGTTTATTCGCAGCATTATGTAAATTATGGATTATGAAATCGAACAAAAATCGAACGCACTAATTTTAATGTTCGAAATTGTAATACGACCTCGTCTTCGTTCGTTCACCCATATACAGAGTGTCTCAGATAACATTTCCAGCATTGGCATCTCGCTTATTATAAGATATGCAGGTTTGCTTAAAAGACGAATTATTCCTAAGTATGGGAGGAGCGGCAATTAATTTTTGAAAGTTCAAAATTCTTCGTACTTCAGATGTTATATGCTTTTCTCGAGATACAGCTCAAAGTATATTTGCTCAGCTTCTACACAGTTTTTTTGGTAAAGAATGTAGCATCTCAACATGTTAAATTTTTCGCTATTTTCATCAAATGTAGGCATAATTATAACAATTACTACAAAGATTATCGAATTACACAACAATACTATTAAATTCTAATAAATGATACACCAGACAAATGGTAACTGTCATTTGACATTTAATTAGTTGTTTTTTGTTTCTATTTCCATAGATAACTTGATAAATGATCGGTAAAATACGATATTTTTTTTATGAACAATTTTTGAAGTAGTGTTAAATTAGTTTCGACGCTCGTGTCTCTTCGTCAGTAGCAAATTATATATTTATTTACTCATATAATAAATACGTAAATAAGATTGCTACTGACTAAGAGACGAAAATCTTAAAACTGATGTAGCATTTCTACAAGAAATTCTTTATGAAAATGGCGAGTGATTTTTAATTGCTATCATATGTATTACATAAATGAATCACTCAAATAATTCAAGCGTTTATAGTTTGCCTATAAATTTGACGTCCTATAAAATAATTACTGAATTAATAAACTCGCATTGTAAATGTTATTAACCTTCATTCAGGGATTTTAAACGTAATTAGCAACTTATAATCGTCCTACGTGCTCTATCACAATTCTTTATAACGGGGCCGCGACTTGTGTGCGTATTTATTTTCTGATTCATCGCCAATTCACATCGGTAGTAAATTTTCAATCACTGACACACACCTAGCGGTCACCTCCTACAAAGTTTCGAAATGAAGCATTTTTGTGAATCAATCGTGAATGAGCTCTCCTACTCAGTTTCTTTCCTTAGATCTCCGTTCGTAAAAAAAAAAATGAATAACCAACCTGTTTCGGCGAATTAATTCTATACTAGTCATACATTTGCATTGTCGTGATAAATTATTGTTGAACATAAAGACCGGTCAAGGCCAACTCTCGCTGAGCACTTGCACTTTAATCGAATTTATAACAGTAAAACACTTGAAAAAAAAAAATTACACCACCATCAAACTCTTAAAAAAGTTTTATTTTGTTGAAAAAAAAATATTTTAAATATTTGTCAATGTGTTCTCATTTATGTAATCTATTTCATTACGCGTGGTTTATTGACATCAGCGCAGCTATTTTATTTGCTCTGTTAAAGATTTGCTCGTATCACCTAGATGTTAAATAAATCTTAACCACTACGCTATTTGTTGTGGTTTTTTATCTTGGCACATTTAAAATTTGACAAATTTATACGAAATTTAAAACAGACACAAAGTTTACGTCGCCTTTGTTGCGTAACAATAAAAACGGACTTGACCCTGAATACATAAACAAATCGCTTTGACAAATTTCAACAGCTATGTACTTGTTATTTTTTTTACAACAAAGCGGCAGAGTTTGACAAAGATAACCTGGTTTTTAGTCGAACATTTTTATCGGCGTGATTCATCCAAGTTGAGTGATAATTTGATAAGCGATTCCATTACATCCAGGTTTACACAAAATAAACAAGTTTTAGGTGTTAATTAATTCACGGTATGAGTAAAACGGAAACCAGTCATCCTATCATTTCGCGCCGTAAAAATAATTATAAACAATCTCTAAATCAAACAAAACTAATTAAGTGTGTCGTCAAAATTAACTTACAGTCGCCGAGTGCTACAATTACGTAAGAAAACTTAAGTATATTTAAACGAGACGTTATTTATGCACATCCATAAACGTTAGTGATACATATTTGTTAAACAGATCATTACTAAACGTTTAATTAACCGATAAGTTGGCAAACAATCGTAAGAACTTGTTTAATTTCTACTTAATGGTCTCCTAACAATTTTTTTAATATAAAATATAATTAACCATCAGTGTAGGTACTAAAAAATACAAGTATAATTGTATGGGACATTCGCAAAGCCCTATTACTTTGTTTAGGCTTAGCTAATATTGCTGGTTGCAGTTTATGAAGGATGACTACGATTTATCATAGTTCATTATTTATATTTTATGGAACGAAGGTCGAAGTAGGATTTGTTACAATGGGTAAGTGCATATTTTACATAATAATAACGAACGACTAACACAATGCAGTTATTAAAATCATTTTTATTCGTCGCAAAGACAAAGAGAGTCGATCAAAGATTATTTTTCAATTTGAAATAAACATTGCTATGCATTTGTTTAAGCCTCCTACGTAACGAATTAACACGGTATTTGTTGGTGCTAAAATTTACTATTGATTGTACAAGCCTTTTTTTATCGTTAAACTTGAAAGGTTTACTTTAACAAAAGGAGCATATCCAAACCTGTTATCTAATCCTTTATATACCACACTTTAGTTGTATTTTTTCTTTCATTAATAACGCTTTCACTTTTCTGCTTCATCGTTTTTACTAAAATAAAAATAGATCTAGTTTACTTAGAAATTATGCAATACGGTTTTTTTGTTCTGTAAAAAAAAAAAAAAGCGTTTGCCAAGACAGCATGATTTCATCTTGAATAAAAAGGTGAATAAAATCGATCTATCGTTCCGGTATAAGACAGCTGAAGATAATGGTAGTACATTGTTTTTAACGCTGTACTGTTTAAATTTGCGCGACTCTAAAACTTAATTGTTAACACAAATTTGAGTTTATCGACACAAGCTTCTAATAATTTGATTTCAATTATCGTTCGTACGCAGATACTTTTTTTGTTTAATATTATAGATATTCCAGGTTAAGATCTCCTTAAAAATGCAGCCGCACCTAACGCATTGTTTTTAAAAGTGAAATTATTTGTACCTCAAAATCTTCATGTTAGTTAACATGTTATTCACGTGTCATTGTTTTGGTCATACATATATCGGGCGGAATATATTTTGGAGTTCTTCAAAATCGTCTCCGCGACGGGCCATCCTTTTGTATTCAAATAAGCGATTTTCTCATGTTATAATAATAATAATATTTAAATTGTGCGCCTACGGTATGGCGCTCTCAACAAAGTGACAAATCCAAAAATTGCCAGTCAAAAACTTCGCTTCGTGTATGATGACGATGGAATGGCATTGTATCAAAATCCGATTAACGAACAATGCAGAACTTCGCAGACGAGATTATTGTTTGTATTTAAACATTTCGGGCACGTACAAATGTGTGTAGCAAGTTGAAGCTTCGTTGGCGGAAATATTTGAATGTCAAGTCACAAATGACGTATCACACACTTAATTATTATTGACCTAAGGAAGTGAACGCCACTAATGTCTGGTGTGAGTCATACACGTTTGACATTGCATTATACTAGTATAAATTGTCCATTAAACTGACTTTTTTATTTTGTATTTATTTTTAAAATCAGGCGACAGAAAAAATTGTTCTACAAACACAACATTTTCATAGCTTTAGAAACTCAGCAAAACTTGTGATTTTTTAAGCTTAATAATACTTTTCATTTAGACAAAGTGGCTGTAGTGAAATATACAAAGTGTAGAAGCAAAAACTACTTTAACATAAATAATGGATTTGCTTTAACATCCATTAAACAAATCATTATTTTCTAATCATAATTTTCAAGCGTCTGTTATCATCGGGTCTTTCTTATAAAACAACTAATTCTCGATCAGGTAAACACCATATTTTTATGCTCGATTTTCCACTCCATTGACGTGGAAAAAGATCCTTACATAACACAAATTTGGTTATGCTTCAGATTTACAACTTTAAATGACAAAATTAGATTCCGTCGTTCATGCAATTCGTGCGTCCTTATTTAATTGCTCGTTATTACGATATCAAAGTATTTAAGGAAATATTTACAACGTTAAAACTCTTCGTTTCATGTTCCTACATTGTGGTGCTGTTTAAATATGTTTGGTTCTAGGAAAAATAGGTGCTTTATTGTTGTTCGAGCGAGTATCATAGTCATCAGTGTGATGTAAAATGTATGTACATGTGTACAAGTGATATCACGGTTTATGAACACGAATAAATGACGGAATATACAATGTCAAAGTCTCTACCAACCTTACTAAACTATTTTATCGTTAAATTCGTTGCTGCATGTATTTCCATGCATTTTCACTTTCATTTATACGCGGTTTAAATCATTCGATTAAGAACCTGAAAAAATGTCGTATTTAATTTGTATGAACGAGTTATTATTTAAAAATTTGTTCTCTGTTGTATTAAATTTTGTGACATTAACAAAGGTTCACTGGTAATTTTGTGGGAAAAAAACAATAAGAGCGGCTCAATGTTGTCATTGACGCTGGCAATGGTGATAAAACGAAGCTCAAAGCACGTTAAAAACTATAAAAATTTGTTTGTTATTGCATAAGTGAGATAATATTTGATTCATCTCCCTGCAAGCAAGTCACGAGTTTGATTCCTTGTTCGTATGGAATAGTGCAGACAATAAAATTTGAATACTTGTATTTGTTTTGTTGTAACCGCAAATTGATGTCTGCTTTTTCTTGTTAATTATTGAAAAATAATTTGTGCTTGTTTAAGACTGCCACCGCTTCCTAGTTTATGTGATTCACCCGACAGATGTTTGCTAATTTTATTAATCATCTTAGACCGCGACTTTTGTTGAGACGAGGGCGTATAATTTGCCAGATTAAATAATTTGTTTAAAGCCTTATCCCCGAATTAATTTTATGGCTGTTGGCTTAGAAGATTAAGCATATTTAAATATGATAACATGATTACTAACGCATTTTTTTAAATTAACGAAGTTGTTACAGATAAAAAGTACACTGTAAGTAAGTCACAATGTAACTGAACTGTTAAGAAATCGACTAAGGCCGTTTCCACATTTTCAGCGTTCAATTTTCAACCAGTTTCAAGTTTAAAACCAAAGCACGATGCATAAGTTTCTTTATCTATCTAACGTATTAAAATGCCTCCCTTTACTTTAGTGGCGTGTGCTGAGATAATATTAATCAAGTGACCTCTGACTAGCCTTGCACAGGACACATCCTGCAATACCGAATGAATAATTGATCGAAATCTAAACACGATTTAATTACATCAAAGAACGAAATTGTTCGCGGCGTTAAATTCGCTTTCGTCGAAACGAAATTGAAAAAATGTCGTTACCGCTGCGAACCTGAAAAATTCAAGACTCTCCTCTTTTGGACGCGTTCCAAAAGCAATTGTTGGAATTGTAGGAATCGAAGGAGAATGATACATATTTTAATTTTTTTTTGTATTTATCGTAAGGGCATTGCCGTACTCCACCTGTACATTTTTTCGGGGTCAATATTTTTTAGGAGTGGTCACTGACTGGGTAAAAATTTCAACGCGATTGTTATTCATTGGGCGCTTCTTAAGATGCAAATGCTTTTAGTGTCCTTGAGAGGTAGCAATGTACAATAAGATTTTAAATTTTATCACCACATACGCTCGATTTGAAGTACAGATTTTTATTATTGTAACAATTCATGACATGCTAAACAGAAGCAATCTTTTATTAACATTACATTTGTCCGCAATAATCGAGTCGATCGGTTTTGCGGTGTGAATATTGATGGGGAAATGTCTTTTTAAAATCGTTATTACGGTACCTAACAAAGTCCGTGCTTTTTGCATTGAAACTGAGATGTCCTCGAGTATGCGTCGCCTGAAAATTGCTTTAAAGCAGAATAAGAAGAGCCGTATCTCAGATTTCGAGACTGAAATATAATTAATTTTATTTTTTTTAGTAAAAAGAAATTGATAAAATAATATCAAAATATTCTTATGACTTTAGTTCCAAAACCTAATTTTCAGTTAGGCTGGGCGCTGACATGCAATTATCAGTTGTGCAACAGTTTGGTTGTGGGAGTCATTACCATTGGTTTATATAACAACGCGCTCAGATACAGCTGATGTAAAACTGTACATTTCGGCAACTAAATGGTCTTGCCACAAAGTGAACGATTGTGCGATTTGGTACAACTGTTTTTTGTCACATAGGTTTAAATTTCGTCCTTCTTATCATCTCAAGAGCAAACACCGTAGCTAAGTGGTAGAAATCCATGTTAGAACCATACAATTTAGTTGTTTATGTGCTCGCATCTATGTCACTCCTGATTTAGTTTTGCGTATGTGAACGCGGTTTAGCAATTCGCGGATCAAACTGTTGCGCAAGTGATAACTGCATGTCAGCGACAAGTCTTACAGTTTTTACATTTTGAGGACATGGAGCCAGCAGCGATCGTGCTGGAATCTTTCAGGTTTTTTTTTCTAGTAAAAACGCAGCGTACATTATAAGTTTATTTTACTCGCCGGTGTCCTTTAAATTTTCAAAGATAGAAGTTAATTCCAGGTACTACATTCCACGTTATTATATGCATTTTAATAGATTCTTCGAACGGGATGAAGTTATTTACTTCAAGGATTCCTAGATGTTGAGCGATAAATTTAAATCAAATATAACCTTATGCGGAAAATGTTATTGTAACTGTTATTATTGCGCTATGATTGTGAACAAAATACGTAGTGTTTTTAAAGAGTATCCGGTGTTATCAAAATGCAGTTTTTATTTAAGGGGCTACATACACCTAGGAAGGTCCTAATTTTCAAAAATATTTTTTATAATCATTTAATTAAAAAAAAATTAAATTTCAATATAAAATTCCCAAAATTGGCGAAATTACAGTTGGTCAAGCGGTCCGTTGCTCGCATATAACACACAGAAGGGTCACTATTGGGGTCTCGTAAACGGTAAGAGCTACAAATTAACATTCAGATGTCTGTCATTTTGCGAAAAGTTGGAGAAATGAAAATCGGCCACGTCAATTACTAGTATTTTTTGTTTACTTTAAAATTCGTTTAAATCTTTAAAATGTACGTAATGGTTTTTCTATACAAAAATGTTTCATTAAAGAAATAATTATTAAAATTCACCCTACTTTTCCCCAATCTAGGTGTATATGTAGCCCCATAAAGGGATGGCTTGATACAGTAATTTCTTGATTCACGAAAGCTAAATATTTAAATAATAACGTAAAAAAAAAATTTAGTGACAAAACATTTAAAACATGCAAATTATAACAAACAAGTTGGTGGTCGGCAAATAAAATATTATGCACCAAAAGTGATGAACATTTTTATTTATAACACGCGAAAGAAACATCGTCGACTATTTTTACGAACAGAACAAAGCACTTTGTTCGTCATATCTTTGAAATCGGTATAAACATCTTAATATTCCAAACGTTAAACTAAAACAATAAGTTATTTATGCATTACCTTAACAACTGACTAATAAGAACGAACATCTGATAATTATTATTATTTCTGACGCATACTACTTAATAAATAACAAATAAGATTAGATAAAACCTGTTATAAAAATACTAATACCAAGATATGGCAATTAGCGAAATAAAAATAAGCTGTTATGTAATTATTTTATATCCCGACATACCTGCAAGATGAACCCATACAGTAAAATTACAGATCAATACATTATCTTAATCGCAAAAGTTAGTAAAGGTTTGCATATACGTATTAAAAATTGAACAGTTATAATAATACGCGTGCTATAACAAACGAATATGCATTTTTTTTTTTATTGGTCCGGTTTTATTATTCTAGTATAAGTAATTGATTTTGATAAAACCAGACGATTTGATAGTTTAATCTTTGAGCAGCAATTTTAAACAATCGATAAAAAAACTCAATGACTAAGTCGTTATTTGTGGGAAATTACGTCAAAACAATTTATACTGACTTTGAAGGTACTTGTGTGAAATTTGTCAAAGGATTCTATCAGAAGCTAAAAATTCCGAAACTTAAAAGTAACATTGTAGTTTTTGCTGAAATTCCCGTTTTTTTAACACAAAATTTTAATTTAGGCCGATGTTCCTATTTTTAATTGATTATCGATTTCTGATGTTCTGTTTAGTTGATATCCATTGTATGGATAGTTCACGTTATCAATGAATGGTGCTTCCTTTTTGTAGATGGGCCAACCAAGGTTAATTCTCAGAGGTTGGTACGATTGTTTCCGGGTTTAGAACTATTTTTTTCGTGGCCAACCTTGACAGATGTACTAACATTATTATGTCGATAGTTTTTATCAAATTGTGTGTAGTGCCACTTAGATGCATAAGCTTGAAAACGACACCGAAGAAAAAGCGATCTCTTTATTTGTCACATTTGTTGTTACTCTGGAACGGCTTTTTACAAGAAAAAAAAACTGAAATTATTTTTGAAAATTGCAAATTCTAAATTATATATTCTCTAGCGATAACATTTTTGTTGTTGTTAATGTTTTACTCAAATATACCTACAACAAAGCATTCCGATAAAATATTTTTGGGCGAGGAAACCAAATTCAATGCCAACTTTTATTATGTATTACTTAAGCATTGCGCAAAATTCTAAAAAAGGAATTCAAATACTTAACTTGTAATCTAAATTGAATAAGCCAGTTTATCTACGTTATTAAAATTGCAAATTTGATAATGACGTTCGATCGATATACAAAAGTAAATAGTTCTATCGTCTCAATTTATCGATAAAAATAAATATTAAACGTCCCATAATTTCATTTTAAAGTTGTTTTATATTATTACGATTCAGATTGTTATGGTAAACAAAATATACAGGTAAGGTATATAAACCTTTATTTGCCGAGCAGAGATATTTATTGTTATCTGTTAATAAATACTTTGCACATTACAGTTTGTAATTTAACTTAAAACGCTAGATATGTAAAACAGTAAAATTACTGCAATCGAATCTGTCATTTTTTATTTTCAAGGTTTTGCCATTGCTTTATTATGTTTAACATTGCATTTATCTATATCTTTATGTGCCAATAAAAAAAAAACAGTTAAAAAATACTACGCGATTTACTTTGCAAACTTTTTACTCACGACTTATCATTGTACATCGTTTCTTAAAATGGACATGTGAATTAAATCATCGATTTTTATCAATAAAAGTTACGAATCTGTACAAAATTTTAATTTTAATCCAGTGACTATTTGATGGAAATATCCGTAAAATTTTTCTAGGTATATTACATAGTCATGGTCAACTGGTACAACAAAATGTATAGAAGTAGAATCGGAGAAAGTGTGACTTCAAAATTAGGCGCCAGGGCGTCTGTGATATCTCGCTAAAATTATGAATCGTTAGTCGATATTTGTGATTCACGTTTTTCGCGGAATTCTTCATTATCGTAAGATTTGTATTAAAGCAGTTGCCCGATAGTTTAAATGCCTAATTAATGTACTGGTTAATAACATGAATATTTACACAAAGGATCAGCTTAAGGCGGAAAGTAGAGGTAACAAAGTGCAAGATTAATAAACTTTTATTCGTTATGAATGATTCACGATAGCCTTTTTCGGCAGTTTTATTTATTTTTTGTTTACTTGTATGAGCGGCGGCATTTTATTTATTAATTATTAATTTGTTATGGATTTGTCCTAAAATTAATAACTGAATCAAGTTTCAACCCTATATATTCCCACATAGCTCTTGTTATTATTGTAAACTACTAAATAAGGTCATTGATTACAAACGCATTGTTAATATTTAACTTAGGCTGAAGTGCGTCTACATCTAAGCAAATTATCGCAAGTCCATTGACATCTTGCGATATCCTGTTTGATTTGATTAGTAGCAAATCGTTTCATAATTCTTGCAAACAAAATTGACCTATAAAATTGAAATGGACATCGTAAAACACAGAAGCGATTAAATTTTAATCGTTTTATCAAGCAACGCGGAAAACAATGAAATTCGAAAAACGATCTGTTTACTGTTTCGCCATAATGCACAATTATTAAAGTTGAATTAGCATGGAGTCTAGACTAGACACATTTTTACGTGTTTACCCCGGGTAACCTACTACGTAAGCTTAACCCTGCCACAATTTCGGAATTTATTTGTGTCAGCTATGCTTTTAATGTTTGTAAATCGATAGAAAAGTAACAGTTGAACCCTTGACCTAATGTGTCTAGCGTGTTCATGACAAATTTGATTCACGTTTCTCGCAACAATAGTAAAAGCCTTACGATAATGAAAACAAACATTTTGAAACACTTTTTGGAAGTGTGCTTTGTTTATCAAATGTGTAACGTGATGTACTTAGTTGATTTATAAGACAAATAAAGCAGATAAATGATAAAGCTTAACTGATAAGCTGAAAAATTACGTAGTTTATTTTTAACTATACGAATTTATGGTTTTAAGTAGATACTAAAGTTCATGTACCACTACTACAAAATGTTATTGTTAAACAGTTTTTGAATTCGAACCAAACCAAACAGAACGAAAGAGCGCAATTTAAATAATAGCATACACAACAGTTACTCCACAACAATGAATCAATTTTCAGTTTGCCATTATTTAAACTCGCTTTTGTTTCGAAATCTAAAAGCGAGTGCAATTGAAAGTTTTGAAAAATATCGTGTTTATCTGTTTCTTTATAAAAAACCAATGAGTGTAATTTTAATTTAAAAAAATAACTTACCAAAGCATTGTTGTCACTCGGTGCACTATTTATTAATTGTACAGTCGCTAAAAGCACTAAAGCTAACGTTAATTGCGCCATTTTAAGGTTCGTAATTTATTGTTATAAACTATCTAATCCTTTGTTTGAACACGTTCGGTGTAAATGAGAAATCCCCAAAAACTATTGTTGATAGAAAATGGAAATTGGTGCATGAAAAACGAAGTTACGTATAGGTGTTACGTATAGTTTTTTTTCCCGCACACTGTAATTTCGTTCCGATTTCTAGTTTTGCCAAATCTAATCAGTCATGTAATTGTCTTCTGTAAGCATTTACATGAACGAATAATTTAATGGGTGCACTTGACGCGACCAAACCGCCGCTGTGCGAGGCTATACTAAGCACGCGACTGGAAGTTGCCATTTTTATATGAAAGCCCTCTCCAATGTGTAGAGCTGCGTAGATACCATACAATGATTCATTTCTATAGATTTTAATAAACAATTTCAATCGAAATAAACTACAGTTTCTGAATATGTCCAAATGTAACCAGTAACCACACCAATCTTCTGAAATATCTTTATCGTAACAGTTTGTTTTTTTCATCAGAAACTTACATTGCTCTTGGATGAACGTTTGAATTATTTGAGTGATTCTTTTTGAATATTAATATACATACGTTTAATCAGACAATCACCCATCGTATGTCTAAGGAGGATCGCTTCTTGAAGAAAAGTTTTGAGACTTTCGTCAAGTCAAATTTACTGACGATCGTCAAACCTACTGACGAAGTAATGAGACTCTCGAAGCCGATTAAGATTTATTTATAAGCGGTTTTTAGCATAGGATGAGAGATTTTTTAAAATGAAATTATCTTTACGTTTAAAATAATTTAAACATTTTACAGGATGGTCCAAATTGGATGTGATTACATGCTTAATACTTAAAATAGAGAAACGGTTAAATTACCAAAAATGTGCAGTTTTTTGAGGCAACTCAGAGCTATTTTCAAAAATATTTTATCATTTCCATAAAAAGTTGCAAGGTACCTACAGCTTTTGAACATATAAAATCACAGTAATTTTGGAATTATACACTAATTTTTTTACGTCTCATTATTTGTCATTTAAGAGTACTCTAATTAAACAAATAAAAATGTTTATTAAATGTTTTAAGCTTTTAGTGTTGGTACATATTCAAAATAAATTTTATTTTTATGGAAATGAGAATTCTTTTTAATCTATTAAATTTATTCATGATTTTTTTGAAGTAACGGAATGAAATCTTGTAAACTTGTGTGAATGTCAGAAAGAAGTGTATGTATCACTATGCATCCGTATTAGATCAGAATTTTGTACGAGTAGGTGTCAGCACAACTACAATGGATTCTACGTGAAAAGCAGACAAACAAAATTCTTAAAGCTTATTGCATTACTAAAAGTGTGACTCCTGTTTTCATTATTATGTTTACGATTGAGAGACAACAGAATTCAAATTACCAAAATTATCATTAAGGTGATAAACCTCGCGATTTTACTTATTTTTTTAAGTAACTTATTTTCGCATTACTGCGTTTTTTAAATATTTGTTGAAACTGCTTATTTAGGGGGCATTGTCTGTATTCATTTATTTAAAATATTGTTAAATATTGTTAAATACATTTCTTTTGTTAATTTGAAAATCATAAATCTAAGAAGACAATATAATTTTGTTTCTAAAATTTTGTGCAGCTGTTCTTTTTTTTAAAGCATTTTAAGGGCGTGGTCATGGGAACTCTTTTCTTCATTGAGCCTAGGAGTAATTTTTACAATGTTATCTAATATGTTTGTATATTAATACTTTTTTATGCTATAATTAATTTTATATTCGTAATAACATTGTAGATAAACTTAAATGTATCAGTAAAATAATCAAATAACTCATTTTGTTTTCTGATGCAACGAAGGAATTGATATGAACGTTAACGAATGGTTAATGTTTTAGTTGATTTTTAACCGCTTCAATCAGCGTTTTGTTGAAAAATGTATTGTTTCTTTAAAAATATTTTATTTCTTCACTTAATTTATTTGAACTGCACAAAAAGCTGCAATTTGTACGTAAATGTTTAAATATGTTTGATACGCAACGGGAAGGAGAAGGTAAATCAGTTTATACAATTGTAATATTGTCTGTTATATTTTTATATTTAAATATTTCTTGCAGGATAAACAAATTTTAACCCAAAAATAAACAATAGTCTTAACCGAAATAGCTCCGAATGTAAACTAAAATAAATAAACTGTTATTTTCGTTCGAAAATTAAACCACCTTGAAGTCGGGCCTACACTTTCTCATTTTTCGTTTGCATACACGAAAACGTTTAGTTCCAGAAATGTTCAATACGTTTTTATTATATAAAAAAACAACAGCAAAACAATCTGTAAACATAAATACGGATGTAACCCAGCTCTTGGTATGAATATTCAGTAAACATCCAGTAATGATTGTCGGCCTTCTACACATCAGAAAAATTAAATCGGAAGTAAACGAGGAAGTCCAACAACAGATATATGTTGGTTAAAAACGTTAACTTGAGGTTTTGTTTTTTATGACATAAACATTGTCATGAATATTTCTTGTTATAATGTCGGTTTTCATATTCTATCCGTACTTTCTAGATAGCAGCATTAGATGATATCGTTGAGGTCACGAGACTTAATGTATTGAATCAAAGGATAGTGACACTAGCAAGAAATAAGTAAATAAATGTATGCAAAGTTGTTGGCGACAGTAAACAAAACTTAGTCTGTGAAAATTTTTATACGGACTTATCTATCAATGGATAATATTGATTTATAGTTTTTTTCGTACCGATATATCTTTATTGCAAACTATTTTCCGCAAAGGGTTTGAAGAGAGTTCCTAAAGAATAGGACTCCACATTTTACACCGGTCGTTCCTACAGTTTTAGCCACGAATAGTGTAAATTTTTATTTTGCAAAATATCGAATTATTTTTCTTCTGCATAACATTTACATTGTACAAAGTCGTTAACTTGGTCTCTGCTTATCTCGTTTCGTCTCGTGTTGTTAGTAGTTGATTTAACAAAAAATATACATATTATGATTTTTAAATGATAATTTCTGGTGTCAGCCAAAGTTGCGTGCCTTAACTATAAATATTAAGCCTGATTGGACACGCACTTGTTAAGTCGTATCAAAATCACGACTTGGCTAGTTTTGCGAGATAAATAAACTTTTTGATTTAACCTGATCTTTAATTATTCACTGTTCAATTTTTTGTTTGTTTAGTTTGGTTATTAGGAAATGCAGTATTAGTAGTAAGTAGCATTACTACTGAGAATCAAGTTTTCTTTAAGTGATAAAAGTTACCACGTTTCAGTTAAATATTATATTATAATGTAATTATATGTGCCTTTTCGTGCCTTTTGAAAACACATCATTTATTTTATTATAAATTTATTTATACTTAATGGTATTTATGCGTCAGGAGAGTGCTTGTTTTGGGAGCCGTGTGTCGTTCATCTTACCTCTTGCCTATGTAGCGTTTTTATTTATTTCTGTACTTCAGGGTGTCCACCTGGTGCGTATTTCCTTCGTATCAGGATTATTATTCAAGATTTAAAAAAAGTCTCAAAACAAAAATTGCTGGAGATCATGGGGTACATGACTTAAAATTATTTTTAGCTATCCAAGTGTTTTGTTTCCGCACACCGAAATGTCACTTTTTTTTACTTTAAATACAACACTCTCTGTATTTTTCACTTTTTAAATTAAATTTCCTTTAAAAAATTTATGAGGTTTTGTGTACCCAAATTTAATCGTTTTGTCATTTGGTATAGCTAAAAATAATTTTAGGTTTTGTAGCCCATGATATCCAACAAGTTTTGTTTTAAAACTTTTTCTGTTTTGAATAATAAAGCAGATATGGAGGAAATACGCACTAGATGGACACTCTCTATATCCTAGCCCCTAGTGCCTCCAATCCTAGTTGTTCTAGTACATCCTGGTTTGATATTTTATCCATCCTCGTGCAACCTTTAACAGCTCTCAGGAATTTCATTTCAGCAGTTTGTATCCGTAAAACATTTTTCTGTGTTAAAACCACGTTTCTATTGTTTTCATTATTAAAAGTACGTGGCAAGGGTGCGTGAAGCGTAATGCAAAGCGTTTCTGCACCCAGTACTGACCAAACTCCTTCAATTAGAGGCTCTGACCAGGTTCTTGGAGACTGACCGAGTTTGGTGGATCTATGAAAACCAACCGAAACGTTGAATGTCTGAATGTTTTTTAAATGCATGAACGATAGTTCAGTTATTACTTTCAAGAAGTCCTTTGTTTGATTTAGTGTTTGTCTACTGTTAATTTTGTAATTCGAGAATGCCTAAATTGATACCACCAGTATTGCATTATTGATGGACAGTCGTATGATTTTTTTTTAAATCTTGAAAAAACAAATTAAATTTATTGATGATCGAAATGTGATGCAAAGGTACATCATACATTTGAATAAAAACATTTCATATGCGTAAGTTAATACCGAAAAAATGTAGGAGGTATTGTAATATGATCAAAGAGGCTGATTGTGTCATTTCATGAGGTGGGCTGCTTATGCAACTAACATTTGTCGTCCTAGTTAATTTTTAAGGAAATGAAATTTTTGGTGTTTCCAGAACCCAAGTTGTCGATGAAATCATGCGTAGGGTGCTGTTTAATGTTTTTGAAGACTGTTTTCTGTTATGTTTCGACAAAAGAGTATCAATATGAGCGATAAACTTCAAGCAATTGCTAAAGAGCAATAATTAGTTAGCTCTTTGCTTTAAGATTTTTTTAAGTTGATTATTTACTTTGGTTACAGTTAGTAATCGTTTAAGGCTATTTGGAAACTTCTAATGTTAATTTTTGAACACGTTAATCCAGTTGCATAAGACTCATAATTTTTTCAGCAAATAATATGTCGAATGTTATCTTATGTTCCTATAATTATTTGCAGCTTTATGTTGCGTATGATACATCATTGCGCTATTTACTCCAGAGCTTTGTTTATCGTGTCGCCGGACTGCGGTTTTAATTTATTTTTATTTTCAAAGCGGTTGTGTCTATCTGGCAACCATCAACTTTCAAACAAATGCATCTCGTTTAATCCATCCTGTGAGTCATTTACAAATCTATCTAGTCTGTTGTAGTGGTCGACCTGGTGCATGTGGTTATTTAATTTCTGCGTATTTGTCTTTGGTTAGTTGCCCGCGACTTGGTGACTCACCCATAATAACAGCTGACTTTGATCGCACCCTGCGGCAACGCAAATAAGTTTCGGAAATAAATTTGTGCTAAGGCATTTTTCAGGGAATAATCGATAATTTCTTAGAGAACATATCGGCCGATCGGTTTTTTTTTTACAGACATACCTTTGTATGTTTTCTCGGTACGAAAAATCGAAACAAATGAGGTAACTGTTTTTAGGAACCGCGTCGAAATTTAACCCGTTAACAGCGTTAATTTCTTTCCACGGTTATAACGATATTTTCCATTGCTAAATAATTAATTCGTTTCATTTAACAACCACGTGCGAAAAATTGTTTGCGAGTCATTTAAATAAATCAACTGCAGTATTGTAGCAAGATTAATGTTATTCATGTGTGCTAATTAATTAATTAAGCCACATCTGGTTTTCAAATGTTTTCCTCGAAACGACGCCTACTGCGTTTTTCTCAACCGTGTTGCGAATGTTGTATCTGCGAGGTTTAGGAAATTTTTGGTTATTTCCGTTTCCGTATTAGATTTCTTTAATATTTACCGACAGTTTCAAAATACGCTCTGAAATCATTAAAACGAATGGGTCGAGTTCTTTTCTTATTTTTTATTTATTTTTTTTACCACTGTAATTTTTCTTAAATATCTTGAATAGAATGAGCGCAGTATGATTAGAAATTTGGTTATATAATCGATTTATATTTGAGTGTATGTTGCGTAAACTGAAGTATAAATAATTTTTAAAAATAACACGGAAAACAAAAACAATGATTACTCGACCGTTTTCAGTTCGGTTTTGGCAATGTAGAAAGCATAAATTCATGTAACACCGCTTCACTTTTTATCACAAATTTAATAAGATCGTTACATTATATTCCGCCATCAATTTACTACAATGGCAGATGTCCTTTCATTGAAATATCACCAGTTTTAATAACGCAAATTATAAATAATCGATTTAATCTGACATCGGCGAAGGTTGGTGTGATATCATTTTGCGATTTTTCAACAATTAACAAAAGACGGGAAGTCGATTGGATTTTCCTTTAGTTCTTGAAAATGCCGCTGCCTTATTGGTATGCAAAGATGCACTCAGTATAAACTATTAAGAATGACAGGCGATTTCTTGATCTTGATCGAACAGCAATAAAAATTGCCCAAATGGGCTAAGCGGAGGGTTGATTCATCGTAGCGAATTATTTTTACATAGAATCGAGGCGGGCCCGTTGCATATAATAAAAACTAATCTGGACGTTGGTTGCATTGTCTTTTGGGAACTTTATCGATGCTTAGTCATTTTATGCCGATTTTGACTTTTAGTACGTTCACATTGAATTTGAAGGCTAATCGGGCGAGTTCTCAATGTCGAGCAACGACCGATGATGTTTTCAAGCAAAAATACGCAACAATTAGTGGCTTTTTTATTTCCGTCGTAAATTAATCATTAAGTATTTTATACTAGCCAAATATACAGGGTGTCCCAGTTATCGTGAACAGGATGGGGATCTCGTAAACGGTAAGAGATACAGAGATGGTTAAATGAGTCAAAATCATCTATGATTAAACCTATGATTAACCCTCTGATTAAACCTAATAAATACAATAATATTGTAATAGCTTAATTATTTTTAAAGATAAACCCAACAACCCATACATCAATGAAACGAGAAGAAAATCTCTTTTTAATGGTGTCACAGCCAACTACAACCCGTAATTAGAATAAGAAACAAATGAAGATACGTAAAATTTATTAACAAATTTCAGATATGCTCAAAAAAGTGTCTCGATAACGTCGAAAACCATTTTGAGTATGATTTCAAATTAGCAAGTTATAAACAAAAATCGAAATCGTAATTTTTTTGTTCTGAATAGAGTAGTTTCTCTTAAATCATAGATCATTTTGACTCGTTTAACCATCTCTGTATCTCTTACCGTTTACGAGATCTCCATGCTGTTCACGATAACCGGGACACCTTGTATACACATACATGGGCTTTAGATGCATACATTTGTAGAGAATCGCGATATAAACCTTAAGCGATTCTTATTCCGATATTCTAAAGTATTTCGCTCTTGCTGAATTAATTCGCAACGCGTTTATTTTTGTCCTGAACTTCAAGTGTCAAATGTAATAATAATTTATGATAACATAGCGATGGATGACAATGACAAGAACTGGGCGTGTTTAAGTGTGGGAATAACAACGAGAATAAAGTTAATAAGAATCTTTCGCCATGGAATAGTTCATCATCCTCAGCTGTATTCGTTTAATCTTCCAAGTCCAGATTAAAGCGGAAGATAATCATAAAGCACATAAAGAATATCTGTGACGTAGTTATAATTTGCTCAGACTGGCTACTGTTCGGGCGATGCAATTAATTTTCTTATTTAAAGTGGCTCAGAGCCTGAAAAAAAACCTTGCTTGAAAGGAGAAGTCCTGTGTGCCTCATTGTTTAGCACGAAGCTGCCAAATCACAGACATTTTACTTAAAGAATTATAAATTTATCCCAATGCTTTAATAACGCATAACCATTATTTATATGCAGTTTGGCATGCAAATTTTTATTTACTTCTAGCAAAAACGGATTCAAAACAGGACCTATTAACATATAAATTTAAAGTAGTTTTTTTCTTGTTTAATTAAATTTTATATTGACGTGGTTTCTGCTGGCGGATGCGCTGCCAAACACACTTACTTGCAAAAAGATGTGTTTAAATAATAGAATTTATAACCAATAATTACAGCGCACAATAATTAGAGAGCCGTGAATCAGTGGTGCTATAAAAACACAAAAACTTCCATTACCACGCCACTAGTTCCAAAATTTAAATGTATTTGAGTATAGTTTGTTGAAGAGTTAGATATCTTTTTTTAAAGCATTAAGAAAATTTACACCAATTTTTGTGACTGTCTTTTCTTCGCCAGAAGATTATTTTATAGTTCCAAAATTATTAATCATTGATTTAAAGTTAATGCAATTTCTGAATAGTTTACCGCAGGAAGAATAAAAAAATATTTTGTAAATAATAAAGTATTTTCTTGTGGGTTATTTTGTTAAAATCTCTATTTAAAATTCTTTGTCGTCTTATAAGTTATTAAAGAACCAAAAAGAAATTTAAATCTTAACTAAATTGTTATCATAATAGTAACGATTTCCTGTTATAGCAATTATGTTTTGACGACGTCAAGGCATTTGTTACAAATTATCTTACTTAATAGTCGCCTTATTTATTTAACTTAAGAAAACCCATTTCTTAACTAAAGTAATAAGATTTACACAAGATGACCTTTGTTTGAAACCGGATGTACGCATGTATGATAAAGAGAAGTAATGAAATTATCAATAGAACCCACCCCTAAGCAGTGGCGCAACCAGAGGGGGGCAGAGGCCCAGGCTTCCCTCAAAAAGCAAAAAAAAAAGCTCTCAGGCCGGTCGAGCGCTATTTCGTTAACCCGAGTCGGATCGGGTGCGGTCATATATACTTTATTTTATCGAATTTGCAATTAAAATATTTTTATCTGTTTAACCCGCCTCCCTCCAGATTAAATCCTGGGTGCGCCTCTGCTTCTAAGTCAACATTCGCGGTGACTGCTATAAACTTTATCTGTCGAGCAGAATTATGGATTCCCCCTTTGTTTACTAATAAATCAAACAAATTACTAATTAATAATATTGTTATTTATTTGTACTAATGTTTGCAGGAAAAACTATTAGTGGTCAGCACATTTTTTTTTTGATAACGACGCTGTTAAAAATTGAGTAAAGTTTTCGCAATATTTTACGATTAATTCCTTCACTTAAAGACATATTTCCAGATTGTTTTTAACGATAATGTTAGACAGCACAATGATGAAAGAAATGTAAAGTTAAATTATTCTTCACTGATGTAGTCGATGTGTTTAACACTTTTGTTTTCTGCCCAACCCCCTTATTAGAGTTTTTTAACCTTATGGGTAACGTACCTATTGAAAAAACTTTAAACTTGGATCACCGAGTTCAATGGCAAGATAAACTAATGCCTTCTTATTCACAAGGGTGGTAACAGAATTATTAAGCTTGTGGTTAACAAAAATGGTGACTCATTGTGTTACATTGCTATGAATAATATTGTCGGTTTGATACTTTAGATAGTTTAAAACAAACAAAAATTAAATAGATTAGAGATTATCCGTTTAGATTAATTTGCCACAAAACGCAGTTGCAAATCGAAACCTGGAAAGTTTTATTTAAATTTTCTGTAATCAACAGATAAATCAACAAACCTTTTATCTACATTTTTCACACAGTTATTTGTAAATGTCTATTGAAACTTTTAGATAAAATGACGTTGTAAATGTCAGAAAATTGGCTAGGTAATTAAGCTTAGAGGAACAATTCTGTATGAAATCATAATATAGTTGGATAAGAATTAACTATGAACTAGCACTGAATCTTATTAAAACCTGGTATTCTAACGTAGCCAGTTTGAAACACGTTTTTATCACTAGCTAAGTTCATTGAGTACGTAAATAATTTTTCTGCAGCTAGGGGATGCCAAACTCCAAAGGTGCATGCGGGATTATTTTCAAAGTCGTAGTAATGACATATTTTGGTCACTCTTGAAGAAGGGATGTACTCAAACATGTCGACAAAGTCGCAGTAGGGAAGCAAAAGCGCTAGACCTGAAACAACCGAAAAACGAAAGTAATTTAACATATTTTGGACCTTACTTAAAGAGAAATATATATTGAATTATTGAATAGTCTCATTTAAATAAGTTTGGACTCGCAAAAGATGTACAAACCAGCAACGCAGCGGCAAGTTTGTTAAAAAAAATTATTGTGGATTATACTGTAAGGTCCGATGATGTACCTACACATAATCGCGATTTGATTAATGATGATGTAAAATATTTATGCATCATCGTTTATGAATTTCCATTAATTGAATCGTTTATCTTATCGTTGCAGAAACAGTGAACATGTTCAATAACACGTGTAAGTAGACAAATACTTAAGTGTTAATAACATGAAAATTGTGCCTGTAGAATATATTTATAATTAAATCTTTGTTGGTTAGTAATGAGCGGTATTTTGATCAATTAATTTTAATCACGCATTTTTAGCTTAATGCATTTTAAATATGCACTGAAATGAACTTTGAAGAGACTCCAACATTTCATGTACAAACACTTTTTATTGTATCAATTATTTCATCTTCGTTATCGGGATATTTTTATGTGACATACTTTGAAACTTGTAACTTGACCACAAAGAAAAAACGTAAATGTAGTGTTTCATTGATTAATTACACAGTTCGAAGGTCTTTTCCACTGAAAATTTTTATTTTCACGTGCCAAGAACCACCTCATTACTTATACAACATAATTGTTTCTGAATATTCTTTTGTTTACTGCATTTGCATTCGATCAAACACTCAGAGAAAATTTTATTCTTTCTCTGAACTGCCACTTACCTGCGCACGAAAATAATACGCCAACCTATGCTAGTTTATTGATATTCTTGCATTAAAACAATGACTGTTAACAAATTTCCTCAACTGGTTAATTTTTGATATCTCGCCATTGAATTTCTGTGCTTTTTTGTGATGAATTTTACGTAGAAGCGTTTAGTACCTACGGTTTTTATTTAGTTGCCTCAACGTCTGTATGTTTGTATTTTAATCAGTTGTTGCATTTTTCCCAAAACTATTTAAAAATTATTTTTTTTGGGCTTTTATCTTTTAGTTTTAAACTGAATTATGTGTTTTGGCAAGGCAGCTTTTTATTTATTATTTTAAAATTATGAAATTACATCTAAGTCATTAAGATTTATTTGATTTTACTCCAAAATTTCGTAAATATTCTTAAACTGCTCTTATTTACCGTGTTATCAATGTTGATAGGAAATCGTAGTAAACCACGGCGGTACTTTTTTACGGACGTGCATCGTCATTACTTCCTAAGAACAGTAAATGCGTAAGTGGTCCAAAATAAATAGGAATTGTACCGTTTTTACGCGTAATTTTATCGCATTTTGGCGTTATTTAATAACAAATATGATTCACTTCTAGATAAACTGCCTACGGTTTGGATAATCCCAAGTGTGAACATACAAATGCATTTCGCAAATCGAACTGATTAATCAGTCGCAATTATTAATTGTTTATTTTATTAAACGGGTGTCGATGTCTACTGAAAATTGATTAAATTTGAAGCGCTTTGGATCGTAATGAATGCGTTGGTAGTTTTCTGTCCCTTTATGATAAAACTTACCAAGAAATCCAGATGAGGGTGGGTTCCTCCTCAACCGATTCGGCGAATTGCTTTGCAATAAATCCCATAGCTCCCACAAGGAGTGCGGGTTTAACAGGAAAAAATTCGAGTTCGTAAATTTTTTCATGTACGCCACGTAGTTAGGAAATAAATTATATTCCGGGTTCCAGTACCAATCGCTTAACGTTGATGTGTAATTGCTCGGGTCCCACGCTAGCAGCGTTATATTTCGATAGATCGGCGACTGGAGAAATCGAAATTCTTTTTTGGACACAACTTGCGAATTTACGATGCGAATTGTAGTTTTCCTTCCAACATCCCGCTCGTGGTCTCTCGTTGGTGCGTGGTTAAATCTTAAGACCAAATCATGAGAGTCTGCAAGGAAAGATGGAAAGATCTTAGCAGCCATCACACGTCGAATTAAACGCAATTTAAAAAATTGAAATCAACTTGATTAACGAATAATAGTATTTTCGAAGCCTACTAGTTTAATGCTATTAAATATTGTGTTTGTGTCGGTAAATTATCAAGAAAACTGCAATAACTCGAGAAATACTGATTTTCGACGTAATTGACCTTCAATCGTTTTTGAAGATAATTACGTTATCAATAAGAAAATGTAAAAATATGTAGGGCGTTCCATAAAAAAAAACTGACTTATTCGTGTTTGAAGTTTGACTAAATGGACCGCGCATAAGAAACATCCTGTGTGTTATTTTAAAATTTTAACTAGTCAAAAATCACTGTGGCTCTATTGTCCTACAAAGTTTCAAAGGAATTCTTTCTGACATAGCCAAGTTGTGAAATATCTGTTTTTTTTTAGACTCCTGTTTCTGTCAATATTTTTATAAAAAATTAAATAATTCAAAAACGACTGATTTTAGATACATGAAACCTAATATTTTTGAAAGATAATTCAATTTTACATCTAAAAATTATAAAATATACTGGGTGTTCTATTAAAAAAAAAAAACAAAGTGATGTATCGATGCGCAGAAACAAAACGCTGTGTATAGTTGAAAATAAATTAAGGTTATATGGTAAATGACCACAAACAACTTTTATTTAATACTTGTTTTTGCAAAGTTGTCACAAGACGAGATATTGATCCGTTACGTTACTTTTTGTACACACTGTATAAATATATTTGCTAAAAGTTTACCTATAAGTTCACCTAGTCTTGAATTTTTTAAAGATCCAGCACTCGTAACTACTGCGCAAGAATTGTAATATGTATTTTCGAAAAATTTCCCTCTGGGCAGGTAGTTTAAGAACGCGTATTGTTCAAAAGGAAAATCTTCCTTCTTTAAAGTTTTAATTTCGATATCTTTAAATTCGCATAAAATCTGTTGAGGGCTTTTATTCATGTGGTTGCCCTTTGGTCCCTTATAGTGGACAACATACGGATTTTTGTTTCTTGTTTTTAATATATTGCTCTCATCCATAAATACTCTCTTTAATTCGCCTAATATTTTTTCTTTATAACTTAAAATTTTTATATCACAATCTTTTGTACTCTCATTGTGCGCGCATTTAAATTTGGGGTTGTCCATCTCGAATTCTTTGGGTTGTAGATTCGGAAATCTCGGTTTGCTGTTTTTTATTATGGTTACCGCCATGCCATCCTTCATCGAATGCTTTGTGCGATTTTTAGCTTCTGTCATGTTGAAATGTCTCGTTGTGTCGTTGTTATTGCTAGGATAGCCCCTGTTGTAATAGTATATCTGCTGGTCGTAGTTGTTTAGTGTGGGTTCTTGGTTTTCTATGTACATCCAATATTGGGACCACAGCAAATACATGTAGCCACACATACCGAAAAATACTAAATTTATAAATACCCATATCGATACAACCAATGCCCGCATTGTCTGAAATGATATTTACAAAATTAGATCACTTATGTGTACCAAAACTTCTTAATTTTTTTAAAAACAAGATTAATTTTAGCTTAATTAATGTTTAATTGCAATACATGTTCAGTGGCATTTCAGTACAGGAGCAGTAAATATAAAAAATCATCTAGTTTTTTACTTGTAAAATTATTAGTAAAATAATTACAATTTAATATACAAGAGATTGTTGTTTTCTTTCTGCAGTTAATCAAAGTTTTCATTTTATTCATAACCATAGGTATTTGATGAGTCCTAAACTGATCAATAAATAATACTATTAGTGTAAAACACAATTTTAGATAAATATCAATATCTACAAGCAAATTGCATGTTAGTAATTGTTAGGTGGGACCACGGTCTACGGTGGGACACATAGACCCAACCTACTTTGTAGAAATTACAAGTAATTCATTCTTGTACTTTGTGATTTGTGATTTGCGTAATATGGTTTTGTAAAAATCAGAAGCAGTTCAATAACTTATAGATTTTTTTTTTTTAAATATAAGAAACCGTTTAGGTCTTTATGTTACAATTGGAAACTGAAACAAAGCCCCGGACCCAAACAAACCCTCGGACCGAAATAAAGCCCCGGACCGAAACAAAGCCCCGGACCGAAACAAAGCCCCGGACCGAAACAAAGCCCCGGACCGAAACAATTAGTATACTATTATATTTAAATGAATATTACTTGATATCCACACTTACAGTTGTAAATAATTTTGGGATTTAAATAAAAACCTTTCGTTCAGTACTAAATCTTACAACTAAAATCATTCTGTAATAAGTATGTAATTTGATTTTATTTAGACTTTGACGATAAAATTTTAAGTATTATTTTAATTATTTGTGACGTGCTTAAAATAACTTTTTGTTTGCAAGAAAATTAAAAAAATCGATTTAAAAGAGATTTTAAATGTTACAGTACATAGCAAAATCTTCTCATAAATAAAACAATATCCATTTAAACGACAAAAAATTCATATAAATACGTTTTTTATAGTGCAACCTAAGTACCTAAGGTATCTTTAGTTGTTAGCACATACGTTTATCAGTTGACTCATGGTTTATTTAAACGTCTGGAAATCTAGCCAACAAAGAGTTTTTTTTCTATAATATCGCTGGCAGTGTGAATGTAATATAATTGATAATTTTTATTAGGTACATATGCAGTCTTGCATTAAATATGGTTTATAATTAAATCATATAAAAATGTTGCTGTGACTCAAAAAACAAGTGTTTCAAAATATGCGTCATTATTTTTGTTGTGTACAAAATTCATTACATATATTAGTTCTGATATTAAAAGACTTTTCAAGAAGTCAACCACAGAACAAGTCAACGTCACCATTTTTGTGCGGCAAATTATACATTTTTGCTGTTTAAAGTTTTTGAATTCAAATATTGTAGTTTAAAAATTAGCCACAACCGTAACACTGCGTTGTCGGTTTTTATGTGAATCAATACAGCTGATCATGAGGTTAGGTCATTTTTATGTTTACTAGTGCACAGTGAAAAATTAAAATAAGCATTTATAACACAAGCAGTAAGTAAAGGCAAACCTCTTGTGTACTTACAGTAATCCTAAATCGTTTTTAAAAGATCACATCTTTTAGTTTATACATCGTTTTTAAATGTGTCGTATAGATAGGCAACCGCAGCTAGTGCGCCTGCTGTTTATGTTTTACGCCAGTCATGCGCGTTAGTTGTGTGGTATACACAAGGCGTTACAATCCCTTTAAATTTTAAATACACACTGCAGTCGAACACGTAACAATAAAAGTTTTAATTATTTTAGCTGCTCCAATGGAAACATCTTTTATAGATGAATTCAAAAGGAGTTGGTTGACTTCCCTGATAGGCTTAGCCTTTTGTTTCGGTGGTGTATGGTTATTAACATGGAATGAGGTCTGTCCGTTTGTTTGGAAATGATTTAAACGTTTAACACAGTAGGTTTATTTCAGGGCAGAGCAGTCCACCATGCTCATTCCCTTGAAGAAGCGTATAATAATGTGATAGCTTTGAATCCTTATGATCGAATTCGACCCGAACTCAATGGTCAGCTGGTTCACATTAGTGGCCCGTTATTAATTGATGAACCCCTTACTGAACCTGATTATGGTGTATCTATTCAATCAGTAAAATTAAAAAGACGGGTACAGATGTACCAGTGGGTCGAGGAAAGAACGTAAATGATGACTTCGATAAATAATATATTGTCACACTTTATAACATTAATTTCAGACAAAGGGATTACGGTGATGTCACTTCTACGCCAAATCCTGATAATACTGATTATTATTATGTAACGGAATGGAGAGATAAATTAGTGGATAGCAGAAGTTTTTATATTAGGCATGGACATCATAATCCTGTGTAAATATTTTTGTTGTTGCTTAAGTCGTTTCTTATCCAATAATTTTCAGTGAAATGCCTCTTAAATCGTACATTCACCTATCAGCTCTTGTACGAGTTGGTCATTTAACATTAGGTACACAATTAAAAGATAAATTTACGGATTACATTGAGGTGACTGGCGATGAAAGACCAGAAAGAAAAGACATTAAATTACATATAGGGATATATTATCATTGTGACGATGTTTGGAAGCCAGAAGTGGGCGATATTCGGGTTCAGTTTTATTATGCAGGTCTTAACGGTGAAACGGTAATAATCCTTAAAGGCGTAAAAAGGTTGTATGGATTTATAAACAGATTTTATATTTAGGTTAGCATAGTTGGTATGCAAAAGCAAGGAACCATAATTCCTTACATTACCAGTAAAGGTCATGAAGTACTTTTGTTGCGACACGGGGCTCTCAGCACATCACAAATGTTCAGTGAAGAACACGCAGATGCACGACTTGCTACTTGGAAATTGAGGGCAGTAGGAGTTTTTATTCTGTATGGGTGTTCGGTTTGTTTAGCTCGACTATTACGTATTATTTGTAAGTGTTTGAACCTAAATGGATTTACTAACTGTTAATGTATTCACATTTTAGTTTCTCGTCTTCCTTTTACCCGGAGATTTGCCTGCGACGAAATTACTTCAACTGGAAATTTTGTAATTTCGTTGTCAGTTTCTTTAATAGTCATAGCCACGGCATGGATAGCATATAGACCGTGGGTAGGAATTAGTTTGTTAATGGCTGCATTTAGTCCATTTCTATACTGTACAATTGGAATATATAATGTCGCCCAGGGTCAAAACGCAGTTTATAACAGATGATTCCATAAAATACACAAACAAACAGTAATTACTTGAATTTTTTTTTTTGTAATATACATTATGTATTTAACTTATGAATTTATAAATAAACAATAATGATTACTGACTGCATCCTAAATATTATACAATCTAATATTGTTACATTTTCTTTAGGTTTTTAACTTAATTACAAAATTTTTATGCTTTTCTGAACAACATTTAATATGTAAATCAACGTGTATGACGAATGCGCAATAGACCTAACGTATTTCTTTGTAGTCCCGATGTACTTTTGTAATAGTTAAAACGCACCGCCGGTGTAGTTACAACGTACATGACATATTGATTGAATTGTTACAAATAATTCAGAGTTATTGCTCTGAGCCCATAATTCAATGATGAAGTAACAATATTTATTGATTTTGCTAGATTTATGTAATGCTTTTAAAAAGTATAATGTAATGGTAGTTATTGTGTTGTTTTATATTTATGTTGGTCACAAATTTTAAAAGTATGAAACACATTGAACATTTTATAGTCCATTGGATCATTTTAAATTTATTATGCGTTGATTGCTATGGAGAACATTGTGAAATTAATAATAAAAGTTGTCAAACATCTAAGGAAAATAGATATACGAAAGGTATTTAAATGTATTGGTTGAAATATTGTTATTTCATTGGTATTTTTAGATTTCAACTCGAAGTATTCACATTATCTTGACAAAATAAAATCTGCGGAGGAATCGTTCATTCCATATAATGACACAAAATGTAGTTGCCATTCAGGTGTTATTGCAAATGATTTAGAACCTTTTAAATCAGGAATTACAAGTGATGACATAAAAAATGTGCTCGTGAAGTAAGCAAATAATTTTTTTTCTTTGATGCAATTTATTACATGTACGTTCTAGGGGCGTCAGATATCAAATAATTGATCATCGGTTATACCGTGACAAAGATTGTATGTTTCCAGCAAGATGTTCAGGCATTGAACATTTTTTATTAAACCTAAAAGAAAATTTACCAGATATGGAGTTCGTTATTAATACGCGAGATTGGCCACAAATTCACACAAAATATGGAGTTTTCGGTCCTGTTTTTTCCTTTAGTAAAACAAATGATTATTATGATATTATGTATCCAACATGGTCGTTCTGGGAAGGCGGACCCGCTATAGGGCTTTATCCAAAAGGCATAGGTAAATAATTGAACCGGTAAAATAATGGCATTAAACTTTAAACATTTTAATTTTTAACTGTATTACTCCCTAAGGTAGGTGGGATATTCATAGGAAAGAAATATCTAAAACGGCAAATGAAACAAACTGGGAAAACAAAATAAACAAAGCGTTTTTCAGAGGCTCACGAACTAGTTCAGAACGAGACCCTCTCATACTATTATCGAGAGAATTTCCTGATTTTGTAGATGCGCAGTATACAAAAAATCAAGCTTGGAAAAGCGACGCTGTAAGTGATGTTTCTTTAAATCAATTTAAAATAAATAATTGTTTGTATTGATCAGGACACCTTACATGCACCGCCTGCTTCCGAAATATCATTTACCGATCACTGCAAGTACAAATATCTTTTTAATTTCCGAGGAGTTGCAGCAAGTTTTCGTTTCAAACATATTTTGTTGTGTAAGTCGTTGATCTTTCATGTCGGCGATGAATGGTTGGAATTTTTTTATCCTGCGTTGAAACCTTGGATTCATTATATTCCTGTTGAAGTTAATGCCAGTAAAGAAAAGATTAAAGAATTGATTGAATTCGCTATGGAAAATGATGATGTTGCAAAACAAATTGCTGAAAATGGGTTTCAAATGATCTGGAACAATCTCAGAATGAATGATGTTGTTTGCTATTGGAACAAGTTGCTGAAAAAATATGCTAAACTGCTAAAATACGAACCTGTATTAAATACAAATCTCAAAGAAATAAAATAAGCATGTGATTAATACTATTTAACACCGAAATTGAAGACTTAATGTGGTCTGACAATAATTTTCCTCTAGTATTAAGAATAAAATAACTATAATATGGTTGTCCCAAAAACGTTTGTGGCGTTTTGGTTAACAAAGAGTTACAATTATTGTAATTGTAATAAATATTGGTGAAGTATTGAAACGGAGCCTTTTCTTGTTGCTCTTTGTCTACAACTTTTAAACGGGAACGAATAGATTTTTTTATCCATGCAATTTTATTTATTTAAAAAAATGTATTATGTATATTAATAAGATAATAAGCCACTTTTTAAAGTTGTTTAAAAAACATTTAATTGTTTTTATAGCTATAAAATAAGCTTGAAACTAAAATTAGTGAAATAACGTGTTTGGGGCACTCCGTATACATATAAACTTGATGTAATGTTGTATAATATCGCTATCTGTAGCTAAAGATATTTTTGATGTTGCTATTAATAATGCTTAATAATATTGATTGATCTGACAATAAACATTCTTGTATTTTTAAATGTATTTAACTGCATTATTAAAATAAATGGCACCAAATATTTTAATATTTTTGCACCAAAATCCTAAACTGAAATAGACCTATTACTAATTAATAATGATTTAGTTATATACGTGTTTTACAATATGTAAATGTTAATGCGAAATGCGAGTATTTACTGCACAGGTCATTGACCTAGTGCCGCGATTTCTTTAATTCGTGTTGCGGGTTGCCTATCGCGTATCCGTAAGCCCGTAAAATATTAAAAGCTTTATAATACATAAATATCTCCCCTAATTATTTTAGAAAAAAAGTGCATTTAGGTTTTTTGTACAGAAAAAAATTCTGTCTCTAGAAATGAAATCAGTAGACATTTTTATTTTTTCAATAACTGAAAATTGCCAAACGCTGTTTTAACAAAAATTTAAACCGGAAGGGTTACGAATTGATTTAATTAACAACAACAACAATGTACTTGTAAATATATTTTATTTAGTCAAATTTTAACATTAAAATCTAACACATTTTTTAATAGATCTCCATGCTAAAATTCAAGTTACGTGCGACAATAAATAAAGACGCTATTTAACTGAGAAAAAACTACGTTCCACTATACCTAGTTTGTCGCCGATGGTATCGAGGTCACTTTAAATCACGCATAGGCTCGCATTTAATTAATAATAAATTAACTTATATGAGTATTTTTGTTTTCTTTTATTTATGTTCAATTCATTAGTAAGACAACGATTCGCTTTAATAATGAATGGTATGAAAATTAATGCCGTGATAATGAACTTGTACATTAAAAAAAAAAAATTAGTGTCGTTGTTTAGTACGATTTTTGCTTATTAATTAGAAGAAGCTGTCGATATCCATACTGCTGTCTGTGCCGTACAAGAAGTCGTACATTGAGGATGCTAACTTGTCTACATCTTCATCTTCGAATTTCATTTCTTTTCCTCTCCTAAATTCAACGTCGCTGCCATCAAAATCTTCGTCGGGAACGCCCGTGAATTTTTCCCTGACATCTTTCATTATACATGCTTCCAATTTTTTGTGTTTGTAGCATTTGAAGAAGAACATGGGCCTCACTAGCTCGCGGGATAGTGGAGACTTATTTTTGTTTACTTCTGGGACGCATTGCTGTAAGGAATGAAAGTATGTTAGCGTGGTAAAAATTTAATCAATTTAAAAAAGTGCTTACGGAGAATTGTTGGCAAAAATCAACGCCATCCTGCATGTCGCTCCTCAATTCTTCAGCTATAGGTAACAGACCAATGCGTTCGCGAATTTTTTCGAAATTAGGTTCCAAATTTTCGTTAAGATATCCAAGTTCTTGCATGACGCAAGTAACGTTTTTGGCTTTGTTGCTCATTCTTGCTGTTAACGCTTCTAATTGATTGCGGATGTCCATTTCTCTCTAAAAACGATTTTATTTTATACACCAAAATCTCGTTTGCATTGTTTGGGTGTAACTTACCGCCATTCTACGTCCACTGTTGTAATAGGGCTGTGCAGCCATGAAGGGTACAGCATATGGAGATGCGGCAAACGGATTAGATTGCTGCAATCCTGCAGGATAATATAGAGGTCCCGAACTGGCATATCCTGGATAGTATCCCGATGCTCCGGATCCAGAGTATGGTCGATACGGCACTTGGAACGGATTCTGCAAAATAATTACGTGAGATTCTCACAAAGTTGCGTTCAACAAAAGAGCGTACCGGTGGTCTGTAAGCCAAAAAGGATTGTTGCATCCTGTCGTCGTAGGTTTGGGCGTTTGCATAAAGAGAATTTTGTGGGTCCAGAAGTCCTTCTTCTAGTTTGGGTCGTTCAGTTGCGTACGTTGGTCGTAGAATTGGTTGTGTTACGGCTTGGGGCTGTAACCTCGGAGGACCGTCCAAAGTCGCGCATTTGGCACAAGCATCTTTCATTTCTTTTCGTATTTGTTTGATAACTTCTTGCCCGAAACAGCTCTCATAGATCTGCAAGTTAAATCACGTCGTGATAGTTTATTTTAATAGTAACAGATCATTTTTTAAAATGTAACTTGTAGCCATTAAAAGTTCTTGTGGACTCTTCAAAAATTTGTTGAACATAATTTGAAAAAGAAACTTACCTTCATCATGGCGTATTTTTTTATAAAACGGTCGTCACTTCCAAACGCACACACAGACGCTATCAGCAGACACGTTGCAATTAAAATTTTCATTGTGGCCATTTTATCTAAAAAAGAAAAACACTTTAAATTTCAAAGTGAACACGTAATGTTTGGTTTCTGAAACACATAAAAAAGCGACTTAATTGTTTATAAAAATAATATAGCTGATTGTGAGATAAAAATCTATTTTGGCTTTGTTATAATTAATCGATAATCTCTCTGCTTATTCGTTTTTTATGGCACTAACTTTTTTATTTGTTGGACTTTTAATTGCATACACGTTTTAATGCATTCCGTACCAACCACTTATTAAAGTAGCGAAGCCAAGGCGCTCTTTAAATATTTCATTCATGCCCATATAGTTTACAAACAAGTTTTCGTGATGTTGATATCACATTTTCCAAACACAGGATGTTAAAATTTTATTAATGGATTTCCTAATCGCCCATTAATTGCTTATTTGTAAATATTTTGTTTATTTATATATCGTGTGCATTTTTATTAGGTCAAGTTCCCATGCGTGTGGTCTAAGAAATCAATTTCAATTATGTTGTTTTTTTTTAGTCGGCGCTTTGTAATAATGTGTATGTAGAAAATACCACTTTTGCTATCGGCCTTGGAGGCGAAGTTCACTGTTTTGTTTATGGCACACTATTACCGGTTGTAATTGCCAACTAATTTCATTCAGACGCACACTTTGATATGCGTGCATTATATAGTAATAATATGCAGCGAGATTAACTCAAATACAGGTGGAAGAATCGTAAATTGCAATGCAATACCAGCAGCTGAGTAGCATGAAGTGATTTTTTTTTAAGTTCAGGAACTGCGTATGCTTTTGCGTGTTTTTAGGTGCGGATTTGTAATAACCATTATTAAAAAATCAACCACGTTATAGTTGATGGGAATTATACTGTCCCTACTTAAAAATTTAAAATCGTCATTGTAACTGCAGAAGTCTAATTCAAAAAAATAAACAGAGCTTCTGGAAAGAGTCTCAATTATCAACTCGAGAAAGAATCCAGTTGCGTGCATCATAAACAAATATTTTGCCATTTACTTTTAGTTTCTTTAAAGCCAGAAGTACATTAATATTTGTTTTTTTTTTGTATTAGTTATGGTACGATTTGCTCCTGTAGACAATTTATGATGAAATATGATGAGATTTCCAGACTAATGTATGCCAGAAACCTGTCCTATCATCGCGTATTTTTTATAGACTAAGAACGTGTTTTTGTGGTTGTGTTCTTGTTGCGGTTCAGTAGTAGAATAGAATTTTAAATTTAAACACGCTTTAAGACCGTTATATACGACCACTATCGCTCTTGATTTGGTATACGGATCGATTATTTATGCCTTATACCTAATGGGTTAACCGGTCAGTGTGTTTTGCAAAAGTTGCAAGATGCACTTTAAATTGTGCATACAATGCAGTGATCGAATTATATCGACGAGTTTATTAGCAGACATTAAAAAAAAATTATGAACGTTTTAATGGACGACTTCATAACGAATTACTACCCAAAAAAAACAAGATGGCGATGTACAGGAGTAGGAAAAGTAAATAATTTTGAAATGCGCGCTTAATAATTTAAATAAATATCAATTAGTTATTGATTATTGTTCAGGATTAAGTACCATTTTATTAGTAGTTTTGTTTTTGATTGAATAAGTCAGCATTAAAACCGTTCTTTTCACTGTTAATGCTTTTTATTGGCATAGTACCCAAGAAGCTATCATTGAAACAAACAAAAAAATACGAGAACATAATAAAACTTTGAAACCGATTAATGATTTAAAATTTTAATTGATGTACATGTTAGCGGACCTGATAGCTAGACTTTATTAAAAGTTTTAGCGTTTGAAGTGACACTTTTGTGAATCGTTAAGATTTCTTGACGGCGTTGGCGTGTGAACACTTTAATTGATTTCGAACGACGTGAAAGAAACGTATAAAAAATTCTCCTATTATTATCATCGGCGCATTGTTGGGTCATATGAGGTCGGGAACACACAAAGCTAACGGTGGCCGTTGACGAGGCTGCTGAAATTCCACCAGCATCAAAGAACCACGAGTTGCAGGTGAATATCTTCATCTTGCGCAAGAATAGATTGTGTTGTTAATGATTCATTAAAATATAAAATCCATAATTTATCGCCAAGTGGGCGTTAAGAATGGACGCTTATACTCGTTCACAGAAAGGACTTCAACACTTCGTGTTTCTTCTTCACTTCTCCGAGCACCACTTAAAAGTCTAATGCTACTAAAACTTCAAATATTTGTTATAACCGCGGGCCATGATTATTTTTATCTATTAACTTAAGTTTTAGTGTACACTTAAAACAATTCAAAGTATTTATGTATGTTTGCTTTAGGTTTATTTGCTCTTTGAGAATAACTCGACTGCTAATTCTTCACGTGTGCTCGCTACAAAGTATTAAACGTTTGATTTTTTTGTCCGCGGTGATGCCTGATGCGTTCCGCATTTACAGTTAAAAAGCAACATAACGAAATGGTTAATAAAAATTTCCTACTGTGGACGAGATTTTTAATTTGCTTCACGAATATTCATGAACGTAAAACGAAAATAACTTGAAAATTCCACAAATATTTGAAGTGGACATTAGCAAATTTATTTAGTGATAGATCTGCTTAATTAACAAACCAATTAATGGGATGTTAATTCACAGTTTTCATTTTATGCATTGAAAATGATCGATTATTAGAACTCCAAGTAAGGGAAAAAATTACCACGCGAACGGATATTTCCTTTTGTGGTGTTGCAAGGATTCCTGTTTGGCAGCGCTTCCCTCTCTATAAAATCACTTAATTTTTTTAATCGAAACTATTTGATCATTACAGAGATTGTATCACTTAATTATGTCACATTATATACTTAATTTATGTGATCGCAAGCGATTGTCTGTTATTCCACGAATTTATAACGGACTCGAAAGATTAGGGTTATGATAATTTGTCGTACGAGTTGGCAATGAATGGCGTGCGTAATTTAGCGTTAATTTTAATTTGCCCTCGTGTTGCATTTTCTTATGTATGCCCTTGAACTTGTACTCGCTAAGAATGCGCGCATTTTTAACTTTCTTTCATGGTTACTGAAAGGAAGATTTTTGAAACCTGATTTTAAACTGGAATCGCACACTGTTTACATTTTTGCTTCATTTTTGATTAATAGCTATTTGTTCACACTGTGTCCATGAACTTCATTCTTCGGTTATAACATTTTCGTTAAGATACATACGTTTTGTGGTGTTGCGGTACATACTAAAATATAAAACAATTACAAAAAAAACACCGTTCTTAAACATTTTAATATAGGAATGTTGAGTCTCCAATTTTTAAAAAACCGTTAACATATCGCTGAATTAATTAAACGTTAAACGTAGGTATAACTGACGAAATTTAGATAAAATTGGCTTGAAAATTGTATAAAATTAACGTTTATTTGTGTTTAATAATCTTCATTTATTTAGTTAATGATGCTCTAGCAGTCTTTTAATTTTTTACATTTATAATTCAGTTTTTACATTATTTTAAATATTTCAATTCGCAAGCTATATAAAAAGGTATGTGAGCTTGCTGAGAACTTTAATCTAAGTCAATTTTAACATTTTTGTTGCAGACTCATTTATCTGCAATTAATTCGTCGTTTTTTTGTTTTGTTTTACAACGAATCGTTAGTTGGTTTTTATAGCGTTAATTGACGAACAGTTTGTTCAACCAATGTAAAACAATATCGCCATCTTAGTTGCAACATTTAATAACAGTCAAATTTATTGCAACAAAAATTTGTGTGCACATTAAAATTTGTTGAAATAGGTCCTTCGTATTGTTATTCTAGTGTGCACAGTCAGTTTTCTTTGTTTTTGAAGGTAACTATTTAATTAACAGACCGTTAGTTGTTTTATAGTTACAACGTGTAACATAGGCGCCTTAATGAGGTGTAAATTGTGAATTAACATGACCACAATGGCTTTTTACGTTTAATTTTATAGTCGAAATGCGATAGTTTATCTCGTCTCACGATTGTTAAGTGTTAGTATTTATTTAATATATTCCCAAGTCTGCTGCAGTTTACTAATTTGTATATTTAACTGTACATGTGTAACGGAATTCGTTACCGAATGCAAATTGCCGATCGTTCGTTACAATTTTTCAATGTAAACACACATTTTATGATGTTACACTACTAAATTCACCACAATCAGTTATCGAAGTTAAATGATCCGGAAAATCAGAAGGAACTAGGAGAATATCTCGTTTTTTGCAAGATCGTGTTGACGATTGTGCGAATAAAAATACTCTATAATAACTAACCGTGAATGTTGACTGCTCGTAAAATATTCACCTGAAGGTGGTATTAAATAGCCAATACGCCAGAATGATCTGTGGTTGTACTTAATTATTATTTAATGATTAATATAAGTTGTCTCGTAAAATTTGACTGCCAGTCATAAATAAAATAAACACCATCAGATCTTAATTACTTATGGTAATTTTTTCTCAAGTTTTTTGAAAAATGTATTCTTCTTACTGGTCAAGAAAGTTTTGTATAATTTACGTTCACGGGTAAGAATTTGATGAGAGAAGACAGTTCTAAAAATCAGGGTTCGTATAGTCTAATTTTGTACTTACAAAGTTGATGATATCATTTTTATTATTTTATTTTTAATATTTGGAATATTTTGTTTATGAATCATAAACACCTAAAATATAACGGATTAAGACTACGACCACGAATTTGCCAGTTAAATTAAATTATTACATCATTTATTAGTCCTTTTTATTGACATGTTCTTGCCAAAAAAAGTATGAACTCGGGTCTTCGTGGAATTTTTTAACTTTACAGCTTTTTTAGACATAAACTATTGGGTAGGAAAATTTGTGGAACTCGTTGAACAGAAACTAATCGGAAACATAAACATGGTGAATTATTTACAACACACTTTTAGCTTTAGGACATCGTAAACCGACTGTAAAATACATATATAATATTAATGTGGAAGATAAACGAGAAATAAATATAAAGTAAATAGCACTCATAGTATTATAACATAACTAAACCTAATTGACGCATTAAAATGAACTACATAATAAAATCAACAATTATGACAGGAAATATGGGCATTAGTGACGCTAAAAATGCCACCGTTACTTAAATTAATAAACAAAAAAAAATCGAAAAGTATCTAGCAATTAAGTGATTATGGTAAATTAAATGGAAAACACCGTCAAAATTTTTATGTATTGATACAATTTTACATTAACTTACGTGGCAATTTAAACAACAAAGACTATATTCACCATATCGAATTAGTTTTGTAATAATTTAATAATTAGTAGGAGTGTATTAAATATTCTTAGAGGTAAAATATTATATTTGGCATAAATAAAGTTCTCATAAAACGCAACATTTCTAGTACGTGATTGGATTTAATTTTAGATATACCGGTTCACAACCAATATTTAGAAAATAGTCGTAGATACAGGAAAAGTTATATTTTTAAAATTACAGTGAATTTCTCAGTTGAGTTTTGCATTTATTGAAGAATTATTTAAGTTATCTAGACGGGTGTTTTTTTACCGTAAATGTTGTAGATAATAAAGCCAAAATTTAACTTTCTTTAAATAATATGACGTCATTTGTTTTCATTCGATTAATGGAAATATGTTTTACTTAAGCACATCGAATCTACGCTGCATAGTTGATAAGTTAAAAGGAGATCGGTTCATTATCAGACGTCGAAAGAGTTCCATCAGTCTGAAAGTCTGATGGTCAGTTTGTACAATTTTGGCTTATTCGCAAGGTAATAATTATCCTTATTTAACACATTACTTAAAAAAAAAACTGTATCTGCCATATGAATATATAACAATCTACCTTGTAATAACTCACGAAATTCTGATAACAACACACAAGTAGAAAATATATTCAATAGATGTCGTGAACTACATGATTTTTGGAACTAAGTAAATAAAAATATTGTAATTGTTATGATGTTTTTTATAAACATTTTATACCAGATAAATAAACTTAAGTCAGTTAGCTGAAACTATTATCAAAAATTTATTATTTTAAATAAATTTAATACGCGTATTTTTGATTTTCCAAAAACTTTAAATTTATTTTTTTGCCAGATACAAACGCGGTCCATTAAGATTAAAAAGCTATTTTTGTACTTTCCATTGAAACTTTTAAATGTCAACAATAATGCTTAAACTGACCCGTAATATTTTTTTAGTTACGCGATTTATTTTGTAACAGTAACAAAACCGTGTTACGCATTCCAAATTAAATGTAAAAATGTGCATACTTACTCTTGGTAAACGACACACGCACAAAGAACTCACTCGCCCAACGCAGTATTCCAGCAGACTCTCGATAGCAGGTCTTCTTAGCAGCTTATATTGCTCCTCCACTACAGGTAGTCCATCAAGAAGTCTTCAGTTGCGGTCACCTGCTATTGTTTTAGGTTTTTTAAGTTCAAGTTCACGGTTATTGGGACCAATTAGTCTGCGATTTTGGCTCGCTTTGACGAATTTCCGAAACCGAAACCCTGACTACCAATTCAACCGAGTTTTTCACATGCACCAACGCAATTAAAAAGATAAATGAAACAATGATCGTAGGAAAATTGATGCTTTTTTACAAAACTGACAGGGAAGGTGCTTGAGATTTATAGAACTTGACGAATGCGCTGAAAATAAATTTTTAAAACAGTAGAACTAAGGTGTGACTGCACAAATGCTGCATGAATCATAGTGGCCTGTTATAACGACTTTTTTTAACAATGGTACAACTACCATCATGCAGGTACAATTAATAACGAGGAAGTGGATTTTTTGTTCTTATCAGTTAAAAAAAGTGAAGTATTTTAAGCGAAAGGTTTTTTTTCTTGATTTACGTATTATTGGGTGCTTGATTTGAGAGAAAAATTATGTGTCGGTGCTTATTATAAGCAGTTTATATGAATCGCTGATTGCAAAAAAAAACAAGTCAATTTTTCATGAAAAATGAGATTTCGATATTTTTGCCTTTCTTAGCAGTAAATCCATCAGTTGTAAAAAAAAAACAAGCCTGAAGACCTTTGTTGAAGTTTGAACGAGAAAAAGTTTAAACGGGAATGAGTTGAGTGCAAAAATAACCCAAGTAGATCTTCAAAAACACATGTTGTTTGATTTTTTTTGTGAAACTAATATAAATGAAACATTTTTGTTCAATAATCCCAAAAGTAAGGTAAAATGGACTTGAGTTGTTTTTGCAATCAGCGATTCATATGTATTCTACAGGTGTAAGGTGTTAAATGCACTTTCTTAAGGCTAGTAGCGCACGGACGACATTATCGTTGCAATTTTTAATCGCCCGAAATGAAACGCATTAAAGTAAATGAGTGTGAGCGCACAGGCGATTTTAAATGCACCACGATTTTAAAATTGCGATGCAATTATCGCCTTGGAAAATAGAATACACATGTTTTAATGCTTGTGCGCGCACAAACGATAAATAATCGCTTGTTAGGAGCAAAGTTCACAAAACTATCACATTCCTGAATCGTATATTGTTTTGATTAGTGTTAAGAAAACCAATAAAAACCCACAATTGTTTGTAGCTTCGTTTTTTACGTTGTTTTAAAATTAGCGCTGTGACACAAGCTAATTCGATGAAGTTCATCTTAACAAATGAACTGAACGACGATTTTCTATCGCTCGTGCGCGAGCGGAATTATTTTAAGGCGATTTTGAATTATGCAATTTTTAATTGCGTGATAAAATATCGCCCGTGCGCTACTAGCCTTACGGTTACTCCACGATCATACATCCGTTTATAAGTTTGTTTTTTTTGCAAATTCTGCTATTAAATTTGGACCGTTTGTGGTGTATAAATTAATAGAATAATGAAAAAATGTGATGAAATAAGTAAAAAAAGTAAATTTACGCTGACATAAAATTTATCGCCGAAATGTTCAACAGAGATAAAAAATCTAAAATTTATTGAGAGATTCTCTGATGGCCCACACCAGTTGTATACTTTAGGTTAAATCACTTATTGTTTTGGTTTTACCTCTAAATTCGTGCACGTTTTTTTACAATGATAACTGACTTGTCTCGTCAAAAGACAAAAACAGAACAACATCTGTGAATAAATATTCAAGAAATGTGAAGTAGGACAAAACGGCATGCGTGGCGTTTTTGTAATATTGTTGTCTTTTTAACATTTATATCTTCCTGACGTGAGGTCTTCGATAAAACAAGATTTTCCGAAGTCGAACACATTTCCTCATGTTAATTATTATTATTAATAATATTTCATTTCAAATGCGATAACAACTAGGTGCCTATGTGGTGCCCTTAGGAAACATTTCCACTATATTTAAATCCATCAAAGTCTAAAATACAACGTGTCTGCTTGTACTTGTACACTTAATTACGAAGTACGATCTCTCGTATTTAATTTTTTTTGTACACAATTTTAAATAAAATTTGCGCTGTTTCTTCGGAATGCAAATCTTCCTCCAACCGGTATGCATACAAAAATACAACTTTAAAAACCACATGTAGGGACATTGCCCTTGCCGTTTTTCTTGTCTCCATTGGTAAATGCATCTCGAGCTTCATATATACTATATATCGATAAGTAAGAATACCCCGAGGCTCCACTTAGCGGCCAAATAAAAATCCAAATATTTTATGAAACCTTCGTTCTTCACCAATTGTTTATACAAGGAAATAAAACTGGTTAGCAGTCTGCTCGTTTTCAAGTTTTTGTCTCATTTGTTGATGTCTTAAGTAATTGCTCTGGACCGACATAACGGTCAAACACATTTTATTTCGATCCCTGAATGCTGATATAGTTTCCAAATATATATGCAAAACAAAACAAAAAACTATTCTTGATATTATACTCTTTTTTGCTAGGCGCTTAAATTCAACGTTATATTCCTTTGTAGTTGACGGATAGTTGGTTTTTTTACTGCTTCAATTAATTTTTAATGAAATTTCTATTAAGTCAGTCTCATTCTGCTTAATGAGTAATTATAACAGATGCAGCAGTAGTAAAACTGTACGTTGCGTGATTGTATATTGATTACTTCCTTTGAAAGGATTGTGGTTTTATATGATGATTATTTTTTATTTTTGCACTAATTTGCTCCGAACGAAAGATAAAATCGCAAATACCAGCGTGGGTTAAGAACAGTTTCACATACAAATGGAGTAAGCATCGACATTTAACACCCAGAGGCTGCCTGTGTGATTATTTTGCCACAACTTATCGAAATGTCGCTTTAAAGTTACGTAAATAAAGATAATAATGTCGCATGTACAGGTTATATCGACATTATTTGGCTCAATTCTTATAACAATTTGCTGACATATGAATTAATGTTCCATGTCATTCCATTTTGTCACTATTTATTCCATTAGGTGGTCCATTTATTTTATTTAGTCATGAGTTCTTTTACTGTTAGGTGTGGGACGGTTGAGTCGTGTTGTGGTGACTTTTTTTTTCATGTTTTACTGTCTTGTGCTAGCTTTTGTATGGGTTTCCATTTGATGTTTCTATCAGTTGTTGCTTTTTTAACTTCGTCTTGCCAGGTTTTTCTCGGTCTACCTTTTTTTGTTTTTCCCTTCATAGGCTTTTCTGGTTAACGTTTCTTCTTTCATCCTATAAATGTGACCCAACCACATCAACTGTCTTTCTTGTTTCAACTGATTTTTTTTTTAATTGTTCTCTATATGTTTCGTTTCTGATTCTATCTGTTTTGGTTTTTCCTTCGAATTTTCTTTAAAATCTCACATCTGCTGCATTCACACGGCTACTATTGTTGTTTGTGAGCGTTCACGTTTCACTTCCGCATAAAAGTGCTGGTATTACTACCTTTTTTACCAATCTACTTTTGTTTGGAGACTTCTCTATTTCCGAAAAATATTGTTTTTAAACTGTTAAATATTCTTCCCACCTTTTCTGTTTTTTCTCTTATTTCTTTGTCCACTTCTTAATTTTTCTGTATGATCAATAATAATTTTTTGAATGAAGAATTCAACACTTCACTATACCTACCTAATATCCGTTTTTGGAGACGAAAGTTTTATAAGTCACTTAAAAAAAAAGCTGCGTTCAGATTTAACCATTCGTTCGCATAGAATGTCGAAATATTAAAAAATGCGTGGGCATACCAACAATAACTGTTATGTTTATGTTAATTCACCTAATTTAACGCGTATAATTTCAATGAAATATTTGATAATTAAGAGGCATATTTCACAATGACTATAATTTTGTTATGGTGAGCCTAACGGTGTTCTTTGAACTTGCTGCGTATTATTTAAAACAATCGTATCATTTTAGTGGTACGTGATGACGCTTAAACATTGAAAAACATCACTATTATTTAGAAATTTGAACGTTTCGTAATGTGATGAACGATAGCCAATCTTTAATCATATGGTTTCCAAAACCGTAAACTAAAATCATTATTTTTGGAGCTACTAGATCGAATTAAATTATCAAATATTTTATTTTAAATTAGAACGAAATTTTTAGATCACTAGCAACAGTATTTGGACAAAGCCTTCATTTGCAAATCCACTTTTTCTTTATTCTATATTAGTACATTTTGCGTAGGAACCACCATTTTTAACGAGCTAATTTCCCCCTGTCTCTTTAAACAACACAGTTTTGTCGCCTCATGCTATAGATCAAGCATCCGCCATCTAATAACAACATGATGGGATCTTATATGCGATTTACACAAAACGTTCTGCAATTACTAATTGTGGGAAATGTTTAACTGGTTTTGTAATGGCATAAAATAGCTCAATAAAGAAAATTATCCCGCAACCACCACGAACACTATCGGAACATCGTAATTCGTAACAACTTCATTATACCAAGTTCACGCTTCTTACCAGATGATAAAGAGATAAATTGCGCTAACAATAAGGTCTTTTTGCCAAAGGTCATCACCGTTCCGGTGTTATTTCTTACGATTTAACTGTCTTATAGTATGAAACGTGTAATTTCAATATCCAGTTTTTGATGGAATAGGTACAAACATTTCCTATTGTGCTCGAAGGTACTAACAGTAAATATTTATTTATCATATTCGTCTGTTCGCATTTATAAGGTATGGCAATGTTTAAAAAAGTCTGTGAAAAGTATTAAGTACATGCAAATAAGTGTAATTTTAGAGTTGTAAATTTGTACGTCGCTAAGGTATCATCAATTACTACTGTAGATTGAAAAATACCAATTAAACGATTTGTGTATTAACGGTAACTGACTTTAAGTTATTATTTCGATGATGGCAGCGCCAGGTCTAAAAAAAAGCAAAGTGTTAACGTATGAATGTTTGATGATTACTGTAATTATTTTTTGCGAACCGGTAGGTTGGGCTACGTGTTTGTCGTCCTTGCGAAATTCAGTTGATGATACTAAATCTGTTTTCGTGATTCGGTGATTATCATGCTAAATGGGAAATCTGCTTTCAATTTGTTTGGACCAACTAATATTACGAGCAATTTATTAACACGGTTTCTTTCTTTATACGATTTAAGAACAGCTACAAAATGCGTCGCCAATGAAATTGCTTGACATATTATTTGCGTTATCAAAGTTGAACTTTTTTAATTGGTGATTATTTCTAGGACAATCTCCCTGTCGATCTGTTTAATGTATTCTATTTATCTATTGGATTCTTAAAAATGTAAATATTTCTTAGGTCCATGTAACGCACAAATGTAAACCACCGAAATAATATATTTTTCGAGTTCAACCTGTCATTTACAGTAATAATTGAAAAACATCTATTTCGCGTATCCGTGCCATTGTTCATTTTGATCAGATTATTTTTATCTGTCCAGTTCTTTAAATAATAACTACATAACTTGTCAGTTTACTGTCGTGGGAGGAATCAACTATCGATACACCTACAACGTAATCTGTGTTTTTCTTTAACGAAACAGTATGTACGCGAGATTCATCTGCTTAAAAAATAATATAACCGTTACGCGAAATATGTATAGTTGGGATTCCATTGTGCCGTTCTATTTACATTTGCCTTTGTGTTGCGAATAGTATTTTAGTTGTGTGTTCGACGTGAGCACGGTACCGTTAATATTATTAAATTGCGAAGAGCTACCACAGAAAAAAGAATGCACTCGGTTTAATTGTAGGTTTTAAAATCAACGAGTCGTTCTTAAACTTTTTGCACATCAAAATCCTCAACACAAAACTGACGGATAAAAAACTGCTGCTCAATTATATCGTTAATGTACCATAATCTAAGATGCTAGTGTCGCAGGTGGTCAAACTAATGGCTTCAATAAAAAAGGCATTAAATTTATGTAAAATAGAGTGAATATTCACCATTTTTAGTAATGAACAAGTAACTTCACTTTGCGATCATTTTTTAAATTTATTTATTTAGTATCGAGTCCTTCAACTGTTAGGTGTAGGATTGTTGAGTTGTGCTGTGCTTACTTTTTCCACGTTTTTCTGCCTTGTGCTAGCTTTTTTATCTCTTCCCATTTGATTTTCCTATCCGTTGCTGCTTTTTTACCTTCGTCTTTTGTTTTTTCCCTGTGATCTTGCTTCATAGGCTTTTCTGGTTAATCTCTCTTCTGTCATCCTATAAATGTGACCCAACCATCCCAGCTGTCTTTCCTGTATTTTTGTTTCAACTGATTTTATCTTTAATAATTGTTCTCTATATGTTTCGTTTTTGATTCTATCTTTTTTGGTTTTTCCTTGGATTTTTTTTAGAAGTCCCATTTCTGCTGCATTCTCTCGGTTACTATTTTTATTTGTGAGTGTCCACGTTTCACTTCCGTATAAAAGTGCCGGAGTTACTACCTTTTTTACCACTTCCACTTTTGTTCGTTTTGGGACTTCTCTATTGTCAAAAAATGTTCTTCTTAAAGTGTTAAATATTCTTCCCACACAAGCGAATATATCTTCTTCATAAGAAATCGTTTAATTGTGTGCTCTAAATTGCAAGTATAAAAAAAGCACATGAATGAGTGGATACGGTATATTTTTATTTCAAATTTTAAAACAATTTTGAATTTTTTTTGAATATATATATTAAACATGTAAAAGTATTTCTCCACCAAATGTTTTACGTTTGTTGAACTTCTGGTTGTGCTTGTTGCTCTGCTGGTGCTTGATTTGTTTCTGTTGGCTGTTCTGGTACAGCTTCCACGGGAACAACATCTTTTTGTTCGATAACTTCTTGGTTGGTTGGTGCCGTTTGCTCTTGACTAGCCAACTGTTCTGGTGCAGCTTTATTACCATCACCGGGCTGTTGTCCCTCAACTTGTTTTTCTTCAGCAACTGCTTGATCACCACTTGGCGCTTGTTCAGTCGCAGCTTGTTCTGGTGTCAATTCTTTTTGCTCAGATTCTGTTGGCTGTTCGGACGGAACTTGATCTGTTTTCTGTTCGGTTTCAGCTTGCTGTGCTGCTTCTGCACCTTGAACAACTTCCGGAGAAGTTCCACCTTCTTGCGCTTCTGCAGTGTTTTCCGCTATAAATTCTGCAGATGCGACGTACATCGCATGCATATCGTCCAGCTCGTCGTATAATAAGATATCAGTGTCGGATTTAACAACTCTTCTTAATAGTTCGCTGATGATTCCGTGGGCCGCTTCGATCGATTCCGGATCGACGAGACGTGCCTCATAGCGTCCAATGTCTTCATCCTATTATGCATATTTTATCATTTTCGACGTACGCTGAATTTAAAAAGTTGTGTACTTACGACGTCTGTGTTGACTTGGCGGAACGCCCTTTCGATAATCTCATTAATTATGGAGGGTATAGATCCCATAATATCTTGTGAAGACACGGTTCTTAATGATCCCTTGCTGCCAGATACCGAAGGTAATTCGCTGACTAGTTCGTCCATAAACTGTTCTCGTATGCGGATTGCGCTAGTGGATTCGTACACATGACCTTCCTTTAAAAATCAATTGACTTGTTAGTGCTGTGGTACGATTCTGATTGTTTTTGGAAAACAAATAATGTTAACACCTTCAAGTACTTTTCGTTGAAAGCTTAATTAAAAGAAAACAGACGAAGATCACAATGAAAGAGAAAATAAAGAAACATTTCGTTGTCGTTGAAATAGGTGCATTTTGTGATAAAATCATGAAGTCACCCGTCAAGCAATTTTTTTAACGTAAATCTTTGTAGCATTTACAAACTAGTGTATTTTTTGGAAATCTACTTACTCTTCCCTCTAGGTAACGATTCATCTCGTCTTCAATTTGAGCCCTGGTGCGACAAAAAAAATTTGCTATACTTTCGTGTATATTGTTTCTTGGTCGTAAAATAAGAATATTGCGAGTTACAATAGCTATTAACGCTCTAACCTAGAATTTTAAGTGAGTCTTTGATTTTGACGATAACATTTAATTAAACCTGCGGATGCGCCGCCAGATATTTTTCATTTTCCCGTATCGTATTCGTCTTAAGATCATTTAGAGATATTTGTTGTTCGTCTGTCAGGACAGTCATGTCATAGTACAGCATACCTCTGGGACTGTCGCATGGATGGAAATCGAATGGTTCTATTATTTCTGCTGAATCGTCAACCATTTTGGATAGTTGAATAAAAATCTGCAAGAAAAACATTCTATGTATTATCTTTAATGTAAATCGACTTTTTAAACACAATCAGTTTAAAAAAAAATTTCTTTTACAATTATTATCTGTGACATTTTTTTTGCACAGGACTGTCCACATAACCAGGGGCCTAGCTATCATCAAACTTGCGCAACTTTAGGGGCCCTTTAAATAAAATAATATTTTGAAGGAAACGCCCAAATTGAGACTATGCATAGAAGAAACCTTGTAGTTAATTTTTGCAATCCATACATGACTTACTCCTTGCGCCACGGTATAAATACCTGCTACAAAAAGCTAATGTGTTATCATACATTCATTGAAATGGTGTACTTGTTCATTTAATTTAATACTGTACCCATCCTTAATCGCATAATAATTGCCGTGAGATATTTCGCTAAAACGATACAATGACCTTTGCATTTTTTTAACGCCAGTAAAGATTTTTTTCAATTCAAAGGTACCTATATGACAAAAAATTCTTCTTAACGGTTTATTGCCAAATATGGTCGTACTTTATTTTATATATTTATTGCCTTACTGTGTAGGAGGTTTAAATTTCATTATAACTGTGCACCGATGTTTGAGGTCTATTAATACCGACAATTATGTCATAAATAAAACAAAAAATCTATTTCGATGTTATATAATATATACGATACATGCGTACAATAACGGTTATCAACATTATTGCAACAGCAAAAGAAAACTAAAAGTTAGTTCCGAATGTGATACGGTTAGAGCAATCGCGGTTTTTTATTCTAATTAATCTATTTTTTACTGTACATATTACATTTATTCGATGAATGTATTAAACGTTGTAGCGTTTTTAATGTAAGATTAATTTGTTGTATTTTCTCGATATTATCCTTGACCAATAAAAAGTGCATTATGTTTTTCAATCGTTATCTATAAAAGAAAAATAGAAACGGTTACTTCTTTACTTAAAGCCTTAAAGCCTCTTTTCTTACACCATAAACTACAAGGAATATTGTAAAAATTTACTTGTCAACGATTTTTTTAAGACACTTGGCCCTAATCGAAATTGTACTTTTAGTCAAAAAAGTTTTTACTTATCAAACAAGTAGTAGAATGTTGAGAGCCTATAGACCGCGAACTTATTTGCAATTCTAGGGCAAAGCCCTTTGAACGCAGTCGCTTCAAGTTATAATTGCATTAAAATATGTACCGAGTGGCAAGCTGAATTGCTAATGATTACTTAGTTGTACTTAATTATCAAGGTCTGCATGCACATCCTTTAGTAGTTTGCTTTTCTAGAAGACGGCGTTAACATACATTACAGGGACGATTTTTTTTTGAACTTTGCTTGTCATTTGAAGTAAAATTATTTAAGGACAAATTCTTACCTAGTTAATTAAACAGGTATAAGTTAAAATATGCTAAAACGTTTGACAAAAGTGTCAACCTGATGTACTTAATAATTATTCTGTTAATGTTGTTAGTGCCATGACGACAACATAATTGCAAGATCAAAGGTAACTGGTTCGTTCGTTACGGGTGGGCCGTATTGATAATTTTAATATCAATATAATATTGATATATCAAAAAATACCAAAATATCGATTTTCTTAAAACTGAAGCCGATATTTGATTTTTTTTACATAAAAGATGTGAAGAGTAACCCTTGGACAAGTAAAGACACATTTACCGTCGCAATGACGGTCGCACGCAAGTACAGACACATTTTTTAAGATGTGAAGGGTTAAACAGCTATAAAAAATATTTTTAATCGGTTTCCAATCAAGATAATACCTTTGCACAGCACTGTGTAAATTGTTTCACAACAAATATTTTAAGAAAGTACTTAGTCGAAGGTATGGGAAAAGTTCTAAATATTGTATTTTCCAAAATTCGACCGCACAAATTCTTCCTAAAAACTTTTAGGCTTTTAGTTTATACGTTATTTGATCTAATCTTTTATTTGAAAAATGTTTTTAGTGTAGGTGTGGGGCGTTTTTTTTTTAAGTTTCACTTCCCAAACGTATAATTTGCATAATTGATGGATGCGTTATGAGCCTAAGTAGTATGTTTAAATAAAATTGAATGCCTTTCGTTAAAGCAAATAATGTTTTTGACTCGAATCTATTTGCTTTAAGGATTTGGCTTCGGAAAACATGTTGAATAAATATTTAATTAATTAACAGTTAGTTCGGCGAAATATATTGTCGTCTAAGCTTCTTAGGTGATTCGTCAAATCAAAACTGGTAGGAGTATAATTTTTTGCGCTCGTAATATCGGTAATTATACGGATCGTAACCGCGAACAACTATTAATAAACGCACATACTTAAATATTTGCATGCTGTTTAAAATTCAGAGCGAAGATATCACCTATATTAATTATTTTAAAAATCGGTAACTCCAATACATACCATTACGTAAATATTAATAATTTACAGGTTATTAAACTATAATTATAGTTGTTGCTTTGGCGTTACTACAAAATTGATTTTTATAAGAAGATTTTATATATTTGCAAACGAATTTTGTCACTTATTTTATAAAATCCTAGTCCTTGGGCATTTTTCATACAATCTAATTTTACTAACATAATTCGTAAACATAACGTTAGCAACAAATAAACAAATCATCACAAATTTGGTTTATCAATGTCCTGTAATTAATCAAATTTGGGTTTACACTTTTTTGTAGTCATCAGATAAAAACATTTATACATATCATATATATTTTATATATTTTCTTGGCTGCTGTTGCTGAAGATATTTGGAAAATTTTACAGCCAAATTTCTAGTAAATAGTTGTATTTCGGTATATATTAAAGTTATTCGAACTATTTATTTAATTATCCTAGTTATAAAAGTACTGTTAATTGGCAAAGCAGTCCTAAATTGTCGCCCTCATTCCAAACCAAACAATTGTAACAAATAACTTCCTACAGCTAAACAGTGATCTGTCTTAGTAATATTTAAATTTTTCCAAATGCCTTTGCGAATATTTTATTTGTTGAAATAAAAAGCGTACCACTTGTTTTTCGAAAATTACGTTTAAGCGATATAACTTACGATTATTTTATGCACAGATTTCAAGTTAGTCATCCTTTTCTTGTTTATGACGTTTACAGTTAAAAAATGCAAATTGACTGTATATGTATGATATTTTGTTGAGGTGCTCCGGTATTTTACAGCATTTGGCAATTTCGTGTACAAGTTCATTGCCTCTTTTAGTTCTTTAACCCTACTTGTAAAAGTGTCAACCTCTGTATGCAAAAACCCTTTGTAAGTGAGTTATTTACGACCTGGACAACTTTTATCAAATGCAAAGTTTACTAAAAGGGCCTTTGCAGATGTGCTGTTAATTTGTAAAGGATATCGTTTAAAATATTCTCGAAATTCAAGCCCCGTCTTTTTTTTACACCATTTATAAAAATCTCCATTTTTTGGTACAGGGTGGATCAAATCTCGATTATTTTTTTGCAACAAACATACAAAACTAGTAGTTTTTAAAAGCTAAAAAGTACTCTTTCATATAAAGTTATCGCCCCGTAAAACATTCGAATTTGGTCCACCCTGTACATAACCTGCTGGTCCTTTTTAACACAACAATGAATTCATTCAATCGATTTTGAAAATGAGAGCTTCATATTAAGATAATCATGGAACAGAAATTTTGTGACTGTGTCTGCCAGATGGCACCACTAACTAGTTTCACATGAAAATTGGACTTGGATGAATGTTAAAATAATTGTTTTTAGTGTCAAGTTTTTGAAATGTCGTACATTCTATTTAAGTTTAACCGCAAACGAATAAAACAAGAGAATAAAGTTGATGCCCGTTATTTTTTTTAATGGACAATTGATTGATTTCACCTTCTCATGTTCTCTAACATTTCGTGTTAAATCATTTCGAAGAATACGTGTCATATTACCTTCTTAGCTGTTAAATGAATAATTATTATAACGTTTTTTAACTATCACGCGAATTGAGTTTTATTTACTTGTGCTATTATTGCAATTTGATTATTGCAATCCTTTTAAAACCCCATTTATTTATAGTTTTCGATTTTTTGGATTTGAATGTTGATGTATTTTTGTAGATAAATATTGAGTCGTATTCGTTGTTTAAAAGTTCTGCTACAATTCATCTGCGCTCGTTTTAACTTAACTGTACTTCACTAAATATACTTGCAAAAAATATATGGTCATAATTTAAAAAGGCCTTGGGTAAAAAGGGTTGCTATTGTAAAAACTTGCCGCTTTCTTGTCAAACGGAGTAAAATTTATCCTCTTAGATATTTTTACGACATAAATAAATACACATCTTCCCAGTTTTTGTTATTCTTCGTAAAACTTATTTATCTTACTGAAAATATTTACCTCTGCCAGTTTTTGCATAATTTAGAAATTCTTTTTGCCTGGGAAAAGTTTCCTTGAAGACTTATTGTTAAAAACATATTTGTAGATGGTCGTATAAAATTTTTTGAACTAGTCTAGCTTGATTTAAGTGTGTAATCTGGCAAGTTTACGAGCGTATTTTGTTTTTGATTTACAGTGCTTACTTAAAAGTAAGACTGCTGACATCTTTAGTAACTGTTAATCATGCCAATTTAAAGTGCAATAAATGTTGTTTTTTCCAAAAACATTTAAATCATTGCTTAATCACGCCATTATTTTCCGTTACTATTCCACAATAAAATTAATGTATGCCAAGATATGCCCAAAAGAAACGATTGAGGGCATAATTAAATAATAAACATTAGTTTCAGATTGCATTTAATGTAAATTCTAACATAACTTTTTTATCTATTTGAAAGGTGATATAATGAGTTTATAAAGCTTTTTTATGAATTTAGTGGGCTCGTCTCATTCGACAAAATGTTATTGTTACTTACAATTAATATTTGCCCTATGTTAAACCAATAATTATGTACCTACTACAAATTAGTGCAAATAAATTTAATAGTACGACCCTATATAAGTACTTGGGAATTTTAAAACTTGTTTGAGTTATTTTGGTACATAATTTTCGTAGGTTAATGCCTTCATACAACAAACTGCTTTCAATTTTATTGATTATTACTATTTTTATAATTTGCAACCGGACATTGCTAAGTTGTAAGATATTAGAAGTAATATTTTTGGAGTCCTGTTCCTGTCAATACTTTTGTAAAAATTTAAATAACTAAAAACGACTGATTTTAGGTGCAAAAGTCCTATGCATTTTTGAAAAAGAATTTAATTGTGCACCTAAAAAATACAAAATATACAGGGTGTTCTATTTAAGAAAACAAAACACTGTGTACATTTGAAAATAAGTTAAGGTTATGTAGTAAATTACCATAAACACCTTTTATTCGAAACTTTTTTTGTTAAGTTATCACGTTACTTTTTGTACACACTGTACAAGTTATTCGTTATATTATTAAGTAAAAAAAATGTAAAGTCGAGATGTAGTGTTGGCGTTAGATTATTTTATTATTTTTAAATATTTACGCTAAAGTCAGATAAGTTTTTATCATTTTTAGGAAAACATCGACCACGACCTATCCCAACAAAACGCTCTCTTGATAAGAATTCATCATTCACAAAAGTTTCCGTTGCGACTTTATCAAAAATACACAAAGAGCAAGGAAAAAATATGTCCTATGCAAACATTATAAAACCAAAATGAATTATTTTTAGCGAGCTAGAGCAAACACGATATAATTTAGTTGTTTAAAAATTTCTATAAATAAACGAAAAGTTGTTGTTGACTAGAAAGATAATTTGTTTATTTGATTAAATATTGCTTAGAAACATTGATAGATATTTACGAAAATGTTTGCAGTTTATACAATGATGTTTACTACCGAGGTATTAAAAGTGATCGCATTGTTAGTCATATTATGAATAAGTATTAGTTGTCATAATAAAAATTGTCGGTAAAAAATTAATTAAACCCTTCAAAGCTGCAGTTTGAAATCTTAAGTACAATAAGGAGTATGTATGTGTGTTAATTATTTAATGACCGTCTTTCGGCGTATTGTATTACTATCAGATGAGGGGTTTGTAAAACATCAAGAAACATTTCTAATAACCTGTATGCTTGGATACCAGACGAATTGACCACAAATGTCAATTAAAGGTCAGCAAAATCATCGTTTCAAATGTTCGTTCTCTGTAATCAGCATTTTTTATTTATAAAAAGTGAACCCACATGTCAGACAAGTAAATAAATCATTTACGTTAGGTATAGCGAACAAAACTGAACAATTTATTTGTACTACGTTGGTTGATTTGTTTAAAAATTTGATCTTGAATTAGCTTCCAAACACATCGCACGTCTGTTTGTGTATGGGTACTTTGATGTGAGGGCTAATGATCAATATTTTACTTCTAAACAGGAACTAAAAACGAAATGAAAATTTTAAATGATTTGGGCGCTAGCAACTACATAATACTTATACTATAAACAATGTGTGGCTGCAGTTTTAAGACAATTTATTAGTTCAAAAAATTATGTGTATTGTGTTATAGTCTTTTGTATTGCCATCGACGAGCAACCTTTTTGCCAGTATCAAAAAACTAACGCGTATATATCGCGAATCTTATTAGAACGTTCTTTTTTATTGCATTTTAGCGTCGTTGATGTTTTTTACGAACCATCGTCGTCCGCTATACTTAATGCCGTTTGCTATTTTTCATGTAGTTGTAGTAAGTCAAGGAAAAAGCAGCAATATGATTTATACATGTATTGTTCTTTGTCCGAGGCTAAAAGAAAAATCAACCCTATCGTCATATCTCAAACCCGGCCACCCTCCAATATCAAATGACAGTCTCCGATATGTTTTAGTATCGAACAGTAATAAAATCTAAAATGGCTGCGAGATGCGAGGGTTGTTCATCTCACCCCAGCATCCCCTTTTTCTGCACGTTCGTCTCACCCTGTTTGGTTCTAAGGCCACATGACTCATTGCGGGGGTGGACTCTAGATTTAGAGTTTGACAGATGTATTGGTTTCGAGTAAATTAACTAACGGCTCAGGTAGAGATTAGGCCGTAAAATACATATGAAATTATTCCCGGCGAGGGTGTAATCGAATTTATACCAAATACGTTTTTATGACGCGCCATTTCATTAATACACTGCGCCAAACATAAATTAAGTACCACGAGCCAGCTCTATCTACATTTGTCTTCGTGTTACGGCTCATAAAAAATAGTTTCATTAATAAGACATTGATTTTATGTGACGAGGATTCACGTTAAAATATTTTGCGTCACAAAGTTCCATGGTGCCCGCGGTTTTCATACGATTTCCGAATATTTTTTTAAGTTTTTGATAAGCGATATACCATCGCCGATTCCATATCTCCGTAACAGTTAGCAGAGAACGGCTATAAAACATGTTTAATTGGACGAAAATGATGTACTATTAAACCGAACGGCCGAAAAGAAAAGTGTAAGTGTGAAAACGATACGAAGTCAACGCCGTGGTAGTAATGTCTGTCACTTTCGCAAAAAAACCTCACCCCAAAGGCAAGGGTCGCGGCCCACATGTTGGAAGAAGGAAGAGGATGTGCTTCGGCGGACACAGCTTTTTATTGCTATTTGAAATTCGATCCTTTATTATGGACTCGCTAACGATACTTTGCTCGAGTATCCACCTTCTTATAAAATATGGAATTAGTACAGCGCAAACAAGAAGTTGTTAACGCTGTTGGACGGTTGAAAGGTTTTTTTGCTGTTTCCAACGAAAGGGTTGTAACGCATAAAAGCTAGATTTCCGTAAATAAATAAAAGCAAAATCAACAAACGTACTCTTTTCATATGCATCTAACAGTAGTTCTTTTTAAATAGAAATACACAATTACCAACAGAACTTAATTTTTTTCAACGAATTTTGAAAATTAAAATTTAGTTTCATTTGTTTATTGTGTAAGTGATACATGTACGATATTAATACCGTTGAATTAAACGTTTGTGTCTTTTTAATGAAAAATCTCTTGTAGAAATGCTATATAATTTTTAAGACTCTCTTCTCTTCGCCAGTAGCTTATCTTATTTATTAGGAAATCACGAAGAGACGGTAGTATTGAAAGTTCATAAAAAGTACAAAAGTGATTTTTAATTAAACTTACTTACATTAAGTTGCTTTTTATTTATAATTACTTTTTTCTCTTGAAAATGGTTTAATCGCTCAATTAGTTGCGCTATACAGAGTGAGCCGAATTCGACTGTTTTATGGAGTATTTCGGTTAACGTAATAATTAGCGAAAATCTGATATTGGTCTTTTAGGCTATTTTTTTGAGAATAGAACGCCCATGTTATCAGATTTTTTTTATATGTATCGCTTTTCATTTTGGCACTACAGACGAAAAATGAAATTTCATCATTTTTGAACTTTACTGAACTGTTTATTAAAATAGAACAAAATGTTGTGTGTAGTTGACAATTAAAATATTTTCTCGGCTCACTCACTCAGGAAACCTGTAATCTGATCTTGCTTAAAACCTATAAATCTAAAAACACAAGGTTTGTTAAAATTATTTCGCGCTACAGCATTCCTTTCTTAGATTTTAAAAATCCGATACGCCAATAAGTATTTATCTGCATCGGTATTTCAGGGACCATATTATTGGTCCGAAACATTTGGCATACATCCCCATATTTTCATCAATTATTTACACAAATTTTAAAAAGTCCAATAGTTTTAGTAAAACATTGCAATAAAAAAAACTTATTTAGTTCATAAAAAGGTACTTAGGTAAGAGTATCTGTGGTATCTATGACATTTTTAATAGTTTTTTTTAACCTAATTGCAGTCTTTTGGACCCTTTTGTAAACGTAGAAAAAAACAAAATAATCGTTGAAATGTAACTAAAAAGCAAATTTTTAACTCATTAATCAAGAGTTTACGCTATTGGTGCAAGATAACATTGCTAAAACTCAAGTGCCTTTATGTAGATTTGTTTTTTTGTAAAATTAATTAATAGAGTAACCGCCCACTTCCTTCTTCTTTCCAACACAAAACAGAATTTTCAGCTGCGTGTTTTAACGAAACGAGAATTTTTCATAAAAGCATGTGTTGGTCAGTCTCTTTCATAAATGTGGACTCTTATGCGCTCGCACAGTAAAGTCGATTTTTGTGTACAGTTCACTAAAGATTTTATGCCCATGACGTTTGTAAACGTTAAGTTTTTTGTACCTTTGGTCACTTAATCTTTTAAATGACACCGGTTTTTGGCTGAGGGCGGTTAAAAAAGACCAAGCAAATCTGCTTCCAGGAAAGGGATTATGTGTCCGATACATGTGTACAAGGGATTTAAAATGTTTCAACATTTTTGTTGAAAACTGAAGTGCATTTAACACTACACATTACGAGCTTTTTTTATCTTAGTAGTTTTCAAATTTAAAATTCTTGTTTACAATAAGATGATTGTAAGGAAATAACGGACAAATTTTTCAGGGTGGTGGACAATTTTAATGTAGGTTTTGTTTGTATTACATTTTAGTAATGAGACTGACTTGGAATTAAGAACGAAACAGCATTAGGTACATTAAAATTGACTACCAATTAATAAACATCCTGTATATTCAACTGTATTTAAGTGTTTAGATTATTTTGTAGTAATATTTGTAATGTTGAAGTGTCTAATTATTATGTAATGTGAGTTTTGTTCGTAGCAGCTCTGCCAATACAATAATTTTGAAATATAATAACTGGAAACGTATGCACTTGACGTTAATAAAACTATAAAAGTTTATTTCATGCAGTCTAAGCAAATTACTTTCATTGTAATAGTTGAAGTTAACTACAGCTGCAAAGAATTATCTTCAACATTGGTCTGCTCAACCTAAAAAATTGTTACTCGAATGACCCAAAAAGCTGTAGTCGTATTGTATGGGCCATAAAACCATAATTGCAAAACGACATTCGGTAGCGCAATATTTTACGTAGCCGGACAAACGAAAGTTTTTAAAGCTTTGTGAATGACAGTTTCACTTTTGGGGTAAAAAGAATTCTTTTCAGAGTAATAATGCCCAATAAAGAACGGACTTGTATTTTTATTTCTTACGCAAAACTGGGACAAAGTTGTAAAAAAAAGGTCTTGTGAAAGTGGAAAATGCAGAAGAATCGCAATGATGCAATTGTAAGAAGCAGAAAATATGTTTGTACTAGACCAGTGGCGTAGGTTGTTTAAAAATAAAAAGTACTGAAATGCTTCTACTGCCAAATACTTTTAAGCATAGTTTTTTTTTGAGTTTCACAGTGTTTTATGGGTAGTAATAATATACACTTTGATATTTTGTTACGTCATCACGTGTTGGTGACGTGTCTAATCAAAAATCTATCCTAGATGTTTTAATCTAAACCCTGAAATCTTTACAAAACATTTTAATATCAATAATTCGTTTCTTATTTTGGAAATGAACGTACGCATTGCATTTTATAACCTTCTTTGGATTGTTTATGCAATATTATACTTGTATAAGCAACAGAAATTTTGATAAAAATAGAAAGCCCCAAGTTTTTGGTGATTTACTAATTTACCGTATTGTAGCAATTCGAAAATAATTAGAAAGTCGGTTTATAGACATCTTACTAGCAAAAGAATTTGGATTTATGAGAAAAATGCAACGACTCTAATGTCTCATTACTTTAAAAGTCGCTTCTAATAAGTACGTAATTATTTTGTGCATTTAGAAGTTCATTTACCTCGGTATTCTAGAGTTTTGTTTATTTCTAAAACGAATTATCTCTATTAGTTTACAATTACTGACCATTTGTTTGTTGTATGTACAAGTACTTCCGAAATTTTTAAAATCACACAAACATAAATAGAAACTAATCGTGGCAAATGCAAAGTCCAGCATTTTTAAAACAGACAAATACAGTTGGATGCACACAAAAGTACTTGACTTTAATAAAAATTGAGATTAAAAACGACAATTAGCTGCACTTCTTTAACACCAAAAAATATTAAGACAAAGTTTTACAGTTTAATAATTACTTACAAATTATCATTTTTTGAAATATCATGTCGTAGTACACTTGAATATTTTAATTTACGTTTTCGTTTGTGGGAATATTGCAAAACAAATTCTGCTTTAGCTACATTTTCCATAAAATCTATTGTGCCATAGACGATACAATTTTAGCAGAATTTTAAATTTGGTTTCTTAGAATGCAATAACTCGAATCAATCCCGTTAATCCCAAAGGGCTTAAATAGGCTAAAAGCAATTATATTTTAAATTATTTATTAACTACCCTACTGAGAGCTAATACCCAGGAATTTTCTACATTAAACTACTTGTTCTATGAGTTCTCGAAATTTTTAATAGCCATTTATTTAGACAACATATTATTACATTAATAGACACTGTTGAAAAGGTCACAACTGCTTTTTGTTTTGATTTATTTAAGCTACTATGTTTTGTATCCGAACGAAACCAAACCTATCCATAAAGTACAAATGTATCTATCCAAAGGGCACATGTGCTTAAAATAATACATCTGCCAGATTTCAATCATACTGACAGCCTGGTACTAAAATTGGAAAAAGGCGAGTTCCGAAAGTCCAAAAATAACAAAAAAACAAATCGCTGTGCCTTCTCAGAATCCACTTCCGATTTGAAAAATGCGTCCGCACACGTTACTGTTTTTCTAGTCGTTATGTTAATGACTTATCAATTACTTTAAATTTTTCAAAGAATATTAAAAATGAGAGTTATTAAGACGCTATTAGTCAAGTTTTTTGTTTACGTTTTACGTGTGCCTTTCTCTAAAGTGATAAATATCTACAATTATGTAAGATTAACCATTTTTGTGAAGCCTAAAGCCAACTTAAAACTGAAACAAAATATTTTAGTTATCATTTTTGATTTCATTCATCAGTAGATCTAATAATTTTTCAATTCTGAAACGCTGTTATGTCCTGCCAATTGTTCTGTTGTGACTTAATTGTAGTTATGCATTTTAAATGGAAAATTATGTCACAGTATATTTCAAAATTTGGTAAATATGAGTACATCCTGTACTTAGAATCGTAACCCTAGAACCGGTCAACGTTTGCGACTGAACAATGCTTTTGGCCATTGTCCAGTGGGAGGGTGGAGCCGGGTGGTCATTATTTCAGATTAGCATTGAAAAAGACGGGATGTTTTGTTCGCATTTATTTTTTTTCAACGCAGATATAATTGGTACGAAGTCCATCAGTTATTTTGACGTAGTATTTTTTTTCACGATTGTAACGTAATATTCTGGAGATTTTTTAGGTTTCCGTTATTGTTAATTATCTTTTAAGTTACAGTTATATGTGTAGGCTTCTAAAACTTTTCGTAAGCGTTTTTTTAACGGGATATAGCTATCCTATTACATCGTTTTTATTCATGTGTAAAAAATTACAGAGCTTATAATTTGTCGCAACTTTAAAGCACAGTTGCCATAAATTTTTGCTTATCATCGCGTACATATCAGACTAACATTTAATTGGTTGTTTTAAATGGGCAGCTAATTTAAAATAATGATATGTACAAACTTAAGTGATCAAAATCACCTCAGAGCTAGCAAAATGTATCTTTTCGTTCTTTAGAAAATTTTTATTACGAATTTATGTTAATTTTGAAAATAAGTGGTGCCGTAGTGTCACTACGTTAACTAACACACAATTGAAGACATTCACTGGACGTAATGAAAAATTACCGATATGTTTATCTACGCTACAATTACTAGGGTCAAAAATTTTAACCCTAGGTCGTGATAACAAAGGCGAGCAGAAGGAATGACAAAAGAAAGGGCACACATAAAATTTTGCATGATAAAGTTAAACGTTAAAACTTTTGTTGAAATGACCAAGGGTCAGTTTTTCAATAAAATAGGTCATATAAATCAAGTATTGAGGCATTATATTTTCGATTTCTGTGGTTAACTCTTGGCCTACATCTGTTCTCTGTACGAAAATGCATCGGTCGATCTATATTGCCGGCCTTAATCCTGTTTTAAATTGTTCCATTGTCCATCAAATGTGTGAATTTTTGCTCGTAGATACATATCCTACAAACCATCATTTGAATAATTACGTGGAAAGAGCATCGGACACGATTTCTCACTGATATACACCAGAAATCCTTCTTAATTAACAAATATCAAGGGTTAAGCATTAATCAAGAGCATCATAAATTTTAATCAACGTCACCAAACAGTAATTTTTTGAACAAAAGACCAATTTCTAACAGTATATGGGTGATATGGGTATCATTGCAAAAATAGGCTTATCAATCTAGTTCCATCTAAATCTAGTTGTTTTTATCGGTGCATCTTCTACGATTGTTTTGCAGGGGACCAATCACAGCTCACCAAAAACTACCCCTATCCGAAGTGCAGGGGTTTAGCAATTGTTTTATTTATTTTGCTTGCCATTTGGTCCTTTCTAACTATTCCCAGGGTGCTAACGATATTTTATAAAGTAGTTTTGTTGTTATTGCTTCGCCATCACAAAAATCAGTAAATGATCGACATACTGGGTGTTTCAAAGTCGCCAATTCTACATTGTACAACTAATATTTTAAAAGAAGATACATCTAATTCACCACTTATTATTAAAATACATTGTAGCTCATTTTAAAAAATAAGTTTTAGTATTTTTTCATGCGTAGAAATTATTATGTGGTCTCTTAAACTGCTGTAGTTTGGTTTTTGCAGCGTATAAAAAATTGCAATATATTTTTAAACATCCTGTCCAAAAAGGCGTCCTGTCCGGACAGGAAGTGATGTCCCCAGAGTCTTGGGTTCGTTAAAGAGCGACAATTTGACCAACAGCTCCTGAACAGCAGCTTGTTAGGACATTTACCATGGCGAAGTGTCGGAAGCCCCGAATTCTTCCGTACTTTGGCATTCACAGAATGTGGAACTGTTTTTAATGATCTACTGCCACCGAACATAAGAAAAAATTAACGCATTTTCAAAGAAGAACATAAGTTCAAAAAAAAACTATTCCTTGACGAATTATTTGCAACTTCAAAATTGTATAAGAATGTGATTAATTTGTTAGCGTTTATTCTTTCGTTTTCTTGATTAATGTTTAAGACTCAGTGCATCGAAAAACTATATAATTCTGACAATTTAGTTATAAATTGCTAGTGTGTACGTTGTCATAAGCACCCACATGGTTTAGTCCTGATTGTTTCTTAACAAAGCACGTGCTACTGAAAGCTTCCAGCTTTGCTACGCGTCTTGAAGACTTCAGACAGGTTAAGAAAACTTAAGTCAGGTTTCATTAAAGGCCAGGCCCTTATGCGTGAACCAAGAGCTTACTTAACATATGAACTTAAAACGTGTCTCTCATTAGACACGCCGATTTTGACCTAAGATTTCATTTCCTCGTGGCTTTATTTTTCGAACAAATTTTAAGTGAACTCATAATATTTTGAAGTAATGTCATATAATACTGTTATCCCATGCGTAAGTGTAAAGTTAAAATTTAAATCAGTACTTGTATACAGCGTGTCCAAGATAACATTTCCAGCATGGGGATCTCGCTTATTATAAGAGATACAGGTTTGCTTGAATTAGATGAATTATTTCTTGGCATGAGAGGAGCCACAATCAATTTTTAAAATTCCTCGTACATACTTTAGAAGTCATAGTACTAATAGGAAAATGTTGAATTTCTTTTTTCTCTATTAACTTTTTATTAGTACCTTCTTGAGGTACTTTTTAATGGAGAATGTAATTGTTATTTTAGTTTTTTTTTAACCACTTACCGTTTTTGAGATGTTACCCTTAACTTAATTTTTTCTTACAGTATGCGAAGTTTTAATGAGATATTTATAAAATTGATCTACATACTTTTTGCTATAACTTTAAAAATACAAGAAATGTTGTACTTTTAAAAATAGATTGTAGCTTCTCTCATACTTCGGAATAATTCTCTTATAATAAGCGAGAACCCTGTGCCGAAAATGTATCTGGGACACCCTGTATAAGTAATAAATCGATTTAGTTGCGGATTCAATTGTTAAAATTATTACAAACGGACAACATTGTTTTGATCTTGTCGTCAATAAAAAATAAAACTAAGACTATTAAAAGCGTAATAATTTTTGTTGGTAGCGAATTATTAACAAATAACTACATTGTATTGTTGTAAAAAACCACGTCCAGTATTTGCAAGTATTAGCCGTGTTGCTGCTATTTTTCAAACATTTTTAGTGCATTGCTGCGTATACAAAACAATTCAAAAGAATTTGTTAAAGTGAACACAAATAAATCTCATCAATTTTATTTGAATAATACACTTGTCATTTTTGCACCTTTAGCTTTAAAATACATATATCTGAATCGCAGGACAGGTCTCACACAAAAAACACGGAGCGTTTTTTTGCAGTCGCCTCTTTCATAATTTCATTTCACGCACACGCACTTTCTCTACCTGAAGCATTACAGCGCCCATCTACTGAAAACTTAATGTGTAACAGCAGTATTTTAGGGTGGGAAACGATAATAAAAAATGACTTCAAGGGATCGTACCAATAAGTAACCTACTAAACATTTAACACACCGCAAAAAAGGACCCCATAAAAAACAGGTCAAGTTGCGACTCCTGATTTTCGGGGATGCACCGTATTTTTTATGTGCAAGCCGTGTGCGATGGATAAGGACGGGAAATTTGACGCCGTGTCGTAAAAATGTGCGCAAGGAAATTCTTTGCAAATTGAAGATAAAATATGTAAGTAATGGGGTGCGGTAAACATGAATAGCGATGCTCTAAAAAAATTATGAGGTGGTTTTTTTACAACTTGCTAGTAACTTCTGTTTATTTGGCCGGGAAATGAATAAATAATGTTTTGTAGGAAACTATACTTATTATTTCTTTGAAAGATATTTAATCAGGATAATTAGAAATCACTCGCGGTTATTTATAAAGAATATCTTCTGGTAATGCTAGACCAGTTTATGAGATTCTTCATAAAAAAATATAGGTGGTTTTAACTACACTTAATGGAATTCCATAAATCATTCAGTCCAATAATTAAAAGAGTACAAATGAATTGCTTAAAAAATATTAATATTTTTATACATTTCTGTATCTATAAAAAAGTGCAATTGCTATAAAACATAATTAGTTTGCTATTAAACTTAAGCAACATTATACATAATTATTGAGGTATATGTTATTATGCAATGTATTTTATATTGTGCCCTTAATCGGCTGAATAAATTTTCAATGAACTCTCATTCTGTGCATTTCTGCAATTCCATAGTGTCAATACTTCTCTTTGACAAACATTTCATTTCAAAACCACCCGCCTACATTTTTGTAACAGTGACGTTGAGTTTTGCATGTAGCCAGCTGCCTGGTATAGGGTTACTTTACCTTAAACACATACCCAAAAGGGTGACTGACCCTTCCGTAAAAATAATATATATTTTTTCTGAGATATGGTTACAGTTTTTGTCGAAAACAACACTTTTTGTATGGGCAGCAGGTAGCGATGGTTTTACATTCGGCGTCTTTAAAATCTTAACCAGTCTGATTTTGTTCAATGCATCGAATTTTTAAAAATAAATCCTTTTTAAGGATATTCTTTTACACATCAAATTTGACGTTCAAAACTAAAATTATTTGGATGTGCTAGTTATAACTTAAAGTTCTAAAAACACAAATTTGCTAAGGTAATCTAGTTGTTTTTGAAATTATTACATTATGAGATTTTTTAAATACTTATAATTTGAATTACTACAACTTAATAATAACACAACTGAAGTCAAATTCGAGCTTTTTTTTGTTTAAGAGTTGTCTCCAATTTATTTTAGTTATTGTTGTTTAAGTCTTGTTGATTTTTAATATTAACGTCATTTCCTCTTTGTATTTATACTGCGTTCTTCATTTATTGTTTATGTTTTTTTTTTGTTCGCAACAAAGTGTTGCTAATTTAACAGCAACAATTTGGCGGTCGTATTGTACAAATCGAGTCATACAAAGTTGAACTAATTTGTGACGAATAAAATGTACTGCGGTGTAGCATTGGAAATAATATTTATCAAAATTTTTTGTTTAACAGCTTATCGCACATCCGCACCCCTAGATTATGGTATCGCGTGTCGTATTTGCCCGGCTAAACCAAAGGGCAATACTAAGAAAAAACAAAAATGTTATTTTTAGATAAGATATTAATGTGTACAGCCTCATTGTTTGTAAATTCTCCAAATATCTGAGCTTTTATTGTTTGCAATTCATGCTTTATCACTACAAGAGCGGTCCAGTTTGCGTATTCGTGTGTTTGATGATAATTTTGATATTTTGCCAAGCTGAATTTCGTATGTAAAATGAGCTTACAATAGAATTGCAAATTTCGATTGTCTGTTGGCAAGTTTGAAGCAGATGACGGGGCATTTTTTCTGCGAAAATAACAAAATAGCAAAGGGTAGTATTTGAGGGTGGCTTTACTGTCCGGCAGGGGTGGCCAATAGCAGGCCAGGGAGGGTGAATATCCATTCAGTTTGCCAGGGATGAAAGAGGATAAAAATACAAATGAATATTAGCGAGGAAGAGGGACGTCGCGAGATGGTTCTAAAAATATAGATTTCGCGTAGTAAACAGAATATATTGGTTATGTGGAAATCCATTTTGGTATTTTGCCGGACATTTTTTAAAATACAGTTGACAAAAACTTTGAGAAAGCATTATAAAAAACAACTCATAGGCTTATACAAATTTTAATATCTCATTTAATTTGTGCAGTATTAAATATCCATACTTATTTTCAATGTTCTCATGATATTGATTTTTTCCAACTTTCATAAAAAAAAAATTAAACGAATTTAAACCGAATTATTGTTGTTTGTGCGGATTAAATAACATTTCCTTAGTTTTATTTTTTCATGCATAAGTGCAAAGATTATACCGTTAAATCTTACTTATAATCAGGGACTGAGAACGGAACTAAAACGGAAGCGAAAACGAACTTTTTATTTTTCGTTTAAGATTGAAAACGAAATAAGTAATTTCTATTACCGGTTTCACACGGTTTTATCACTAATTAAATTTTATTTATGAAACACAAATTATGATTTACCATGTGTGCTTAGGGGACTCCAACGAGGCGATAAAATATCTCACTTGAAACAAGTAAGAAGTTTCACTTTCCTCAGTTTTATATATATATTATTAGATATAGGTACATTTTCATTAAACAAATCGAGTGCTGTTTTTACACCTGACGGTGCGGAGTTATCTTAAATAAAATGGACAAACTTTATTTGAATGTATGTTAATTATGTTTAATAGTTTGAACGTCTAATATGGCGGTCCGCCAGTCTTAAATATGTCGTCCATAAGGATCAAAACCCAACATTTTGCAGTTTATAATTTAGCGGAGGCTCAATGATTGCTAGAAAACAGAAACAAGAATGTAAATGGATTTAAAAACTTATCACAAACATTTTACTTCTATCACTGGATTAACAAAAGTACAAAATAACCATGTCATATTTTTATATGTTTAAAGTTTAACTGCGTTAATTTACGTATTATTACCTACATTATGAAGTATTTATAATCTGGATAACCGAATATTTGAACAATCGGTGTTTTATCACATTAATGTTAATGTGGTTATAACCGGTACCAAACGTTGTTTATTCTGATCAACGAAAACGTTGTTTTTTGGTGAGAATATAAAGCACTTAAACAATTTTTTTTGTTTTCGATTTGATCAGAAACGAACGAAATATTTTTCGCATGCTTGATTTAGCTCGATGTGGGTTATGTTCGATATCGAAATTCGCGTATTTTTTAGTACTCGCGTAATATACGCGCTCGAGACAAAAATGAGTTAAAATTTGGCGTATTATACGTAAGATTTTACGCTAATTTGCATTTTTTCGTAAGTTTAAGATCGAACTTTGAAGAACTAAGAGTGGTGAATTATTTTGGACGTTTGAAGTTTTAAACAAATTTGCAATGCTTATTATTATGTTTAATTCATTATTTCAAACAAAAGTTTAAGAACTATATAAAAAAATTCGCGACTGCCACCATTTTTTTTTCTAGCCAGACACTATTTTTTTTTAAATTTTGTTTAGTGGAATTACATATTTATGGCCAAACATTTGACCTTGGTCTGAAATTAACATACATATATATCTATTATGACTGTATCAAAAAGAGTAAAATTAAAGGATGTTGAACAAAAGGATTGTTGGGTGTTATTGTATACATTTTGCTTCGTGCTAAAATGTATTGTTGATTAATTTGAACTATCTAAAAATAGCAGTTATTTCTAAAGTGCTTCAGATTCTCTCATGTTGAGAAGAACTCTAGTGACCAATTATTAAGGAATTAAGCATTTTCAAGAATTTATCATTATCTACAAATCCCTCGTTCTTCCAAAACTATTTTCCCCGTTCTTTGTTATTCGTATGTGATATGTTGGCGTATGGCAGGGTGGGGGTTGGACAGCCTGGACCTTCCTGAACATATGAAAATCCCTTACAGCCCACTCGTAGTATAAACAAACGTAAGATCTGCTACAGTAAAGATCGTAGGAAACGCGCTCCTTATTTTTTCGTGTTTATAAAAGTGATAATAGAAAAGTGAACAGTGCAAGGGTAATTTTTTGTTTTACACTTAGGTAAGTTAAATTGTATTATAAATATTCTATTTTCACGTCACTTTAAACTTTTTCAGTTGGAAAAAGTTTGTTTTTGTAACTTTCTAGTGAGTTAAAATATTATACAAATTGCAGTAATAAACAGAAAATGTAAATGAGTTCGAAATGTTTCTTAGAAATTTTTTGTTAAGTAAATTTTGAGGCAATTTACTGTTTACCCCATTTGGCTCGACAGGTATAAACCTTTCAGAACTCGTTCTATTGCAGTAAAGGGTTTAGACTTAATAAAATAACTGTAAAAGCCATGCAGACCTTGCTTTTCGTAACGGCTTTAATAAACGTTTACTTAACAGTTTATTTTAACAACAGAGTTTAGCACAAAACTGTTTATCGTTTAAAATTATTTATATTAATATACAAATATTTACATACTTGTTGTAGATCAGGTTGTTGGTATTAAAAAATATATAAGGCGATCGGTTTTGTTGCAATTTTTTTAAAGTAGTTTTAAATAGTTTTAGTTCTTTTTTCTTTTTTTAAAGGAAAATTTTAAAAATTATATAATTCCTAGACGTTTTTTATTTAGATTTTGCCCTAAAGAAACGTGAAAAGCTCAAGAGCTAGTGAAAGCTCTGAGAGGGGATGAAATGTTGTAGGAGGGGTAAATTTCGTTCATTGGGGGTGGGAGATGACTGGACATGACCGCCTGTGATTTGGCGTGGTCAAGCAGTATTTTCTTGATCATTTTACTTCGACTCGACAAAGCAAAGATACGAAATTTGTAAAACAATTAAAGTAGTGCTGTGTTGTGTACCTAAAATTGGAAATACACATGTTGCGGTTCTAACGATGCGTTTTAAATAGTATGTGATTTTCTGTTGTTTTTAAATTGTTTTTTAAATCTCTTTCTATTAACCTTGTTAGATTGTTAATCTAAGTGCTCGCATTTTTGGTGTTGTGAGCACGTTTATTGCTACGAAATTTGCTTTCGATTTTTTAACTCATTAGAAAGCTATAAAGTGACATTGAATGTATAATTACCAATATTGAGTCATATGTTTAAAATTACTAAACACGCTACGTTTTATCCATTGTTATTTCATTCCTCTGCGTAAATATTCCAAGTGGCACACTTTAAACAACGTTTGTTTTTAGTTAAAAATTCGATTTCCTGCCGGTGCACCGTGCAATGAGAGGTGGTGTTTGTTGGATCATGAGCTCTACGTGTGTCGAAGGTGGCCTCCCTCGCCCTTTAGGGGGGTTTCAGCCCAATCTAATCATGGAGCCACGTTCCCCTGCTCCCGCGTGGCAACTACATCATCCTATATTGCCGGTAAGTCTTGCCAAACTTTATTTATCTTCGCTATTATTATCTTTAACGTACTCGCTTACTACCTTGATCACAACAGATATCGCATGGTTCAATGTTTATTGCTCCATTTAACATTTTTATGGAATTGAGAATATTTTATTAGGAAATGGCTTATTTTTTGTTTATTTCAAATTTAACACTCCTTATATCACAACGTAGTTTTATCAAAAAAGGTTTATTTATTTTATCTTTTTTTAGAAACAAGAACCTATGGAAGAAGAAAGAAACGATTCAGGAATAAATTCAGGCAGCGACTTCCACTCATCATCGCCCGGCAGCGAAAATAGCCAAGAGTTCAGTCATTTGGCACCACCATTTACGTCCACCCAAACTAATACCATCAACCAACCCGTTGGTTATTATTCCACACCATTAATGCCACGTGTGTCAACCTCTTCGACCACGGGTTATCATCCAAGTTTGCCGCTCCAGTTGGGAATCCATCCCCTAACTCCTCCTCATTCAGAACCCACAATCTCCCCAAACAGCGCTCAAAGTTTCATACAAGATGTGCACCCCAAAATTTCCGTTAAAAGCGAAACCACTCTTAAGACAGAAGCAAATCACGTGTTCCCTTCTTATATACCCTCACCAAATAGAGACAACAACACACCAATTTCTGACAGTGGTTGTAATGCTGCTTCAGAAAAACCCGACCAGGAAGACCATCTACGGCGGCTTCAACTGACTTTGGAAAAGAACGGCCTTATGCCCCCCGCTCTTTCACCCAAGAACAGCGAACATTCCAACGACGATGATAACAAATCCGACATGGACGGCGAAGAATTCGACGAACACAATATAAGTTTACCTAAGATGAACTCACACGGAAAAGTTAAGACATTTAAATGCAAACAGTGCGATTTCATCGCTATCACGAAGCTCGATTTTTGGGAACACTCGAAAAGCCACATTAAAGTAGATAAACTCCTGACTTGTCCCAAATGTCCATTTGTTACCGAGTACAAGCATCATCTCGAGTATCATCTCCGTAACCATTTCGGTTCTAAGCCATTCCGTTGTGACAAATGCAGCTATTCTTGTGTCAATAAATCCATGTTGAACTCTCACATGAAATCTCATTCCAATGTTTATCAGTACCGTTGCGCAGACTGCAGCTACGCCACCAAATATTGCCATTCTTTAAAGCTTCACCTCCGAAAGTACGGACATAAGCCAGCCATGGTTCTAAATTCCGACGGCACCCCAAATCCTTTGCCCATAATAGACGTTTACGGTAGTCGCCGCGGCCCTAAACAAAAACACTCCGGCAAAAACGACGAACCGCAGACACCCACGAATATGTTGCAAAGTCAACTCGCACAGTTCATGATGAACACTCCTCCTCAAATACAACTGCCGTTCCCATACTCGTTCCTTGGAGGTTTTCCTGGACATCTCAACAGTCCTTTGCTCTTTCCACCCGCTTTGGAACAACTAGCGAAACAATCACCTGGTAAAGATCAAACACCTTCAGAAAAAGCCGACCAGGAGAATGATTCGGACAGTAGTCCCGATTCGCCCAAGAGCAATGAGGAAAACGGGGCATTGGACTTGACTAAGCCCGACTGTAACGCAGTCGACACTCCGCCGAAGAACCGACGCAAAGGACGAGCCTTTAAACTTGAACGTCTCCAGCGCGATGAGAGTTTTTCCGAAGAAGACGAAGAAACCACCACGATCTTTAGTAACGTAGAGGTCGTCTCAACCGAGAAGCCCGCCGAGAAGAGAGAAACCATCACCGTTGGTAAATGTGAAGAAGAAGCGACCAACAATAACAAACCCGGCAACTTCAGTTGCCAGTACTGCAACATAGCGTTCGGGGATATCATCTTGTACACCATGCACATGGGGTACCATGGTTTTAAAGACCCCTTCACTTGCAACATGTGTGGTGAACAGTGCAACGATAAAGTTTCGTTCTTTTTGCATATTGCACGAAACCCACATCTTTAGTAGTGCTTTTTTTTATATTATAAGACTGATTTAGTTCTGACTGACGTCCACATTACCTGCAGTTATTTTGTAACGGACTTGTTAGATTTATAAATAATCTAGTCAATGGGAATACATTTCTCTAGAATAATGATCTAGTTTCGACAAACGCTTGTATAGTGAGTGCAATTTTTCCTATTTAATAATAGAACATTTTTAATTATCGGAAGAATTACGGGTGCTTCAGTTGTTAGTGCAAAAACTGGGTTTATCTGAAGATCAAATAACCCGGCAACTCAAATTTTCACTAATCAAGGCATTTCAGATTTTTTTAGTAAGTAATTTTTAACCAGTTTTTGCATTAACGGTTGTAGATGTAAATATTTTCGACAATAATAATTAGTCGATCGTTGTATATTTTTCAAAATGCAGCTATTTCCAAATCTAGACCGATCTGCTACTTATCGTAAGTAGATTTTTAATTAAATAAGTTAGTTAGTTATCGGGTGTTTTAAATGTGTTTTTAAAGCATTATCTGAAAAAAACATTTTAATGTATTTTTAATTTAAAACTACTCTGACGTAATTATAAGGCAATTTTAGTGTTTTTCACGTGCATGTTTAAGTATTCTGTTATTTAATGACGATTGGGGCCATAATCTAAGACTGATGTATATACTTTATAATTGATGTGTAAGTTTAAAGGCTTTCAAGCAACAATCAAAATGTATTATATTTATGGGTGTTCAAATAGTCATGTATTATTTATAATTAAGATGACGCTGTTCTGATGCTAAATCAGACAAGATTAATAAAAATTATTTTGAAGTGATCTGTTCGCATTTTATTTTTAATCCAGTTTCAGAGAACGCGACCTTTTCAATTCTCTAAATGATTCGTTATAATAATGATCGGTTTAAAAATCGTGTTAATCATTGTGTAACAACTTTTAATGAATAATACACACCTACTTTAATAATATTGTGGTTAATTATTTGTGCAATATTCTCATACAATTAAGCACGGACTTTCTTCAAGTTATAACATAAAATTATCTTACAAGAAACAATTTTAATATTAAATTTTTTATTATTGCAGTTTAAATATGAATTTTTAATTAAATCAATATTTCGGTGGTGCAATTTTTTGCCATTGACGTGACTTAGATATTTTTTATTAGGTTATTTAATTAGTTTTTTACTTAAAAATACCGTTTCCTTTTTCAAAAATTGTGGGACTTAATGTTTTTTTAATAGTTTTTTTGAACTAATTTACTACTTAACTAGTTTTCGAAAAAATCTTAGCGTTAATTTTACAGTTGAACATTTCTATACTTTTGTTTAAGAAACTCGGAGAACACATACTTAGAAATAATGTTTTAGAAGAGACGATTGTTTCTAGGCTGTAACTAAGTTTTATTAACTAAAAATTAACGAATCAACCAGATTGTTTCCACCGGTAAACGTTCAGCTTTTCAACTACGTTTTATTTTTTTGATTATGTACAATTTCCTCCTTACTTACCACAAAACATTTTTTTTTTACAGACACGTTTATCCACTTAACCTTATTAACCTTTTTACAGACAGCCGTGAAAACAAACTTGAAACATATGCGTCGGAATATATAACTGTCCGCGTGTTTGTTTCCTCATTATAAATTTAGTTTCCTAAATATTTTACCCAACATAAGGTTTTCAAAAATATTCGGAGAGGTGCAAGAGATCGCAATATATAAGGCGATGTAATTTTAAAATGAGAGACGTTGTACTAGGGGGCTCTTTTTGCCCAAAGCTCTTAGTTACTTCCGCCTGTGACAAACCTGGTGACATTTGACCCTCATAGCACGTGGATACGCATTTGCTGTATTCACATTTCGCCACCAGAAACGCCCCTTAGTATTATCATATTTAAGTGTTTAGACCAGGGATTCCCAACCCTGTGCCCGCGGGCGCACGTGCGCCCGCGGAGCTATTTGCATGCGCCCGCTACAAAGTGTTAAAATAACGAGAAAAATAAACAATAAAATCTTAAAAGTAAGGAAATAAAAAGTTGCTTTAGTTTTTAAAATCTCGCTAGATTTAGCGAAAAATTCGCTTAATTGGCAACACTGACTGCAGTCCATCCCCACCCCACCTGTAATACTACGACATTGATATTCTAGTTTTACACTACGATACCAACATAAACTTGGTTGTTTTTTTTTCGAGCCGATGTTAGCGGGCATTAATCATTTTCGATCACCCGATACACAGCCAGTATGTACAGGGTGGTCCAAATTCGATGGGATTACATGGGTATCTCGCTTAATAGTCAAGATAGAAAAACGGTTTAATTACCAAAAATGTGTAGTTTTTCGGGACAAACTCAGAACAGTTGTCAAATATATTCTATTTCCTGTTTTTCTTGATTTTTTTTGTTTTCACAGCCTACTTTTTGTTTTTCATTTTTAAAAAAATTGAAAAACCTTTGTAACTTGCGTATTATTAAAAATAAATACATCAACTCTTATATATTTGCAACGGGAAAAAATAAGGAATTTAAATAGGTTATAGCCAACTATTATTATTATTTCCGCGGAGGTGGTCCCCTTTCGGGTTCCTATACTGCGACCTATTGGTCAACTATAGCCAACTAAAGCTTCCTTAAAAAAAAAAAAAAAGTTTGTGTCATAACTTTTTACCGGCGAGTGCATTTTTTTTTTAAATAATTTCAAAACTACATAAAAACATCTAAAAATAATCTTCATAATCTTTTTTGATACTTACAACAATAAGAGAGATATGACACATATTATTTTATATTATTGAGGTTTGTATTGTCCATAACAGACAAGATTGATGAATTTGTGGGAAGTTCCCGCGCGTGGCATTTTTTTAACCGCAAAGGTCCACTTTACTTGGCTCTATAATTATAAATTTCACCGAAACACCATCTGGCAAGGATAAAAAATATTAGTTAATAATCATTGCATCGATGCAAATGGTAAAAATTGTCAGTTTTAATTTGCAACAAAAACAATTTTTGTGTTATTCAGATTCAAAAATTATTAAATATCTACAATTAAAAGTATTTATGCAATTTTTAAATATTATGTATTGCTAGTTTAACTGAACAACGAAAAAAGTTCCAAAATGAATTTAAGCATGAAAACTTTCATCCTCTTTAAAATTGTTTTTCTTGCAAGTATTATTAAATTTAGAAATGGTCATATTTAGTAAAGTTTTAATAAACAAGGTGCTATGGTTTTTCCTGTTGTTTGTTTCTACATTCAGTTTTTACGTCGGAATAACATCTTGGATGAGGTAACAAACAAATATAGTGCCAATTCAAATATATTTACAAATATTTATACAATTTCGGAGTGTAATATTGTTCTTGTAGTTTAAGTAATTACTTAATTGTTGTACAGAAAATAGTTTGACAATTGGTGTTTGTTGATAATTTTTTTAAAATTGTTTGTTAAACTTTTAAGTGCAACAAATTTTGGTGAGTCTTTGAATGCTTTCTTTACTGTTGATTTTGATCAATTTTTTTGCCAATTATCACCAGGTTTGTTTTATTTTTTATTTATTTCCGAATGTCATTCTGGCTTAGTTTGAATAGCTTTGACTAATTTTCATTCAGAATTATCTTAAAGCACTAATTTTTTTGCTCCTCTTTTGCTAGTCTGATGTTTTGAAATAATTTTGTGACATATGCTGTAGGTCTAATTGTTTTGCACCCCAACAATGACCACTGGTCAGTCGGCATGACTCACGCGGTATTTTCTCATTGCAAAAATTCGAATTTCTCCCTAAAGTAGCCCTTGAGTTCCCTCTCCTAATTTTCTACTCATTCTACAATACATTATTACCCGAAATAAGAAATATGGCGGTCGTTGTTGTAAATACGATAAATAAATGATATTTATTCGGGGGTGTAAAACGAAGGGTGGACCCATGCGACTGGACATTCGGACATATTGATTTGGTACTTTTATTTGTCGCGAATTTTTAAGGTGGACCAAGGCCAGTAGTGTTTTTCAAAAAATTCTCAAATCCAGATTTTTTAGAATTGATTTATTTTTAATACGTTAGCAAACTATGAAAACAACTTGGTAATATTTAGAAATAATTTACGACTGCTTTGAGTTAATTATTGTTTAAAATTATTTTTTAACTAATCTGTCTTAAACGTATTGCTAGATCACCTTTTTTTTAAGCTTTTTTATTTTTCAATTTACGCTTATTCGTCTTTCGGTTCGTTTGTTTTTGAAATCGATTTATTGATACTTGTTATTCGGCAGGCCATGGTACAATAATTCATTGTGAATCTCATAATTTTGACCATTGTCCATTGTAAATCTTTCTATTACATCGCACAAGTGTTAATCTTCGGCGTTGCACCCAAAATCGGGGAAATCTCGGCCATATGTCAGATTTGTATGAATTCCCATTTCTGTTTCATTATCATACTTTATGACGTGTGAATGGCGATTTTAATGAAATGTAATAAATTTTTGTAAATCGATTGTATTGAAAATTATTACGACTGTTCAAAATTTAGTCTACATTGGGGCAGTTGTACACAGTGCTACACACTTCGTCAGTAGCAATCTTATATGTCTTAGTTTATGTAGATTGGATGGTCCAGAAAATGCCGATACAACTCTGGTTTATCCAAAATTCGGACTAAGCATGATAAATATGTCCTGAAAATTTCAAGTCAATATCTTAAGCAGTTAAAAAATTATTCGCGAATATGTGGTTTAAAACGATATAAAACTTAAGAAATTTTGCTTTTTCGAGTTAATTTTTGAAGTTTCTTTCAAACAGAACATTTAATTATTTCCTGAACCATTTGTTTGTTATGACTAAAGCATGATGAACATGTCTTGAAAATTTCAAGACAATATTTAAGTGGTTGAAAAAATATTTGGTAATATGTGTCTCGAAAGGAGGTTAATAATAAGGAAATTTTGCTTTTTTGAGTTAATTTTTAAAGTTTCTTACAAACAGAATATTGGATCGTTTCCTAAATCATTTTTTCGTAGTAAATAAGCATGACAAACATATCCTGAAAACTTCAAGTCAATATCTTAAGCGGTTGAAAAAATATTTGGGAATACATGTGTCTCGAAAGGAGGTTAATAATAAAGAAATTTTGCTTTTTTGAGTTAATTTTTGAATTTTCTTACAAACAGAACATTTGATTATTTCCTGAACTATTTGTTTGTTATAACTAAAGCATGATGAACATGTCTTGAAAATTTCAAGTCAATATCTTAAGTGGTTGAAAAAATATTTGGTAATATGTGTCTCGAAAGGAGGTTAATATAATAATAAGGAAATTTTGCTTTTTTGAGTTAATTTTTGAAGTTTCTTACAAACAGAATATTGGGTCGTTTCCTAAATCATTTTTTCGTTGTAGATAAGCATGATAAACATATCCTGACAACTTCAAGTCCATATCTTAAGCGGTTGAAAAAATATTTGGGAATACATGCGTCTTGACAGGAGGTTAATAATAAAGAAATTTTGCTTTTTTGAGTTAATTTTTGAAGTTTCTTACAAACAGAATATTGGATCGTTTCCCAAATAATTTTTTCGTTGTAGATAAGCATGATAAACATATCCTGAAAATTTCAAGTCAATATCTTAAGCGGTTGAAAAAATATTTGGGAATACATGTGTCTCGAAAGGAAATTTTGATTTTTTAAGTTAATTTTTAAAGTTTCTTACAAACAGAATATTGGATCGTTTCCTAAATCATTTTTTCGTTGTAGATAAGCATGTTAAAACATATCCTAAAAATTTCAAGTCAATATCTTAAGCGGTTGAAAAAAGATTTGGGAATACATGTGTCTCGACAGGAGGTTAAAAATAAAGAAATTTTGCTTTTTTGAGTTAATTTTTGAAGTTTCTTACAAACAGAATATTGGATCGTTTCCCAAAATATTTTTTCGTTGTAGATAAGCATGATAAACATATCCTGAAAATTTCAAGTCAATATCTTAAGCGGTTAAAAAAATATTTGGGAATATGTGTCTCGAAAGGAGGTTAACAATAAGGAAATTTTGCTTTTTTGAGTTAATTTTTAAAGTTTCTTACAAACAGAATATTGGATCGTTTTCTAAATCATTTTTTCGTTGTAGATAAGCATGATAAACTTATCCTGAAAATTTCAAGTCAATATCTTAAGCGGTTGAAAAAATATTTGGGAATACATGTGTCTCGAAAGGAAATTTTGATTTTTTAAGTTAATTTTTAAAGTTCTTACAAACAGAATATTGGATCGTTTCCTAAATCATTTTTTCGTTGTAGATAAGCATGTTAAAACATATCCTGAAAATTTCAAGTCAATATCTTAAGCGGTTGAAAAAATATTTGGGAATACATGTGTCTCGACAGGAGGTTAAAAATAAAGAAATTTTGCTTTTTTGAGTTAATTTTTAAAGTTTCTTACAAACAGAATATTGGATCGTTTTCTAAATCATTTTTTCGTTGTAGATAAGCATGATAAACTTATCCTGAAAATTTCAAGTCAATATCTTAAGCGGTTGAAAAAATATTTGGGAATACATGTGTCTCGAAAGGAAATTTTGATTTTTTAAGTTAATTTTTAAAGTTTCTTACAAACAGAATATTGGATCGTTTCCTAAATCATTTTTTCGTTGTAGATAAGTATGTTAAAACATATCCTGAAAATTTCGAGTCAATATCTTAAGCGTTAAAAAAATATTTGGGAATATGTGTCTCGAAAGGAGGTTAATAATAAGGAAATTTTTCTTTTTTGAGTTAATTTTTGAAATTTCCTACAAACAGAATATTGGATCGTTTCCTAAATCATTTTTTCGTTGTAGATAAGCATGTTAAAACATATCCTGAAAATTTCAAGTCAATATCTTAAGCGGTTGAAAAAATATTTGGGAATACATGTGTCTCGACAGGAGGTTAAAAATAAAGAAATTTTGCTTTTTTGAGTTAATTTTTGAAGTTTCTTACAAACAAAATATTGGATCGTTTCCCAAATTATTTTTTCGTTGTAGATAAGCATGATAAACATATCCTGAAAATTTCAAGTCAATATCTTAAGCGGTTAAAAAAATATTTGGGAATATGTGTCTCGAAAGGAGGTTAACAATAAGGAAATTTTGCTTTTTTGAGTTAATTTTTAAAGTTTCTTACAAACAGAATATTGGATCGTTTTCTAAATCATTTTTTCGTTGTAGATAAGCATGATAAACTTATCCTGAAAATTTCAAGTCAATATCTTAAGCGGTTGAAAAAATATTTGGGAATACATGTGTCTCGAAAGGAAATTTTGATTTTTTAAGTTAATTTTTAAAGTTTCTTACAAACAGAATATTGGATCGTTTCCTAAATCATTTTTTCGTTGTAGATAAGCATGTTAAAACATATCCTGAAAATGTCAAGTCAATATCTTAAGCGGTTGAAAAAATATTTGGGAATACATGTGTCTCGACAGGAGGTTAAAAATAAAGAAATTTTGCTTTTTTGAGTTAATTTTTGAAGTTTCTTACAAACAGAATATTGGATCGTTTCCCAAATTATTTTTTCGTTGTAGATAAGCATGATAAACATATCCTGAAAATTTCAAGTCAATATCTTAAGCGGTTAAAAAAATATTTGGGAATATGTGTCTCGAAAGGAGGTTAACAATAAGGAAATTTTGCTTTTTTGAGTTAATTTTTAAAGTTTCTTACAAACAGAATATTGGATCGTTTTCTAAATCATTTTTTCGTTGTAGATAAGCATGATAAACTTATCCTGAAAATTTCAAGTCAATATCTTAAGCGGTTGAAAAAATATTTGGGAATACATGTGTCTCGAAAGGAAATTTTGATTTTTTAAGTTAATTTTTAAAGTTTCTTACAAACAGAATATTGGATCGTTTCTTAAATCATTTTTTCGTTGTAGATAAGTATATTAAGACATATCCTGAAAATTTCGAGTCAATATCTTAAGCGGTTAAAAAAATATTTGGGAATATGTGTCTCGAAAGGAGGTTAATAATAAGGAAATTTTTCTTTTTTGAGTTAATTTTTGAAATTTCCTACAAACAGAATATTGGATCGTTTCCTAAATCATTTTTTCGTTGTGGATAAGCATGATAAACATATCCTGAAAATTTCAAGTCAATATCTTAAGTGGTTGAAAAAATATTTGGGAATATGTGTCTCGAAAGGAGGTTAATAATAAGGAAATTTTGCTTTGTTGAGTTAATTTTTGAAGTTTCTTACAAACAGAATATTGGATCGTTTCCTAAATCATTTTTTCGTAGTAAATAAGCATGACAAACATATCCTGAAAATTTCAAGTCAATATCTTAAGCGGTTGAAAAAATATTTGGGAATACATGTGTCTCGAAAGGAGGTTAATTAATAAAGAAATTTTGCTTTTTTGAGTTAATTTTTGAATTTTCTTACAAACAGAACATTTGATTATTTCCTGAACCATTTGTTTGTTATAACCAAAGCATGATGAACATGTCTTGAAAATGTCAAGTCAATATCTTAAGTGGTTGAAAAAATATTTGGTAATATGTGTCTCGAAAGGAGGTTAATATAATAATAAGGAAATTTTGCTTTTTTGAGTTAATTTTTGAAGTTTCTTACAAACAGAATATTGGATCGTTTCCCAAATTATTTTTTCGTTGTAGATAAGCATGATAAACATATTCTGAAAATTTCAAGTCAATATCTTAAGCGGTTAAAAAAATATTTGGGAATATGTGTCTCGAAAGGAGGTTAACAATAAGGAAATTTTGCTTTTTTGAGTTAATTTTTAAAGTTTCTTACAAACAGAATATTGGATCGTTTTCTAAAACATTTTTTCGTTGTAGATAAGCATGATAAACTTATCCTGAAAATTTCAAGTCAATATCTTAAGCGGTTGAAAAAATATTTGGGAATACATGTGTCTCGAAAGGAAATTTTGATTTTTTAAGTTAATTTTTAAAGTTTCTTACAAACAGAATATTGGATCGTTTCCTAAATCATTTTTTCGTTGTAGATAAGCATGTTAAAACATATCCTGAAAATTTCAAGTCAATATCTTAAGCGGTTAAAAAAATATTTGGGAATATATGTCTCGAAAGGAGGTTAATAATAAAGGAATTTTTCTTTTTTGAGTTAATTTTTGAAATTTCCTACAAACAGAATATTGGATCGTTTCCTAAATCATTTTTTCTTTGTAGATAAGCATGATAAACATATTCTAAAAACTTCAACTCAATATCTTAAGCGGTTGAAAAAATATTTGGGAATATGTGTCTCGAAAGGATGTTAATAAATAATACAAAATTTTGGGCCATATCCATAACGAAGTTATGAACAATTTTCACCCGGTGCTGCTAAGGTGACGCGTAAGGACCACCTTCTCTGAATTAAAATGTGTTTATGCCATAATTTTGTGCTAATTTTGTGCTATTTTGTGCCGTAAAACTAAATTTCGTGCCAACTTTGTTTTATTTAGTCCATTAGGAAAAATTTTAAACATAAATAAAGTTTTTAAATAAAAAACCCTGTATTTGTTACATGTTGTAGATAATTTAATCTTACTTAGAAAACTATACGGGTGTTGTTATTTGTCTTAAATTAATATTTGTCGAGTGGACAATGTAATAGAGTATCTTTTACTGTAGTATTTTTCGTTTAAGTTTTACAGTTTTTTTAGGAACTATAATTTGTTGATTATTGTCTTGTATAGTTGACCCGTACAGTTTTGCATTGAAAACTGTTATTTAATATTTATAACATTGTTAAACAACTTAAAACTTACTGGCAATAACAATAAAATATTAACTAAAAATATTATAATTTTTGTTCTACAATTAAACAATTGTTTATAACTTCGTTCTGGAGTTAACAATAAAGAGTACAACATTATAACAACTGCTTATAACTAACGTGTATAAGAAGTTATTAGCCATTTGCTTTAGTTTAAAGAAAATCGATTTTTTTTGTCGAAAAAAGTGCACAAAGACTATAAGCCTTTGTACTTTTTCCATTTTTCACGAAAAATTAAAAGTCATTTTTATAGTCTAATGATCCTTAATTTGGCCATAAATAACGTGTATAAGAAGTTATTAGCCATTTGCTTTAGTTTAAAGAAAATCGATTTTTTTGTCGAAAAAAGTGCAAAGACTATAGCCTTTGTACTTTTTCCATTTTTCACGAAAAAGTAAAAGTCATTTTTATAATCTAATAATCCTTAATTTGGCCATAAATAACGTGTATAAGAAGTTATTAGCCATTTGCTTTAGTTTAAAGAAGATCGATTTTTTTGTCGAAAAAAGTGCAAAGGCTAAGCCTTTGTACTTTTTTCATTTTTTTCGAAAAATTAAAAATCGTATTTAGGGGCTAATAATCCTTAATTTTCTTATAACTTGAATTTTACAGGAGACGTTTATCTAACGTATCTTTTTACATGACAAAATTACGTTTGAATTTTTTCACCATTCTGTTTTTCTGTATTTTCAACAATTAGCTTAATACACCATGATTGCTTAATAAATGTACATCTCAATAGACGTAACTATAAATAATTTTCAAACTGCTGTGAATTTTCATTTGAATTTTACAGGAGACGTTTATCTAACGTATCTTTATAGTCTTTGCACTTTTTTCGACAAAAAAAAAACGATTTTCTTAAAACTACAGCAAATGGTTTCAAACTTCTTATACACGTTAGTTATGAGCAAATTAAGGATTATTAGCCTCTAAATACGATTGTTAATTTTTAGAAAAAATGCGAAAAGTGCAAAGTTTTTTGTTATGTAAAATAGACTGTAATAATTTGAATAAACTTTGAAGTGATTTTTCTCGAAAATTTCCCTATGTATGCATACTTTTTTAATACATGGTCGGATTCAGAATTAAATTCTCTATCCGAATCAACAAAAAAAATGTATACTATGTAATTGAAGAAAAAACAGTTGCCTATCGGGGATTTCTTATACGTCATCGTAGAGATAACAAATGCACATCATTTATTAGAGAATTTGTCGCCGTTTCCAAAAATATAAGGTTTGTTGGGGTTATTTTTAACAATTAAAAAGTTATAGGGGTGCGACAGTCACACTGAATCACCCGGTATATGATTTTCAATGGCTTAATAATGTCAATGATTATCATGGTAAATTTACAGAATTTTTTTTTACAGTGCAACCATTTACGTGAAAATAATGTATTATTTTTGTTTACGTTAAAAATTTCTTTTTGCACGAAATGTTTTAGTTTAAGTCGCTCTTCCATTTTATAAATCCATAGGGCGTGGTTATATCGCGTATAAAAAACACCCCAGCTCAAATTTAACCCTCAACGTATCCCTTTTCATCGCTTTTTATCATCCACTACCCGCTTCAAACATCTACCCGTCCTGTCAAAGTTAAGGACTCTACCCCCATCAACCCCACGTATTAAAAACAAATTATGTAACGAACTAAGTGTCGTGTAATCTTAGATGTTCCCCTAGTTTATATTTTTTTAGATACTTTAAGTCCCCTATTTAAAAAGTCGGGGTCGCACGCGCCATTTTTTGCAGGTAATTTTTTACTTCCGGAAATTTCTAAATTAGATACGTCAATAGCTTGGGGATTATAAGTTTTTTTTTTGTAGAAAGGCGTTGCAAATTTATTTGATATGTATTTTATTTGATGGTCCTGTATACCGGGTGTCCACTTTCAAGCTCGAACATAGGAGTTTAACATTGTTTCAAACGTTTTCGTGAATTCCTGCTCGCCAATTCAACTTATACCAAAGGTGATGGTACTAATAGAAAGATAAAATTATTGCACATCTAATGGTACTAGTAATAAGACTAAGGGTCCGATTTTTAGATATTAATCTATCTAATTATGTTAAACTACTATGTTCGAGCTTGCAAGTGGACACCCGGTATAAACAAATGAAGCATGAATCCAAGTTTCCCCCTTTATTAGTCAATATTGCGTTTTGCAGCAGTGTCTCTTTTTTAAGAACTCTTATCATCTCTATAAAGTTATTTTAAACTTTAGTACATTGTATACTGTATAGGGTTTGTCGGTTTTTAAAAATCGGTTTTGAAAAACCGGTTTTTTTGAAAGAAAGTATGTATTCGAAAAACCGGTTTTTTTTACTAAAAAACCGGTTTTTAAGCCTAGATTTAACACGTAAAAAATAAATAACTAAGTACATACAAATCTTTACACTTCTGCTTCATTTGTAAAATCCAAAAAACATTGTTACAAAAAAATCGAACGTATTTCCGCTGGCTTCAAGAACCGATATAGTCAAGTTATGGGAAAAAATATTATCTAGACTTTACCCAAATTCTGCTACAGAATTGGAAACAAATTTCGATGAAGATAAAGATATTATTAAGGGTTTTTGTATTTGCTTTCAAGACATTGTTCTTTTCATTAAAGGCAGAATTTGCAGTATTTGAATCAACTAATTAAAGAATAAAGAATTTGGGCACACTGTTTGAAGCTTTAAATACAGTAAGACCTAGCTCAATAGTCAGCGAACCAGTGTTTTCCATATCTGGTAATTTTGTATCTCAAATATGAACCAGATTAAGTCATGATTCCGTAAATGTTTTGTGTTTTTTAAAATCATATTTTCTAAAGAAAAAAGCAAATTAAATAAAAATGCTATTTATGGTTTGTTGGAAGTTAAGAATGTTATTTTTATTTGTTATCTTATTATTTGGTTTTATTTGAAATTTGTTTTGTATTTTATAAAATAATGAAATATAAATTATTTTATTACGTTTTAATTGTTATTTTTTTTAACTATTCGAAAACCGGTTTTTCAAAAGTCGGTTTATGTATAAACCCTAATACTGTAGTTAAAATTGTACTGGGCAATTTTTAGAGATTTGTAAGGCGTATTTCGATTATATTATTTCGTAATTATTTTAATTTTTGCTCACAGTGCAACTTCAAATTTCTCAGGATATAAAGGGCAATTATACGCGAAAGTATAGAAACGGACTCTACTGACCAAAATCCTACAACTGCCGTTATATTAACGATCATCCCACGCTGACAATGAGCGATTTCGGATACATTACATACTCTTAAAAATGGCAAAACTCGTCCATATGGGCTCTCGGTTTAGGGCGTAACAATTAAAACCATTAAATTGGTTCGTAATCCCGGATTACGCACGTTTCTTTAAATGTACAAATGTCCATACGAATGGTCAAAAGGTTACTTTTGAATTGGTGATAAATCTAACAGTGGAAATAATAGTGTCCACCCTATGCTATTGTCGTCCTTTTGATAACTTGGGAATCTAAACCCCTACACTCTTCCCTATTTTATAGACTGGACGTCCTATTTTGTTCGTGTGTTTATATATACCGCGAAAATTGTAAATTTGTTACTTGTCACCAAGTAGCACATCCAAAATTTTTGTAGCAATGTGAAACTAAAATTTTAAAAGTAGATTTCATTGCCCTAAAATTCATAAATGTCTGTTAAGTACTTGCATTATTTATTAATTTAATTTAATAGGAATATTACTTATCTTTTATTCGAAGGATCTTTTGTAGAAATAAAACTGATCTAGTATTTCTAGAAGGGATCATTCGAAAGGCGTTAAGCGATTTTTAATTAAACTTATTCATATATATAAGTGCTTAATTAATTTTTTTATAAGCATTTTACAGTAACTTTGCAGCGCTTATTGTGCTAGTGAACTTATTGTCGTACAGACGTGAATAAATTCTTACGTTCGATGTAAAAAGGCGTTTTGATTTGCTTGATTTTGCTAATACAATTCTCTTTGTATCATAAAGGACGTGTTCTTTACATTCTTTTCGTCAATAAGACGTATTTCTTTCTGCCACTGCATACATTCGACACATCTCGTTTACAGTTTTGGAGGGTTTCCTCACAAATCCACATTCGGTTTCTTAAACATTTTAACGGATCCCGGTGCCCGTGGCAGCTGCCACAAGAAAAAAATCGGCGTCTGCGGTCAATAAAACTAAATCTCTGACAGCCCTCCATATTTCAGAAGTTCTGTTCCGTATTTTGCTATTTTTGTACTTAACAGGGAAAAACTCCATTAACCAGAAGGAACAAGTGAAAAAATTATTAAGCCGGCAGACAGTAGTCTAGATACCTTTGAGTTTACTTGTGATCTCCCAATAATATCGTAAAAATGTATTAAGATACTGGACAAAAATATCCCCTTATGTAATACAACCTCGTTTTTTGTGTGTAGTTATTTATTATGTACAGGGAACCTTGCACCTAACAGGCTAATAAGTCTATAAAAAGGTGTTTTTTTAAAGATTTTTTGTACCTCTCTGTTAGGGGTGGTTTTAGTGAGGGATTTTTTAGGGGATGTAGCTAAAATCGACAGGTGTATTGTGAATAACAATAAGACTCGTGCTGTAATTCGATATGATTAAAAGTTTTGCTTTCATTTGTTTGTATTTTCATCATTTCAAAGTTGACTTTTTTTTAAAACCGTTGTTTACTATACTTCCCATGAAAGTTCTTTCGTATTTTATTATTTTATGAACGGGTTGGGCGGGCCGTTTTCGAAACTGCGTAAAATTTTAAGATAAAGTAACAGTTAAAAAGTTTTTATTGTCAAATAACTGTTCTTGTACTTCGAAAAGTGGCCCCAGGAAATTTCTAGGCGTTGTTAATGACCGTTATTTATTTCTTCAGATGTTAAAAATCGGTGTTGCACGATTAATTTATCACTACGTTTTGTGTTTGTAAATATTATAGTAATGTGTTCAGTGTGAAAGAACTTTGCGACCTAATAGTTAGTGCGCACTGATTACAGTTATCGTAGTGCAATAGAATTTAGCGTAGGATTGCGTACCATCTTAAAATTTGCCTCTTAAGAATATTTTCAGTCAAATGTACATAATTAATGACTAGGTTTAGTGCCACAGATAATTAATGATGCATTTTTGTGGAGTGTTACTGCTTGTATAAAGGACCTTTATGTTTCACACCTAGGCAGACAACATATTATTTATTAATCAATGTTTTTAAAATTCTCAAAATTTATAACTCGCAACTTTATTATATTAGTATCTTATAAAATTACTGGCTGAAAAAGTCATATAAATGAATATTAATGCACAAAAAATTTCTTCTTCCCTCACAATACGTCAAAAACATATCAAAACATCAGACGGTCGCCATACCCCCTCTACTTACTTATTCAAAGCACTGTTGACTTATTCTTCCTTTCCAAGTCTTTTTTTGGTTATTATTCACAATTTGGTCCTTCCGTTTAGTTTAGCTGACACTACCATCGCCAAAATTCTGCAAACCGTACACACATAGAGGTAAATATTCCATTAAAGCCTAATGTCATCTATTGGTGGTACAGATGACAATCTATCCATCAAAGAACCGCCCGCCTTCATTTCACATAAGACTGTGACCAGTTTCTCACAAAAAGTTTAAGGCCGTAATATTCTAAGCGAAAAGTAAATATATTTTTTCACCATTATGTTGTATTTTGCGGAAAGAAACCAAAATTCGATTACAGTACAATACGGACCAATTCCGTTTTTTCTTCAATAGATTTGAGTGTGGATAAAAACATATGGTACTGTATTTACTTCTTGCTAAGGGCCACTTCCTTTTATTTTTTGGCCTGTGCGGTTCGCCAAGTATTTTGCTACTAGTAAATAATACAGACATTTCACGGTACTTACATACTCAGATTAGAGTCCCGATTTCGGTAGCTTTTATTATAGGTGATTATGGTGAATTAGGACCTCGGTATTATTTAAACATCACCTGTGTTGTAACTTGTAAACATCATAATAATATTAATTCGACACATCTTTATTCAAAAGGCAAACACTCGTTCAATAGAAAAATTCTAAAGACTATATAAACGAGTGAATACTGTTGAAAATGAAATTTCGCGTTTGCTCTTTCTACAGCCGGATTTAATGTAGCCAAACACATTTTTAAGTCAGTCAAATCTATATTTAGTAGTATATTATATACACCAAATATCTATGCAATAATAGTGTCTCTCATTAAATTTTTACAACCCTCACGAATTTCTGACCAGGCACATATTTTTAACATTAACGAAATTAACGTAAACATTTTAAATTTTTCTTCGCAACGTTAGTAGCCCAACTCGGGGTTAAATTTTACTATACGTATTGTTATTTTCTAATCCTTAAGAATAGAAGAGGTGCTTATGGTTTGTGAATGGAATGGTCTAGCCTCTGAAGTAGGCGATGTGCATTTTTGAACAAAAAAATGTATGAACTTAAATAAATTGCAGGTACTGGTGCGGTTTTACGGAGAATTTCTTTATTAAATATTCAAGCATTTTGAGCTAATACGTCATACGACCAATACCCAATAAATAGGAAATATTTTAACATGAATTATGTGGTAAAATAAGCGCATTCGTTTTCACTACTTATTAGACCCAAAATTAAATACACAATTTAATTTCAAAATTAAAAACTACTTTACAAATTTGTTTGATACAATTGCTGATGTCTTGCATCTTTTGTGTACAGTGTGTGTATACATAGTTTTTCGTATAAAAATATTAGTATAAAAATATCGACTGAAGGATAGTTATCCATTTTGTTCTCATTTTTTTTTCAACCCTTACTTTTCATATAATAACTTTGTTTAACTAAATCCGAAATATGTTACTCTTTTATGTAACATTATAAATATAAACTCTTTTCAAAATAAAACCACTTGGTTTTGCAAAATGAGTCGGTAGCTACCGTTGGAAAAAACTGACAATTTTTTGTTAGAAGTCGCATGTGGTCTATTGAAACTAATAATGACCATGGTGACCCCAAAGAGTCCAGTAACTCAGCACCTGCTTTTAGTGACCACTACTTTAAAGTTTCTTTTTGAATGAAGAAACCAAATCTGTTTCCATTTCTTATACAAAAATTCCTTTTGCTTTTATATACAGCCAATTTAAAAAAAGGTGCTGTCGAAATGATAGCTGGGGTTGGTAACTTATTAAAAAATTGGGAACGTTTTTTTGTCAATACAATACCTATAGAAGATACCTGACACAATTTTAAACGTTAACTAACAACTTATTAGATTATTTACGATTAAAATTTCATTAAAACAAAGTCAAAAACAACTTAATAAATACTTAAAAATGATTGACACTTTGTTTTTGAATGGACGTTTTTTAAATGATTTCAGCAATTCTTTCTTTATTCATTTTAATTTTCAAAATCTAAGTCTTTCTTTATTGTTACGTTTAAGCACGGGCCTTTGGATTTTTATCTCAAAAATTCGTCCCTTAAAACGACCACCAAACAAAAGTAAATCATTTTGTCCACCTTGAAGCACGAGGCCATGGTATATATCTGGGTCCACTTTGAACCACCTGGTCAAACTGTAGTTTTTATGCATGTGCCTCACACAATGGAACCAATGTCACGAGCGCTATAGATGGACCATTGTCACCGATATTTTATTTATGGACAGTTTATTATACTTTCGCCATTTGTAGTATGAAAAAATTATTGCGATCGCGAAAATGTTCGAAATCGAGAGCATAATAGATAAATGTGTATTTATTGTAGCTTGTTTTTTTTTTTATACTTAATTTTTGTTTTTTTGTGTTGTTTTAATTGTTTTTTGTTTGTTTTGTAATGCCATAATCTCCGAAGTTTTAAAAAAATTACCAATTGTGATTGTGATGTATGCTCTTAAATATGGACTTGAAGAAGGGCCCATGTTGCTATTTTTGCAGTTCTTCTAAACATTTAATATCTCAAAATAACGTAAAAGTGGCTTATGCTACTTTCAAAATAACTATACTCATTATTTATAGCTCAGATGTTGTTGAATAAGCTAACGCGTGATCGTATAGTGGTTAAATAAATATACCTTTGGTTCAAACACTAATAAATAATGATTGTGACAATGTCAGTGTTCTTTAAACCACATTTAAAAAATTCTTTGTTGTATGAGATCAGTTCTGTGAACGCACATAAAGCTTAGAAATAGGCGAAGGAAAGTTGGAAAGTCATCAGTTAAATAAGGTAAACATTTTTTACCAAGTAAACTATATTATTAAACTTGCCTTTTTGGTAGATTTTTGCCACAAAATCTAAGATTTTAGGCTTTTAATTATCAAAAACAGTTTAATAACAAACAAATCTTTATACGACTTTCCAACAAGTTTAGGGGTATACCAATGGCTACTATTATTTTTTTAAATTTTGATAAGAATGATTTTATTAAAAGCTAAATGTCCTTCGGTATTATTCTGTGGCACGAATCTTATTTTCCATTTTCTTGTCTGATGTCCTAATCGCGATAAAGTTCTTCAGCTGTCGTCGTCATCGGTTCGTATTTGTATTGGGAGTAATCAGATAAAAACTTTTTTAGTTTGTGATGTTAGTTGTATGATACATTTATTCTCGGACACGCACCCGGATGCTTTCGTTTTTTTTTCTTCTTGTCTTCTATGGATCAATTTGTTACGTCAGATTATCTGTATTGTCGTCGACAAAGAGCGCAGGTTCCTTTATTATGTTCTCAGACAGTTATTGCAGTTTTTGATAAGAAAGTTTGTGGCACTAAAATGCACTTTTATTGCTAGTTTAACGTGCGTATTTTTAAATTAGGAGAAACACAATAAATAAAATAAACCAAAAAAGTTTCATTAAAAAATCCTTTTATTTTTTATAGAGAATTTCTCGTGATGGGCCTAAATTGTTTGTAGAAGTGTTAAACAACGTTTATGGAATGCGTAACGCGTATTATTTTGTTTAGAAAGCGATTCAAAATATTTATTATAGCTGTTTAAAGATTTTTTTTTAAATTCCTTCTTCCAAGGGTATATATACCCTACACGACTTTTGTGTAAAAAAAATTAAATTTTTTTTTTTTTATTGTTAATTATTATTATATATTATAAATTAAATTTTGTTATTAATTTTATTTTGCAAATTTTAATCAGTAAACATCCTATAAGTTGTCAATATATTACTCTTAGCCTTTTTAATCTTTTTTAAAAATGCTCTGTTTTATCAACCTGTTACCCTAGACCCTACGTAGCAAAAAAATCAACCTGTTCAGTGTTCACTGCTTAAAAAATGTAACTCAAAAAATGCGTCTGCGTTGAAAAAATAAAATTATCTTCGTTGTAACGTGATCTTTCTTCACAAAAACTGCTTCGCAAAAACTCCCCTATTTAAATTACCTAGTTCCACCCTTATGTACCTATATCAATAGCTATAACATATATAAAACGTTTCCCTCATTTTTTTATTGAATTTCTCCCTCCATTCTCGTCTTTTTGGAACGTGGTGAACACGCGCTTAGCACGGCCCTTTTTATTTTATTTCTGATGGAGGGAGCGCGACTGTTGGGGTCATTTTTTTGTATGGTATAAAATGTTTAGAAATGATTTCCTATTATACGGGCACACGACTAGAAGTGATGAGAGTCAAGGGATTTTTTTGAATAGCGAAATTAATGGCCATTAGCAGTTTATATTTTATTTATTTACGGCAGTCTATCTTAGTTTTGCATTAAATATTTTTGAAGAGTAGGTAAGTCAGACTCACATTAAAAAATTTACTTCGGTTTTTAAACTAAATTTTCTACAAGCTATTAATTAAAACGTTAGCCACACTCAGGAGCGGGCCCATATTCGAAATGTATACATTCTAAATAATTTTTTACGTCTATACGTTTTATATTTTTCGAAGAATGACTTCGTGTGACAAACATTCCATCAAAAATTTCATGCAAGTCATATTGGACGGCATAAAACCACTGTATTGGTGGCGAAAAAAAATGCATTTCTTTTGAAAATCCCTTCATTACATCTCAAGTAGAGGACTGTAGGTAGTTTATACGTATAAAAAGGTGTAGCTGCTCATCATTAATCATATTTGGATTGACTTTAGTAGGTAGCGAATAAGTTTAAAACATATACACGTGTCTCCCATTTGGTACAAAAATTTTCGTTTTTTTTTAAGACTGCATGTTTGCACTTTTCATGTTGATATTAAAAATCGTAATTCAAAAGATTTGAGGGCTAATAATTATCATTTAATAAGCTATAATATAAATATCGTGTATCTGAGTTTTAATCAATCACTTTAGTTTCAGAAATTTTGTGTTTTCCCCAAAATAATTAAATTAGAGTCACAAAATTTATTGTAACTTGATTGTATTATGTGTATATATGTATATATTTTTAAGTTTGCTGCATAGTGCACACCTCTTACAACTTACATACTATCTTTATATAATTTACATGTAGGACAAAATTATTTTTTTTTCGGTTTGTCTTTGTCCGCAATTTTACTTTTATCTTGTTATGTCCAGCTCCAAAAACCTTTGGATGTTCCTGGAGTAGCGGCTGGTTCATTTTGATGCATTGTTGAAACTTTAGAGATACCTTCAACCTTATCAATTTTTAGATTCTTGCCTTTATTAGTACCGAGGTCCATCAAATACATGTTGCTTTTTGATTTCATGTCACCGTCATTTTCAAAAATTATAACTTCGCGTGGGGATAACACTAGCAAAATATTCTGAAATCATAACGACCGGAGATTAAATTACATTTCGATCGTGGCACATTAAAATTACTTTTAAAGTGACTTTTTTACTTACCCCTTTTTTGTGCGCCGAGTAACTGTTGTAAATTGCGATTAATACAGTTGGTAATAATATTATTACTTCCACAGCAATAAATGCGTAATACTCATCGTTTGTAAACGTTTCCAATACACACAAGCGTATAAAATAACCAAATGCGATCTAAAATGAATAGCAAATAATTTACAACTTAACATGTTACTGGAAAAATAGCGTCGAGAATTTGAAGGACACATAGTAGTTACTATAACAAGAAAAAGATGCGTTCATACATAATCTGCAAACTATTACTTTTAGTTAACCCTTATGTCAATAGCCAAAATTCACAACGTTGTTTAATGCCCGGGTACCCACTTACAGATTTTTATAATAAACTTATGCTATAACTTTTTTTATATTTTTGTATATAGAATGACAATTGGTCAAATGATTCAGTTTTAAATTTCAAATTCTAAATCCTGTAACAAACATAGGAAACATTTTATTTGGACACTTTTGAATGAGGTAATAAACAAACCAAACATCTATATATATAAAAGAGCTTGTTTGTTTGTTTGTTTGTGTGTTTGTCCGATATAGAATCCTAGATCCGTTGACCGATCGGGACCAAATTTTGCACAGCTACTGTTTAGGACCAAACGGATTAAACGTCGTATAAAGCGCGGCCGGGAACAGCCGGGAAAGACCGCAAACGTCTGGGAACGTCCGCCAAGCGCGAGCGCGCAGCGCGAGTAGTCTGTGATTGATAAAAGATAATTGTAATCACCCGTGCAACGCCGGGTCAATCAGCTAGTAGGTACATATTTTAATAAGCTCAATCAACACGATCATTTAGCTCAACACCCTATTAAAAAAAATTTGGTACCAGGACGGAAAAATAACTAAAAGCATATATGTATCGCTTTAAAAAAGATAAAATCGCGACGATCTTGAAGGTTTAAAAAAAAATCACTAAAACATTAAAAATGTCACCAAGAGCTTAGGTGGGTACCCGGTCCCGGTACCCGGTTATTGACATAAGGGTTAAGTTAAAATATTTTGAGGCTGATTTAAAATTCTCGGCCTTTTTTTACCACATTGTATTAAAGGATTACACGAAAAGCTAAAGTTGCTGTAATTACTTACTAATAAAATTATTGGAGACAACACCCATGTCGTTTGATAATACTCATTCGGATAAAAACCCAACATAAGCTCAATATCATCACAAAAATAAAAAATCCCATATATAAAAATAACAGCAGTTAATTCGAAAAATGTAATAACAATTAAACAAGAGGCTACGATGAGTTTTTCTAGTGCAACCATTATGTTATGTCCTCTCTACAAAACAAATATGCTTAAGAATAAACGACACAGTACATCGTCAGTTTCTAAATTGTTGTATATGTGTTTGCATCGCTTTATAATTTAAAATGGCACCCAGAGTCACAACAACTTACCATACTAGCCATCAAAGATCCAAGCAAAAAACACAACGTACAAACGCATATAATAACGAGAATGCTGTACTTTTTACTTTTTGGACATAATCTGTACATTATAACTACAAACGTTTCGGTATAAATCAGCTAAAAAAAATAATTATGTAATCATTTAATTTTTATAGTAATAATAATATTACCAGGGAGTACCATCCTGCCAATAAAAACATTAAAAAGAATATTACAGCGTTAAGATGAGCCACACCAAAAGACAATCTTGTAAATAATTGAGAAAAAATCACATGCGCGTTCAAGTCTAAAATATAACGTTTAAAATTACGAAGCGTGTATAGACAATTTTAGTTAAGCTGCTAGATATCTCATATACAGTGCTGCGCAAAAGTATGGAAACAGACAGATTTAAAGATGAGACAGGTCAGTAACTTTTTTTTTTGCGTCCGTCCACAAAAAATCACCTGTAGTTTGTTAAGTTATTGTTTAGTTGAGGATGGTGACGATAGTGATTTTGGTGTCAGTGGCGGACGTAGAAAAAATATTGTACGTAACATACCCGTAAAGTGTCTTTACTGGACTCTTATCCTTTGAGGACTCGCCTACGGCTCGTCCCAAAACTGTCTACTCGTCCGGTAAAGTACCACTTTCCGGTCTTGTTACGAAAATAACTATAATGGTGTTCTAGATATTTGTCTGTTTCCATACTTTTGCGCAGCGCTGTATGTGTAACGGAATAACCTTAACTTCTCACACTTACCATCAGGATAATTTCCCTGATCCTTTAGTACACTTGCCATAGTTTGATTTCTCTCGTCTGCGAGAACGCCCACTGTTGCGAAAAACACAACTCCAGCTAACAAAGATCCTACCACAGCTAAAAGGCATATAACGAAGCAATCTTTATTTGCCGGACTTTTAAATTTTGAATATGAACCAAACGTAATAAGGGGTCCCATACCTAAACCCAAAGCCACAACTGTTTGCTCAAAAGCTGATTCCCACGTCTAAAACAGAAAATCTTTCAATCAATTAAACAACGGTTGTCACAAATAATCTATCTATGAAGTTTTAAGCCAATTATTCCTTTAGTTTAAAAATATTTTGATTTTAAATTTTAAAATCGTGATTTAAATGATTTATTTGACGGCTAATAATCGCCATTTAAGTGTGTGTATAAAGTTTAAGTTATTTGCAGCCTTAATGTGTAATTTTTTCGATTTTTCCTTTAAAACAATATAGTCGGCACTTTTTCAATTTTTTATGGAAGTTTTAAAATGCAATGTAAATGATTTAATGAGCAATCATCATTATTTGAAGTATATACCGGTTGTTGGCCGAGGAGAGGAGTATCGTACGTAGGACTTTGCCATGCAAAATTAAATAGTTGTAAATTTGGCTCCCTTGATTGCATTGTAAAGTTTTATGTACGAACTCTCAGAACACGGTGTATATAATTTGTGTATAAAGTTGTAAGCCATGTGATTTCAATTTTAAAAATTTCGACATTTTCTAGTACAAAGACCACTGAATATTGCAAAAAAGAAAAACTTACCTGGGGATTCAATATGTCTGATTTTTTTGGTATAAACAACGCTTGTATTCCTGCTGCTGAACCTTTGAGTGTACAACTCAAAATCAAAGTTATTATTAGTACTCCATAGGATATGGGGCTATAAGCCCTAGATGGCTAAATAAAAGTCATTGTCAAATTGATTACGCAAATAAAGTTCACAACGTACCCACTTTGTAATCCGTATGCCTCTAATTATGGCAATACAAATTATAACCCATAAGAAAAATAATATTGCAACATTTCGCCAATTTTCATCATTTCCAGATCGGTAATCTTGTACAACATGGTAACTGAAAAAAATGTGTTTTATTTCGACACTACATTTTTATAAATTTTGCAATAATAGCACTGCTGCAAGACTTCAACTGAACAGTATCTGTGTAATATTCGAATATTTTGCGGATTTGAATATTGAAAATCATTTTTATTTTTAATAACAGTTACAAAATATTTACTCACTAAAAATATACGTGCTCTGGTGTTTTGCTTTGATTATCTGAGCCCTCCACGCATTCATAACTGTTTATTATGCACTGTTTATACGAAATATTTGTATTTAAAGTGTCTGCTATGTAATTGAAAAAATATACATTTAACATATTGTAGTACATGGCAACAATTCCGCAATAAAGGGCCATTGAGTAACTGATACCTGGGAAGAAATTTTAAGTTGTTAAGTACTTAATATAATTTTCGTTTTGATCATAATACCTTCAAATAACGGACACATTGCAAATACTTTCGAAAATCCCTTGCTAGAATATTGTCCCAACGCAACTTCAAAAAATACCAAGGAACTTCCCAGTACTGTTGTAAATAATATATATGATCTCTGAACTAAGTGGCGTCCATCAACATCCCTCGCACATTACATGTGGCGTCCCGTTACTAAGTGGACTCCGTATACGGACGCCACATAGTTTCTCTATAGAAACGGACTTTAAAGCACCGGTACTGTGACTGGAATTAATTTTAGAGGGACGCCACAAATCCGAGATTTTGTACATTTTGAATATTATAGTTGGACCGTTGGCCGTTCTTGGATCGTGCGCTCGCGTCGCGTGTATATCGGAAGGGTATATATATTTTTTCGATTCACAGTGGAAGTGGCATCCAGGATATCGGCAATATATGTTTGTGTGAATTGTAAATTAAATATGCTGTGCGGCAACCATTAAAAAATACAAAATTAGAGCAATTTGAAATGTTATTGATTCTGTAACTTTTACTGCCATTATTAACGTTTTTAATGATTAACAACAATAAAGTTTGATAACAAACTGACAGTAGTGTCATGTACTATCATGATTTTGTGAACGTTATTTTAGTTATTATATTAATATTATTTAAAACAACCAACCTTACATATAGAAATGTTTTGAAATGCAGTTTTCTATTCTGCATCCGAAAATTTCAAAAATACAGAATTTTATTGATAGGTATTTAAAAGTAATTTTGTTGCGGTTTATAATGTAATTTTGTTGGAAAAGGTTTAAATTAGCTTCTACTACACATTTTTTGACAATATTCATTTAAACCTTATTCCCATTTTTTTAATGAAAATAATAATAATAATAATAATAACTAACTATATGTATATGAATTTATAGGTACTAGGTACGACTTTTTGGTGAGTTTGAAGCATTGTTATTTTTAGTGTTGCACTTGTTCAATGTTACATTTTATGGGGGTGTCATATATATTCGACACTATGATTTATTTTATTGTTGTGACAAACTAATTTGTCAAAAAATGGTAGAAGGTTTTTAACGCAAAATTACTGTGTAAAGCGCAACAAAATTACTTCCAAATAAAAATACATTTAAAGTATGTGTAATGCTATAATTCAAGCAAAGTGGTGCTATTTTAAATGTCATTATTCACTCCACAAATTTTGAGTTAAAACGTACCAAAAATATTTCATACATTGTCTATGTATAAAGATATTGCCTTTTAATTAAAAATTATTTTAAGATATTTTTTTAACTAAATAAATACATCCATACATTTTGTTAAGTTACGGTACTAATGTGTGGTATATGTTAACTGTTTCGTTCACTTATTTTAATTTGTTAATCACATATAACTACTATTGAATAATAAAGCTGATTTAAAATTTCAACCCTATTGCCGTTTATTTAAGGAGTTTATTGACTTTATGGTAAAAAATTTAAAAAAAAAGGTAAGTAATGTTTAATTAGGTAAGTAATGCATATTTATTTTTTTATGTGATATTAGCCCGTACTTGTAAGGCGTGTTATTTTATATTTTACCTCATCCTGTTTCCTATATAACTTTTTTTTCTGACCTAGATTTCTTACCTAAATTACCTAATATGTTTATCTTCATGAATTTGGCCCGAACTTAGGAAGCACACATGATGCTATAATTTTTTTCAGTTATTGCTTCTTAGTGCTTCAAAATCGATAAACAAAACTTCGAAAAAATGAAAAGGTTTTATTACTTAAAGTATAGTATTAACTAATACTGTTAAAACAATTATATACCCTATACCGGGTGATTTAGTTTGACTGTAGCACCCCTATAACTTTTTAATTATTGAAAATTACCCCCAACAAACCTTATATTTTTCGAAACAGCGACAAATTTTCTATCAAGTGATGTGCATTTGTCATCTCTACGATGACGTATGTCAAATTCGCGATAGGCAACTGTTTTTTTTTTTTAAATTACATAGTATACATGTTTTTGTTGATTCAGATAGAAAATGTAATTCTGAATCCGACCATGTATTAAAAAAGTATCATACATAAGAAAATTTTCGAGAAAAATCAGTTTAAAGTTTATTCAAATTGTAGCAAACAGTCTATTTAACATAACAAAAAAACTATCGGATCTTAAATATTATACTATAACAATCAATGGAAATATATTAAAAATAAATTTTTAGTAAAAATAAAAGCAAATAATAAACGTGTATTAAAGCAGTTACAAATCGAGGACAACTGCGTTTGGAAGCGGGGGGCGGTCACTTTGAACATATTAAAGTCTAATTTTTTATGTCAACGTTAATTAATTGTTTTTTATTTTATTAAAAACTAATTTTTAATACATTTCCATTGGTAGTCATAGTGTAATTTTCAAAATTTGATCATTGTTTTTTGTTATGTTAAATAGACTGTTTGCTATAATTTGAATAAACTTTGAACTGATTTTTCTCGAAAATTTTCTTACTTATGCATACCTTTTTAATACATGGTCGGATTCAGAATTACATTTTCTATCCGAATCAACAATAAAATGTATACTATGTAATTTAGGAAAAAAATTAGTTGCCTATCGCGGATTTGACATACGTCATCGTAGACATGACAAATGCACATCACTTAATAGAAAATTTGTCGCCGTTTCCAAAAATATAAGGTTTGTTGAAACTATTTTCAATAATTAAAAAGTTATAGCACCCCTATAACAGTCAAACTGAATCACCCGGTATTGATTTTTATATAAGGAGTTCATTTGCATTTTAAATTTCACAAAAACAATAATTTTACCGCCAGGATAAATACTTGTGAGTTTTGATGATAAACTTATTTACTAATATTCATTGCGTTATTCCCTTAAATTACAAAATTTAAGTCAGTAGCAGGTTAGGCACACTTTTATGATAGGGCTTTAAACCACACATAAAATACAATTCGTTTCATTCAGAACTAAGGCAGTAAATCTCCAATGATTCTTTTTGAATAAGTACTAAAAAAACGACATGTCGTAAATCTTATTTGTACATTACCCTTTTTACTTCAATTTTTTTTTTAAAGAAAACCCCTTCGGTCTTGAACATTCGTAGCGCTTGTAATAGCTGTCTTTACTTCAGTTTTTTTTCGTAATAAATTTTTTTAAAAACAGTTGTAAACATATCCCAAATCAGTGTTCTCCCCAGAATTTATTTTTTGCCGGGCGGACGCAAAAGGTTGCCGGGCGCCCCCCCTCCCCCCCAATGAATTTTCGGTCTTATTATTTTATAATTACATATAATTTTGTATTATTAGTTTTTAAATTTACACAAATATTTTGTTCCAAACAAAATTATTTATTTGTAATAAATATCGCATTTTAAACAATAATATAATACAATTTAATTTAAGGAATTTTAAGAATTTAAAGAAACTTTGTTTAACTAAATAAAAAACAAACTATTCGCTAAAAGAACCTTCGTCCTCTTCAACTTCCTGGTTTGAAACCAAAGTTGTTTTAGATTGCTTTTCATTGTTTTGAGCACTTTCTTGTTTTTTAAAAAAACTAAATAAATTAGTCTGATTTGACTTTAAAGTTATTATTCATGTCTGAAGTATAAAATAAAATTAATAATTAACAGTGTGGTATCTTTATATGTTCAAAACTTATTGATTTAATGGAAATATGACATAATTTTTTTGCTAAACAATTTATAGATTTGATAGTGGCCAATAAATAATAAGCAGTAACAGTTGTTCTCTATTACCTTAACTATAATATACAGAGGAAAACGCATACACACATACAAGTACGCTGGATGCACACACATTGTTAAAAAACACAAGAAAATTTTGACCAATTTACATTAATTTAAATATTTAGAAATAGTTAGTACGGTGTTATACCCGTACTAAAGCTAATGAAAAGCAGAACAACGCAGGACGTCACTTGGTACGTAATTTTTTAAAGTGTATACGTTGCGGACGCCTCATAATTGGTATTTTATATAGAGGTTATTTATTGCGTTGATTATACGGACTTCAAATATCACGCAAATTGTATGAAAATTTGTATCACAATTTTGTATTGCACCATCGCCATCTGTTTGTAAAGGTGATAAAACGGAATATACATTAAACAGATTTCATATATTCCAGCTCAATCTAGTGGACGCCAAAATACTGCAACACTTGTTGGACGCCACATGGATAGTGAGATGTATATATATATGTACAGCCATACGAACGCTCCTAAAAAAATTACTAGAAAATTTCGCGATACTTTTCTACAGACTGTTTTACCATGTCCATGTAATAATGCTTTTTCAGGGAACCTCCACAGGTTCGCAAGACTAAGACAAAATGACAAAGTTGTGAAACAAAAATCCTTTCTGTTATTCAATTGCTCGCGATCAATTACTACCTTCAAATAAATAATATAATTACTAAAGAATTAAATGACGAAATTTTTTCGTATTTACATCCGTAGAAAACAAGAAACGAGATGATTCTCCAAACGATAGCTACAAATAAAATCGTCAATTTTAAAACTGAAAAAGAGTTACTTTTTATGTTTTAACTGAACACTTACTTCTCGAGGTGCTAAAATAGTTAGGTGCGATAAATCGTCCATTGAAGAATAATTTTGGAGCAGTCAGGAATGGCATTAATTAATTTAATTGTCATTCACTAAAACAATACGCCTTAAAATATTACAACCTAGATTTATTATGACAATATATATTTTTTTAAATTAGTAGCATGCGTGAAAGTCCTATTGTGCGTTAGAGATTATGCGTAGTAGTTCAGACGACTACGTACTGTACTTGGGCTCCTGAGCTGTCACTTGACATTAACCTGTATTGTCTGTCATAGTTTGTTACCACGTTAATTAATTTACTAAAAGCGATTATTTGTGGATACTTTTTAATTAATTCGTTGCTAGAAATTCTACCTCTAATAATTAGTACTCCAAAACGTTAAAAATGTCATCCACTGGTGTACATATCGATAGAGATTTGGATTTATCTAACGCCAATCGCGGAGTGTGGCTTGTGAAAGTACCAAAATATATTGCAAATAGGTGGGAAAAGGCACCTGGAGATATTGAAGTAGGAAAACTAAAGATAACAAAGTGGGTCGTAGCATACAAATATATTCGTCGATATTAATTGGCTTCTTTGTAGAACACCTGGCCAGAAAGCTCAGGTATCGTTAACTCTCTCGTCAGCAGTTTTAAATCTCAATGATGCTAACGAGGAAAGCATTCCTAAAGACCACCGATTAGATGTTTCAACAGTTACCCAACAAACATTAGGTGTTTTTAGTCATATGATTCGTAAGTTTATTTGAAAGTGAAATATAAAGGCATTTATGTTTTTCATGTAATATATTGTAGCTACAAATACGGATGCTGTGGTACCAGAGACAGAAAAATTATTTATGGAAGGTAGAATTGTTCAAAAATTAGAATGTCGACCATATGCTGACAATTGTTACATGAAACTCAAGTTAGAATCAATTCGTAAAGCTTCTCAACCAATTAGACAAGTAAAACAACTCGATAGAATTGTTCAGAACTACAAGCCAGTGTCTGACCATAAGAATAATGTTAGTTTTTGGTTTTCATTAATAATATTTATTTGTGATTAAGTCGAATTTTAGATTGAATATCAAGAACGTAAGAAAGCAGAAGGTAAAAAAGCTAGGGACGATAAAGACGCTGTATTGGACATGTTATTTGCCGCCTTCGAGAAACATCAATATTATAATATTAAGGATTTGGTAAAGATTACTCGACAGCCAATTACGTATTTGAAAGATATTCTCAAAGAAGTGTGCAACTATAACTTGAAAAATCCGCACAAAAATATGTGGGAGCTTAAACCTGAATATCGGCACTACAAAGAAGAACAAGCAGCGGCTGATGCTAAAAAAGCAGCGGAATCAGATGATGACGAATGAGTTTCATTTATTTGAATTTCATAGCTGATTTTTAAATAAATTATTGTCGTATGCAAGATAATTGCTTTATTTTGGATGAATTTTTATTTTTTTATTTAACTTTTAAAATACAGTAAACTACATAAGTAACTTTATTTTTGACTTATATGTTACAATAAATCATTTTGTGTTAATTTCTTCCAATTTCATGCGTTTTCTCACATTATCTTCAGTACTGTAATTGTTTAAGCGGTTTACATTGTTATTGGGAATTTGAGGCTTCAAGATAATTCTTTGCGGAGCCAGATTTATCGGCATGTTCACAGACATTGTTCCCAATGAAGATCGGATAACTGTTGCATGGTTCGTCAACGAATTTATAGAAACAATTTGCTTTTGTCTATTAGATGTGTCGATTAGCGGGTACTATAAAATATTTTGATCATTGTATTTAATTGTTACAAAAATAAGTGTGATTACATACCTGAGTATTTGTATTCCTCAACTTATAGTTGCTTTGGTTTAGACTTGCCTCGGAAGGTATACGTAACCCATAGTGTTCTTTTATTGGTCCCAAATTGTGATTATCATTATATTGACGAGCTATGTCCATTAATTTCTAAAACTATCATGTATTAACTGTTTTTTTAAAAATAAATACCTGTCATACTTTTTTAGAAAGTCTTTGTGAACGTGTGTTGCTGTTTATCGTATTTAAAGCTAGCAAAACATCATCTTTAATAATAAGTTTTCTTCCGGCATGCTGCATATATTTCTTTGAGTTTTCAATAATGGAAATAACGTACTCTATAAAGCAACAGTTAATTTTAAAGCAAATTATTTCGAAAGTTTCAAATTACTTTGAATGTAATCGGTGATATGCGTTATAACATCCGGTTCGTAAGAATTGATTCGTGATTCGGCCAATATGTTCTTTATTTCATTGCCAATGATTGTTTTGGTACTTGGAGGCTTAATAGACTTATGCTGCCCTTCTGAATTAGTATTAATTTCAATATTACTCTCCATGACCACAATTTGATAGTTTGTTTTAGCGCCAGTTTTTTAAAGTAAAATATCCCTAATCCTTAAACATATATTGTTTATTAAAAATGATAAGTATATTGTTGATGATTATTGTTACATTAACCCGCTGTTTTTTAAAAACAAAATATTTGAGTAAAATGATTTTATGTAATTAATTTTTTATACGCAGTTGGTAGCATTGATTTTAACGGTTAGTGTTGATTTGATTTGACTTTGACGTTTGATTAAACGTTTGCTGAATACCAGTATTCATAGTTTTATTTTAATTTTAGACAAAAGAAAGTGTTGTAATCCCTTCAGTAATAGTTAATCTAGAAATTATAGCATTTTTATAAAACTATGGGTCACCAACAAAGTAAATTTGGTGAGGCAGCTGATAAAGACGAATTGTCAGAAGGTGGTGTGCCTTCAACCCCTAAAGTGCTCCCATCAGCTTTAGATCCGCGGTCTCCCAGTCTAAACATAGTTCGTACACCTATAGAGGTATAAATCTAGCATTTTTTTTAGTTAAAATTATTTTAAAAGGTAATTTTCATCCAGGTCTTAAATACTCCTTTTTCGGAACAAAACTCAGCTACAATTCAAAATGAAAATAAAGTAGTTACAATTTTAGCAGCAGATCCTCGATCACCAACAACTGATTTTTCTAGAACACCGATTATTGTAGAAACTTTACCCAAAATGACTGTTAAATACGTTAATAAAAATTTGGAAAATGTTCGAAAACAAATCGTCAACAATACTCCAATCAAGTTAAAGAATGGTGAATCAAGTAATTTAAACGAAAGTATATTATCGCACACTGCTGAAGATAAATCGGTTCAGGAAATCGCAGATGCAGTCATTTCGCCAAAACTGTTGAAAAGTAGTCCCATCACATCTAAATCAAGCGAAAATAAACGTAATTCGATGGTTGGAGTGCTTGAAACAAATATGGATTTTGTTGAAACTGATCTTGATGTAATAATACGGAGCAAAATGAGTGGAACATTTCAAAAAACACTTAATTTGGCTAATACAGAATCAACTATTGTTAGTCCCGATACTGCTGTACCTCAGGGGAATACACCGAACGTTTCAAGTAATGAATGCAACACGTCGACAAATAACACAAGTTTGACTTCTGCATTAGTTTCAAATGCACAAGGAAATTCATTTGATGATCAAACTTCATCTACTTCGTTAAGTAAACAATCCGTCTGTGAGTTGGATGCAGTAACCCAAGTACCTGAGGAATATCCAGAGTTGGATGAAGTAACCCAAGTACCTGAAGAAAATCCAAAGTCTAGTGGTCCAGCTACACCTGATTTAATAACTGATATACTAAATGTAAAACGAAACGCAAACAGGAATAAATTCGATCAAAAAAATAAAGAAAAATCTGCTTTTACTCCAAATCGTAAAGGTACGCCGAACTTGGATGAATTTAATAGAAAATTGACTAGTTTAATTTACGAAGATAAAACTACTGGATCTCAACCTCTAGCTGCTAAAAGTGTACCAACAAATCGTACACCTCTAGGTACTAGAAACCTAAACGAACAAAGAAAAAAGTCGGGTCAAAAACTTAGAGTTAGTGACCAACCCACTAAAAAACCCACCTCTGCTAGTAAGATTCCTGTATTCGTTAAGGACAAAAAAATTGTAAGCAAAATAAACGTTCAGTGTGAAAATACTCCTCCAAGCAGTCTTATTGAAGAAAAACGTTGCATGAAAGCTAAAAAATCTCGTTGGGATGCCGATGAGACTTTGATTATTTGAATTGAAGTTGGTTGGTACCATCAAATTTCGACGGTTGGAGCGTCTTTTTAAATTTTAAATATTTTCCTTGTTTTATTTTACTGAATGATTGCATTAACGCAATTAAAGACTTTTTAGTTTTTCAGTAGAAGTCAATGCCAGTGTTATATTCGATGGAAACTATTTTGTTTTTTAAATAATTTTTTATACATATGTGCAGCTACTTGTTTGTTTGTTTCTTGAACTATAGGCAAACTTGATAAAATTTCATACATTCGATAACGAATTCTTTTGTACATCTCATCACAACTGCATCTCAAATGCATTGTCCAACTTGGATCTGCACTTATGTAGTCTTAACTTTTTTCTATTAATAATTGAGTTGTATTTAGTTTTCCTATTTTAATGTATTTTCTATAATATTTGCGATGTACATGTTATTAAATAGTTTATTCATAATTTAACATTAATGACGTCATAATTATTTTATAATAGTAATTTGTTTTTAATCATAACAGTTGTGATTAATAGTTTTGTAGCAAGTATTGTTGTTTATTTTTGTGTACAGCATTGCTAGTGGAAAACATTTTCTTTCACATTTTTTTCGTTTCCATATGTTAAAACAATATTATAAATTCATGCAAATTTATTGCAGCATTTGCTAGGCTGTACATTCCAGTTATACATAAAATAATTACGTTCAGTGATTTCTTTGTTACATGCGTCACCCGTTTTTATAATGTTGTTATACATTAAATGCATTTGTTCTACTTTCAAATTGTGTGACACTAAATTATCATTTTGGCAACCTCTTGACGTCCATTCCGTATCAAACCGTCGGTCGTGCATTCGAAGAATGTTATTAATAGATGACAACCAGGCCCCCACACTCACATCTTCCGAACTATAATGCCTGGAATATGAATGTTTCATAAATATAGTTGAAAATATCATGTTAGTACTATATACCTCAGATATTTTGCATTGTCAGCTATGAACGACACTAAATTTTTCGATAAAATGTAACCACCGCCCAACGCGTATGGTATATATCGGTCGCAAAGTATCCAATTCTTTTCTTTCCATTTTCCAGTCGACTTAATAGCAGCATCGCCTTTAAAATAACCCCAGTACAATTGTAGGTTATTTGTTTTTAGTTCTTTGTCATTTGTTTGTATATTAACTCGTATGTAAGGTGATAAATCATTATTTGATACATTAATATCAGTAATGTCAGACTTGAGGTACATTATTTCCATTTGAATTATTTCATGAGCTAAGTACTCTAATCGTACGAAACTATCATCATCACATTTCAATACATACTTGAAATTCAAGCTTGCATCGTGTTGCTCATTTAGCCACATAAAACTACGTAACACCTTATACGTAAGATTGGAATAACTGTCGTTTATAGGTAAAATTAAAAGATCACTGTGTAATGATTGTTCGGTACTTGTATGTAAAATAGTATCTGTCGATAAACCTAAACTACCGATCACAAAGTAGTGCTTAACTTGAAATTTCACGTTTTCAACGTCAACATTATGTTGTCGATCTTTAAGTTTCAACCAAGTATCTCTTATAGCGTTTCGTTTTTCTAAGTTTTTGGGTGCTGATAAAATTAAAACTATGAGTTGCGGATTGTGCAGTTTTGCATTTCTGTGTATGTTGTATTCGTTGTGAACGCTGTCTTGTGTGCAGGTTTTGTTTAATGATACCAAATTCACTGTTATCGTACATCCTAGCAGAAATGAAAAAGCTGATACTATGAGTAATTTATATTTAATATTTATGTGGAATTTCGCTGGCTTTTTCATATATAAAGGTTTGAATTTCTGTCGCCTTATAAATTTGTAGGTTATATGACACCGTGCATTGCAACGTTGCCAAGTGTACGATGTTCTTTAGAACTACTTATCATGCAGTCAATTTTATGTGACCTAATGGCTAGGTTATTACTTTTAATTTTTTGGCAAAAATGGGAAATGTGCAAAGGCTACAGTCTGCGCTTTTTTCGACCAGACTATCGATTTTCTTAAACTCGTATAACCTAATACGTTTTTTGAAGTAAATTTTAAAAGAAATCTAAAAATATACAGGGTGTTCCGTTTCAAATTTAAAGTTTGATGCAGTTTCCGGTTAAACCGGAAGTCGTATTGTTACCTTAATATTTTCATCTAATCCGGAACATACGATAACGGTCTAATACCAAATTTCATGATGATATCTTTAATAATGTTCTAGATATTTGTCTGTTTCCATACTTGTGCACAGCACTGTTTAAATTGTTTTCCAAAAAACCAAATTTAAAAGTGTTGACTTCCACTTTAACCACTTAAAATAATTTCATATATTTTACAAACCTATCTTACAGTAAAAAACAGTTTTTGCGAGTCGATAACACTTGCACTTTCATTAACGATTACATTTTTTATTTATTTAAGTAAACTGGAGCTAATAATATACTTTATTTAAAAATGTACCAACTACAATTTAATTAATGCAGCTTATTTTACGATTTAAGAGATTTAAAAATATTTGATAAAGTTTCGATAGATTCTAGATGTAGAGGATTGTCTTTGTCTAGTTGTTGTCCAAGACTTGCAATGCACGTACTAAACATTTGTAGCTGCGACATGTTACTTTGCAACCAAATACGGGGCAAAATGTGACTAATAAGTCCTACTTTCGACACTGCATCTGTTACGTGACATACTTTGATAGCACTAAGAAGGTAACGGTTAAGAAGTGCGTTTAAAGCCAAGTCCTTAAGCGTGCTATCGTTTAATATGCCCTGCCAACTGGTGATATTACGCAACAGTTTCAAACCGCTTGCAAACTGTCTCTGAAAGAATGGCGATCTGCTCTCAGCCAACTTCGGCGTTATAGGGATAAAAACATCGTGTTCCAAGGCTCCTTTCACTTTGTGTAAAATTGCGTTGAAAAGATTTTGCAGCAATTTACTGCCTGGGCCAAGCGTAGGAAAACGACGAACGTAACGACTTAGAATTCCCACTAATCGTAACGTTTGTGAACTTGATAGAGGATCCCAACAACGATCCACCAAATGAGTTAGTTTTGTTATAATAATCTTTTCAATAATCGTAGGCAGCAAAGAAATATCCGGGTCTTGAGCTAAAACGGTTTCTGTCTCATCATCGTGTAAGCCGTAAAGGGCTAAGGTACGATACCAGTCTAATTTTTCCAATTCAACAGTCTCCGTGAGCGGGTCCCAGAAAACGATATTTAAACGTATGAGGGGGTTTACAACTCTTGGTAAACACAGTGTCGCATACGCTTCCATATATGCGGACATATCGGTCTCGCGCCACTGTTCAAATCGTATTAAAATATTTGTGACAGACGAGTAGTCGTCTATAACGTCTTCGAATACTTGTTTAATTTCGTTTTCTATTTGTTCCTTCTCCTTATCTAAGCTAAGTATGTCCTGCTGTGGTACTTCATCATCGCTTGACATTCCTTCAACGTGACGTGGCTGTCCAAGTTGTTCTCTTGCTCGTCGCCTTCTTGCTCTCCTTCCTTCTCGTTCCGCTGCTCGTCTGACTTTTTCTTCGTCTTCGACTCCTCTACGTCCTAAAACTCCTTTACCCAAACCTGTGATTTCCTCAGCTTGATCTCGCACATCTTGGCGACGTCTTTCAACAAGCCACTCCGCTTTACGTGCCATTAAGTTCAACGCTCTTTGTTCTAAATCGTTAATAACACCAACCTTTTCATCTAAACATTCTACTAGGTCAGTAATGTATCCTCGCAGCTCTTGATAGAACCTAAATCTTTCAGCAGCTATTGGTGCTCGTTTTTTAAGTTCCAGTAATTCATCACTAACGGATACCATATCTTCTTGTACTTTTTGTAATTTCTGGCCGTGTGATTCGCGAGAAAGGCAGGCATTTGAAAACTGTTCTCGTAATTTTTCTACTATAGCTTCTGGTGTACGTTGAACACCGGGATCGACAGACACTGTAGACTGTGTTGGTATCGTTATCACTTGTTCATATTCTTGATATGCAAAGTCCTGTGACACTGCAGAAACTGCGGCAGCTCCAGTAACTCCTTTGCGAATTTGCTGATTTTCCCACTCATCTAGTTCTTGATCAGCATCATTATCTGACTCTTGTGCAGCTAAAAACTGTTCTCGTCGTCTTTCTTGGTCACGGATTGCTGGATTGGCATCCATATCAATGCGCTCTTCATCGCTACCATCTTGGTCATCTTCTCGAAGCAATCTTCCTGCATCTTCTGGTTCTTCATCTTCTATAGACACATAGTCACCACCTAACTCTCGAGCTCTTTGCCTTCTTTTTCTTGCAGCATGAATCATTGCCGCATCTGGAATAGCTCCCGATTCCAAAACGCGTTTAAAGTTATCGGGTTTTGAGAAACGGTGCGTACTAGGTTCCTCTTCTTCTTCCGACGACAAGTCATTTTTTCCTGCACAAACTGCATCTCTGCCACTTAAAATGAACGGAGGAGATGGCGCTTTTTGTATAGAATTTACTTTTAAAATGAAATCATCGGTGACTATCTCTATTATGGGTTCCTGTGGTCTACATTCAATCTTTTCCGGTTTAACCTCTTTTTTCTTTTGTTTTTCTTTCTCGTACAGTCGCATTATTCGTTTACTATGAGAAGATTTCTTCACTTGAAATATTTCTCCCTCTTCTTCAGTTTCGAAACTTAATAAAGGCTGCTTCTTTTGAACAATAGTTTTCGACTTAACATCTTTCGATGTACACTCTCTGTCGACTGGTTTATCGTTTACATCCATAGACTGTTCTTCTTCTTCCTCGTCATTTTCTGTAAAAACCCTTCTTTGTATCGGTTTTCGAGGTTTTCTGAATAAGGACATGTTTTAAAATAGTCGGTTTTTAATTGTATTATTACTGACGTTAGCTTTAAAAACTAAGGTTAGAAATGTTTTGACAATTGGTATTTTTTTAGGCCGTAGCATTGAATAAAGAGATAAGGTAGATATCTTTTAATTCAAGTAGTACATCACGCCTAATCTCCATTAGAACAAATTAGCTTTTGGAACAAAATTACTCTTCATGCTTATATTTAATCAATTTTTAATTATACAAATTAAAGTCATATTTGATTAACCGTTTAAATTATCGCTAAAAAATAACAGCTTTGATTTATAAATCTTACATTCGAGATGTATAACAGTGCTATTTTATTTTAAAATGGTCAAGGCTAGAAACTTATAGCTGGTGAAACTAACTGCATCATTTTACATTTTAGTAGCTGCATGATCGAGGCTTAATAAGGTTGTTTACTATTACTTACTGCTAGTTGTTATTACTAAGTAATATGTCTAATAAAGGCGATGAAATGCAGAGAAGACCTGGAATTATTAAAACTTATTTATTGTGTTACAATATCATTCAAACCATTGGGTAACTGTATGCACTTTATAACTTCAGGTACTAAGTAACGTTTTATTTTAGCTGGACTTATTTACTGTATCAGCTAATAGTGTACTATATTTTACCTAATGAAAATCAATTATCACTTTTCGAAACGGTTAAATGGTCTCTGTACTTATTTCAAAATGCAGCCGTTCTAGAAGTAGTACATGCTTTTGCACGATTCGTCAAGTCAAATCCAATTGTTACACTAGGGCAAATATCTTCTAGAGTGTTTCTCGTTTGTTGTACACTAATCCCTGCAGTGATGGCAAGAAATTCAATTGGGCTGCCGTTAGCTATATTAGCTTGGTCGGTAACCGAAATTATACGATACGGGTTTTATTCATTAAACCTTATAAATGCAGTTCCGCAGTTCTTAGTATGGTTGAGGTGAGCAAAAATCGATTGCTAAAATCATGCAAATTTTTTATTTAGCATATAAGCGTTATGAATTATAAGTTTATTTTTTAATTGAGGTTTTTTAAATCTTAATTCTATGCATAATTTTCGTAGGTGGTAATCGAAATTAAAATTTTGATTGTCATTGTGTGTGTCTGATATTAGAATTTAAATAATAAGTGTGAATGTAATAGTAGGGATAACCTTTATGGAAATAACTGTAACCTTAGACTTTGCTTTCAGTTCTTAATGATTTGTAAACTGGTGAAGTAATTGTGAAGCCATCTAATCAATATTCACTGAGGTTTTCTCAAACAAATGTTTTTCTAAGAATTAATTAAATCTATTTTTATTTTATATAAATTCGAACATTATTGCATTGTGCCTATTTAATAGTTAAATAATTTGATTCAGGTACACTACCTTTATTCTTTTATATCCTATTGGTGTAACGGGAGAGTTACTTTGCCTGTTTTCTGCATACACTGAATTTTCTCAAAACAAGCGTTGGAGTGTTGAGCTTCCAAATGCTGCGAATTTTAGTTTTTCATACAGCAGCTTACTGTTAATAGTAATGGTGTTGTACATACCATGTGAGTAAAATGCTTTTAAAGTTTATCGTTTAGGTAACTTTTAGTTTCACATACAAATTTATTTGATAAAAGTAGTTTTTAAAAATTTGCCACGAGAAACTCATGTTTTGTTTTTCTGTATTTTAGTTTTCCCTCAGTTCTATTTACATATGTTTGGACAGAGAAAGAAGGCATTGGGTGATCCTATGAAAAAAGTAAAGTAGCTCTACGGCTTTTGATAAGTTGCCTATAACGAAACTGGGAATAAATTGTTTTATTTTTAAATGTGGGAAGGTCATTTAATTAATTAACTGTTCCATGAAGTAAATGATTACACCTCATGAAAATAATATTACTAGGATGGATTTGGGTTTTCATTTGTTCTCATGTGTAATTTGTGTTGATATTTGTAAAATATTTCCATTATGTCGACTGCAATTTCTTATTTTCTTAAGTTACACTGTATGTTTGCAGTTAATTTACTTGTTGGATATGGGTATTGTACAATATATTGTTAATTACAATAAAATTTTATATATTTCCATTAAGTGTTATGTTTACACCTACCCCCATTCAGAACATATTTACAGTAATTTGTCAATTTACATTTGTGTTAATTTTTGCTGTAGTAATTATGTTATTATAACCAGTGGTGAGCTGTAGGGGGCTCGCGCGAGCCCTTTGTTAAATTATTCCTTAATTTGCGAGCCCCTTGTTCTTGTTAACGATTTTCTCAAGAAAAAATATATCTTAAAATCATTGTCACTACATACATTTGTAAAGCGACGAAGTCATGCCTATGAAGCAATGACGATTAAATTTAGAATAACCCGTCGCACAATAGAATTTTTTTAATTATGTACAATCACTCGATTATTCACGTTTGAATTTAAAATGCCATTTTTTTCCCAACATATTGTAATTAACATTATTTTTTTGTTTTTATTTATGAGCGAGCCCTTTGTTAAAAATTTCATAGCTCACCACTGATTATAACTAAACAAATTGAAACGGCCCCAGATTAATATACTTGTACAAATGTCTATTTCTAGCCATGACAAATTAATTCCATGGCTCTGTTTTTAGAAAAGATACAATGTTTGCGGAAATCATGTGTTTAATTACCACGCGAACTTTGCTTTGTTATTTTGATTTCAAAATAATTCACTTTCAAAAATGTAAAAGTTGTTTTGGTACATCAAATCAAACATTGAGTAAATCGCTTTGCTCTGATTGAGAATATGTGCAAAGTGGATGTGCCGCCTCGTTCATATTCGCGACCAATACTATGCTACCATTCTAACCTCAAATTTTTGACATTTCGGGACCCGGGTAAAGCCAGCAACGCGCTTTGCTGGCAACGAGGCAATCGAACTACTAACTACAGCGGACCATTGGTGTGGCGCTAGGTCTATGAGTTACGCATAATAACATAGATGTAACAAACTACCCCGTTCATACATTTAAAAAAAACGACCAAAATCGCTAGATAGGTGTTCGACGTCTTTCTAATAGTCAAATTTAAAGTTTTCCCGTAGAAAACGACAAACGAATTATTTTAGTTTATCAGTTAACACCTTCAAAATCATAGCAGGTCGTAGCGCCCTTATGCGAATGCGGAACACTATGAAAATTGGGGACAATGTGCGAAATGTCATGCAAATACATTCGCCCGAGAGAATGTCAATGTGCCGAGACACGAGATACGCATTTTCATAGTTTATCACCCTCTTCGTTGCTGGTCGTAGCGCCCTTATGCGAATGCGGAACACGATGAAAATTGGAGACAAGGTGCGAGATGTGATGCAAATACATTCGCCGGAGAGAATTTCAATGTGTATGACACGAGATAGTTGAGACAAACGGCATTATACTTAGAAAGATAAACTCTATAACATACTAAAATTTGAACAAAATGTAACGAGACGTTTTCGAAAAAAAATTTCAAAAAATTAAAAAAATTTAATTTTTAATTTTTTGAATAATTTTGTAAATTATACTTCAAAATAGTTGAGACGAACGGCATTATACTTGGAAAAATAAACTCTATAACATACCAAAATTTGAACAAAATGTAACGAGACGTTTTCTTTGCACTTTTTTCGACAAAGAAATCGATTTTCTTAAAACTACAGCAAATGGCTTCAAACTTCTTATACACGTTAGTTATGAGCGAATTAAGGATTATTAGCCCCTAAATACGATTTTTAATTTTTCGCGAAAAATGGGAAAAGTACAAAGGCTATAGTCTTTGCACTTTTTTCGACAAAAAAATCGATTTTCTTAAAACTACAGCAAATGGCTTCAAACTTCTTATACACGTTAGTTATGAGCGAATTAAGGATTATTAGCCCCTAAATACGATTTTCAATTTTTTGAATAACTTTGGAAATTAAATTTCAAAATAGTTGAGACAAACGGCATTATACTAAGAAAACTAAACTCTATAACATACTAAAATTTGAACAAAATCGTAAAAGCCGTTTTCGAGAAAAATTTTCAAAATTTTTAATTTTCTGAATAACTTTGTAAATTAAATTTCAAAATAGTTGAGACAAACGGCATTATACTAAGAAAAATAAACTCTATAACATACTAAAATTTGAACAAAATCGTAAAAGCCGTTTTCGAAAAAAAAATTCAAAATTTTTAATTTTCTGAATAACTTTGTAAATTAAATTTCAAAATAGTTGAGACAAACGGCATTATACTAAGAAAAATAAACTCTATAACATACTAAAATTTGAACAAAATCGTAAGAGCCGTTTTCGAGAAAAATTTTAAAAATTTTTAATTTTCTGAATAACTTTGTAAATTAAATTTCAAAATAGTTGAGTCAAACGGCATTATACTAAGAAAAATAAACTCTATAACATACTAAAATTTGAACAAAATCGTAAAAGCCGTTTTCGAGAAAAATTTTCAAAATTTTTAATTTTCTAAATAACTTTGTAAATTAAATTTCAAAATAGTTGAGACAAACGGCATTATACTAAGAAAACTAAACTCTATAACATACTAAAATTTGAACAAAATCGTAAGAGCCGTTTTCGAGAAAAATTTTAAAAATTTTTAATTTTCTGAATAACTTTGTAAATTAAATTTCAAAATAGTTGAGTCAAACGGCATTATACTAAGAAAAATAAACTCTATAACATACTAAAATTTGAACAAAATCGTAAAAGCCGTTTTCGAGAAAAATTTTCAAAATTTTTAATTTTCTAAATAACTTTGTAAATTAAATTTCAAAATAGTTTAGACAAACGGCATAATACTAAGAAAAAAAGGCTATATACTCTTTGCACTTTTTTCGACAAAGAAATCGATTTTCTTAAAACTACAGCAAATGGCTTCAAACTTCTTATACACGTTAGTTATGAGCGAATTAAGGATTATTAGCCCCTAAATACGATTTTTAATTTTTCGCGAAAAATGGGAAAAGTACAAAGGCTATAGTCTTTGCACTTTTTTCGACAAAAAAATCGATTTTCTTAAAACTACAGCAAATGGCTTCAAACTTCTTATACACGTTAGTTATGAGCGAATTAAGGATTATTAGCCCCTAAATACGATTTTCAATTTTTTGAATAACTTTGGAAATTAAATTTCAAAATAGTTGAGACAAACGGCATTATACTAAGAAAACTAAACTCTATAACATACTAAAATTTGAACAAAATCGTAAAAGCCGTTTTCGAGAAAAATTTTCAAAATTTTTAATTTTCTGAATAACTTTGTAAATTAAATTTCAAAATAGTTGAGACAAACGGCATTATACTAAGAAAAATAAACTCTATAATATACTAAAATTTGAACAAAATCGTAAGAGCCGTTTTCGATAAAAAAATTCAAAATTTTTAATTTTCTGAATAACTTTGTAAATTAAATTTCAAAATAGTTGAGACAAACGGCATTATACTAAGAAAAATAAACTCTATAACATACTAAAATTTGAACAAAATCGTAAGAGCCGTTTTCGAGAAAAATTTTAAAAATTTTTAATTTTCTGAATAACTTTGTAAATTAACTTTCAAAATAGTTGAGTCAAACGGCATTATACTAAGAAAAATAAACTCTATAACATACTAAAATTTGAACAAAATCGTAAGAGCCGTTTTCGAGAAAAATTTTCAAAATTTTTAATTTTCTAAATAACTTTGTAAATTAAATTTCAAAATAGTTGAGACAAACGGCATTATACTAAGAAAAATAAACTCTATAACATACTAAAATTTGAACAAAATCGTAAGAGCCGTTTTCGAGAAAAATTTTAAAAATTTTTAACTTTCTGAATAACTTTGTAAATTAAATTTCAAAATAGTTGAGTCAAACGGCATTATACTAAGAAAAATAAACTCTATAACATACTAAAATTTGAACAAAATCGTAAAAGCCGTTTTCGAGAAAAATTTTCAAAATTTTTAATTTTCTAAATAACTTTGTAAATTAAATTTCAAAATAGTTTAGACAAACGGCATAATACTAAGAAAAAAAGGCTATATACTCTTTGCACTTTTTTCGACAAAGAAATCGATTTTCTTAAAACTACAGCAAATGGCTTCAAACTTCTTATACACGTTAGTTATGAGCGAATTAAGGATTATTAGCCCCTAAATACGATTTTTAATTTTTCGCGAAAAATGGGAAAAGTACAAAGGCTATAGTCTTTGCACTTTTTTCGACAAAAAAATCGATTTTCTTAAAACTACAGCAAATGGCTTCAAACTTCTTATACACGTTAGTTATGAGCGAATTAAGGATTATTAGCCCCTAAATACGATTTTCAATTTTTTGAATAACTTTGGAAATTAAATTTCAAAATAGTTGAGACAAACGGCATTATACTAAGAAAACTAAACTCTATAACATACTAAAATTTGAACAAAATCGTAAAAGCCGTTTTCGAGAAAAATTTTCAAAATTTTTAATTTTCTGAATAACTTTGTAAATTAAATTTCAAAATAGTTGAGACAAACGGCATTATACTAAGAAAAATAAACTCTATAATATACTAAAATTTGAACAAAATCGTAAGAGCCGTTTTCGATAAAAAAATTCAAAATTTTTAATTTTCTGAATAACTTTGTAAATTAAATTTCAAAATAGTTGAGACAAACGGCATTATACTAAGAAAAATAAACTCTATAACATACTAAAATTTGAACAAAATCGTAAGAGCCGTTTTCGAGAAAAATTTTAAAAATTTTTAATTTTCTGAATAACTTTGTAAATTAACTTTCAAAATAGTTGAGTCAAACGGCATTATACTAAGAAAAATAAACTCTATAACATACTAAAATTTGAACAAAATCGTAAGAGCCGTTTTCGAGAAAAATTTTCAAAATTTTTAATTTTCTAAATAACTTTGTAAATTAAATTTCAAAATAGTTGAGACAAACGGCATTATACTAAGAAAAATAAACTCTATAACATACTAAAATTTGAACAAAATCGTAAGAGCCGTTTTCGAGAAAAATTTTAAAAATTTTTAACTTTCTGAATAACTTTGTAAATTAAATTTCAAAATAGTTGAGTCAAACGGCATTATACTAAGAAAAATAAACTCTATAACATACTAAAATTTGAACAAAATCGTAAGAGCCGTTTTCGAGAAAAATTTTCAAAATTTTTAATTTTCTAAATAACTTTGTAAATTAAATTTCAAAATAGTTTAGACAAACGGCATAATACTAAGAAAAAAAGGCTATATACTCTTTGCACTTTTTTCGACAAAGAAATCGATTTTCTTAAAACTACAGCAAATGGCTTCAAACTTCTTATACACATTAGTTATGAGCGAATTAAGGATTATTAGCCCCTAAATACGATTTTCAATTTTTCGCGAAAAATGGGAAAAGTACAAAGGCTATAGTCTTTGCACTTTTTTCGACAAAAAAATCGATTTTCTTAAAACTACAGCAAATGGCTTCAAACTTCTTATACACATTAGTTATGAGCGAATTAAGGAATATTAGCCCCTAAATACGATTTTCAATTTTTCGCGAAAAATGGGAAAAGTACAAAGGCTAGTCTTTGCACTTTTTTCGACAAAAAAATCGATTTTCTTAAAACTACAGCAAATGGCTTCAAACTTCTTATACACATTAGTTATGAGCGAATTAAGGATTATTAGCCCCTAAATACGATTTTCAATTTTTCGCGAAAAATGGGAAAAGTACAAAGGCTATAGTCTTTGCACTTTTTTCGACAAAAAAATCGATTTTCTTAAAACTACAGCAAATGGCGTCAAACTTCTTATACACATTAGTTATGAGCGAATTAAGGAATATTAGCCCCTAAATACGATTTTCAATTTTTCGCAAAAAATGGGAAAAGTACAAAGGCTATAGTCTTTGCACTTTTTTCGACAAAAAAATCGATTTTCTTAAAACTACAGCAAATGGCTTCAAACTTCTTATACACATTAGTTATGAGCGAATTAAGGATTATTAGCCCCTAAATACGATTTTCAATTTTTCGCGAAAAATGGGAAAAGTACAAAGGCTATAGTCTTTGCACTTTTTTCGACAAAAAAATCGATTTTCTTAAAACTACAGCAAATGGCTTCAAACTTCTTATACACGTTAGTTATGAGCAAATTAAGGATTATTAGCCCCTAAATACGATTTTTAATTTTTTGAATAACTTTGGAAATTAAATTTCAAAATAGTTGAGACAAAGGGCATTATACTAAGAAAACTAAACTCTATAACATACTAAAATTTGAACAAAATCGTAAAAGCCGTTTTCGAGAAAAATTTTCAAAATTTTTAATTTTCTGAATAACTTTGTAAATTAAATTTCAAAATAGTTGAGACAAACGGCATTATACTAAGAAAAATAAACTCTATAACATACTAAAATTTGAACAAAATCGTAAGAGCCGTTTTCGAAAAAAAAATTCAAAATTTTTAATTTTCTGAATAACTTTGTAAATTAAATTTTAAAATAGTTGAGACAAACGGCATTATACTAAGAAAAATAAACTCTATAACATACTAAAATTTGAACAAAATCGTAAGAGCCGTTTTCGAGAAAAATTTTCAAAATTTTTAATTTTCTGAATAACTTTGTAAATTAAATTTCAAAATAGTTGAGACAAACGGCATAATACTAAGAAAAAAAGGCTATATACTCTGCACTTTTTTCGACAAAAAAATCGATTTTCTTAAAACTATAGCAAATGGCTTCAAACTTCTTATAAACGTTAGTTATGAGCAAGTTAAGGATTATTAGCCCCTAAATACGATTTTTAATTTTTCGCGAAAAATGGGAAAAGTACAAAGGCTATAGTCTTTGCACTTTTTTCGACAAAAAAATCGATTTTCTTAAAACTACAGCAAATGGCTTCAAACTTCTTATACACGTTAGTTATGAGCAAATTAAGGATTATTAGCCCCTAAATACGATTTTTAATTTTTTGAATAACTTTGGAAATTAAATTTCAAAATAGTTGAGACAAACGGCATTATACTAAGAAAAATAAACTCTATAACATACTAAAATTTGAACAAAATCGTAAAAGCCGTTTTCGAGAAAAAATTTCAAAATTTTTAATTTTCTGAATAACTTTGTAAATTAAATTTCAAAATAGTTGAGACAAACGGCATTATACTAAGAAAAATAAACTCTATAATATACTAAAATTTGAACAAAATCGTAAGAGCCGTTTTCGAAAAAAAAATTCAAAATTTTTAATTTTCTGAATAACTTTGTAAATTAAATTTCAAAATAGTTGAGACAAACGGCATTATACTAAGAAAAATAAACTCTATAACATACTAAAATTTGAACAAAATCGTAAGAGCCGTTTTCGAGAAAAATTTTCAAAATTTTTAATTTTCTGAATAACTTTGTAAATTAAATTTCAAAATAGTTGAGACAAACGGCATTATACTAAGAAAAATAAACTCTATAACATACTAAAATTTGAACAAAATCGTAAGAGCCGTTTTCGAAAAAAAAATTCAAAATTTTTAATTTTCTGAATAACTTTGTAAATTAAATTTCAAAATAGTTGAGACAAACGGCATTATACTAAGAAAAATAAACTCTATAACATACTAAAATTTGAACAAAATCGTAAGAGCCGTTTTCGAGAAAAATTTTAAAAATTTTTAATTTTCTGAATAACTTTGTAAATTAAATTTCAAAATAGTTGAGTCAAACGGCATTATACTAAGAAAAATAAACTCTATAACATACTAAAATTTGAACAAAATCGTAAGAGCCGTTTTCGAGAAAAATTTTCAAAATTTTTAATTTTCTAAATAACTTTGTAAATTAAATTTCAAAATAGTTGAGACAAACGGCATTATACTAAGAAAAATAAACTCTATAACATACTAAAATTTGAACACAATCGTAAGAGCCGTTTTCGAGAAAAATTTTAAAAATTTTTAATTTTCTGAATAACTTTGTAAATTAAATTTCAAAATAGTTGAGTCAAACGGCATTATACTAAGAAAAATAAACTCTATAACATACTAAAATTTGAACAAAATCGTAAGAGCCGTTTTCGAGAAAAATTTTCAAAATTTTTAATTTTCTAAATAACTTTGTAAATTAAATTTCAAAATAGTTTAGACAAACGGCATAATACTAAGAAAAAAAGGCTATATACTCTTTGCACTTTTTTCGACAAAGAAATCGATTTTCTTAAAACTACAGCAAATGGCTTCAAACTTCTTATACACATTAGTTTTGAGCGAATTAAGGATTATTAGCCCCTAAATACGATTTTCAATTTTTCGCGAAAAATGGGAAAAGTACAAAGGCTATAGTCTTTGCACTTTTTTCGACAAAAAAATCGATTTTCTTAAAACTACAGCAAATGGCTTCAAACTTCTTATACACATTAGTTATGAGCGAATTAAGGAATATTAGCCCCCAAATACGATTTTCAATTTTTCGCGAAAAATGGGAAAAGTACAAAGGCTATAGTCTTTGCACTTTTTTCGACAAAAAAATCGATTTTCTTAAAACTACAGCAAATGGCTTCAAACTTCTTATACACGTTAGTTATGAGCGAATTAAGGATTATTAGCCCCTAAATACGATTTTCAATTTTTCGCGAAAAATGGGAAAAGTACAAAGGCTATAGTCTTTGCACTTTTTTCGACAAAAAAATCGATTTTCTTAAAACTACAGCAAATGGCTTCAAACTTCTTATACACGTTAGTTATGAGCAAATTAAGGATTATTAGCCCCTAAATACGATTTTTAATTTTTTGAATAACTTTGGAAATTAAATTTCAAAATAGTTGAGACAAACGGCATTATACTAAGAAAAATAAACTCTATAACATACTAAAATTTGAACTAAATCGTAAGAGCCGTTTTCGAGAAAAATTTTCAAAATTTTTAATTTTCTGAATAACTTTGTAAATTAAATTTCAAAATAGTTGAGACAAACGGCATTATACTAAGAAAACTAAACTCTATAACATACTAAAATTTGAAAAAAATCGTAAAAGCCGTTTTCGAGAAAAAATTTCAAAATTTTTAATTTTCTGAATAACTTTGTAAATTAAATTTCAAAATAGTTGAGACAAACGGCATTATACTAAGAAAAATAAACTCTATAACATACTAAAATTTGAACAAAATGTAACGAGACGTTTTCGAAAAAAATTCAAAAAATTAAAAAAAAATAATTTTTAATTTTTTAAATAATTTTGTAAATTAGACTTTAAAATAGTTAAGACAAACGGCATTATACTTAGAAAAATAAACTCTATAACATACTAAAAATTGAACAAAAAGTACCGAGACGTTTTCGAAAAAAAAAATTCAAAATTTTCAAAATATTTGGTTTTTAATTTTTTGAATAATTTTGTAAATTAAGACTTCAAAATAGTTGCGACAAACGGCATTATACTTAGAAAAATAAACTCTATAACATACCAAAGCTTAAACAAAATGTAACAAGACGTTTTCGAAAAAAATTCCAAAAAATTAAAAAAATTTAATTTTTAATTTTTTGAATAATTTTGTAAATTAGACTTAAAAATAGTTCAGACAAACGGCATTATACTTAGAAAGCGAAACTCTATAACATACTAAAATTTGAACAAAATGTAACGAGACGTTTTCGAAAAAAAAATTTCAAAAAATTAAAAAATTTTAATTTTTAATTTTCTGAACAATTTTGTAAATTAGACTTCAAAATAGTTGAGACAAACGGCATTATACTAAGAAAAATAAACTCTATAACATACTAAAATTTGAACAAAATCGTAAGAGCCGTTTTCGAGAAAAATTTTCAAAATTTTTAATTTTCTGAATAACTTTGTAAATTAAATTTCAAAATAGTTGAGACAAACGGCATAATACTAAGAAAAAAAGGCTATATACTCTGCACTTTTTTCGACAAAAAAATCGATTTTCTTAAAACTATAGCAAATGGCTTCAAACTTCTTATACACGTTAGTTATGAGCAAGTTAAGGATTATTAGCCCCTAAATACGATTTTTAATTTTTCGCGAAAAATGGGAAAAGTACAAAGGCTATAGTCTTTGCACTTTTTTCGACAAAAAAATCGATTTTCTTAAAACTACAGCAAATGGCTTCAAACTTCTTATACACGTTAGTTATGAGCAAGTTAAGGATTATTAGCCCCTAAATACGATTTTTCGCGAAAAATGGGAAAAGTACAAAGGCTATAGTCTTTGCACTTTTTTCGACAAAAAAATCGATTTTCTTAAAACTACAGCAAATGGCTTCAAACTTCTTATACACATTAGTTATGAGCGAATTAAGGATTATTAGCCCCTAAATACGATTTTCAATTTTTCGCGAAAAATGGGAGAAGTACAAAGGTCATAGTCTTTGCACTTTTTTCGACAAAAAAATCGATTTTCTTAAAACTACAGCAAATGGCTTCAAACTTCTTATACACGTTAGTTATGAGCAAATTAAGGATTATTAGCCCCTAAATACGATTTTTAGTTTTTTGAATAACTTTGGAAATTAAATTTCAAAATAGTTGAGACAAACGGCATTATACTAAGAAAACTAAACTCTATAACATACTAAAATTTGAACTAAATCGTAAGAGTCGTTTTCGAGAAAAATTTTCAAAATTTTTAATTTTCTGAATAACTTTGTAAATTAAATTTCAAAATAGTTGAGACAAACGGCATTATACTAAGAAAAATAAACTCTATAACATACTAAAATTTGAACAAAATCGTAAGAGCCGTTTTCGAGAAAAATTTTAAAAATTTTTAATTTTCTGAATAACTTTGTAAATTAAATTTCAAAATAGTTGAGTCAAACGGCATTATACTAAGAAAAATAAACTCTATAACATACTAAAATTTGAACAAAATCGTAAGAGCCGTTTTCGAGAAAAATTTTCAAAATTTTTAATTTTCTAAATAACTTTGTAAATTAAATTTCAAAATAGTTGAGACAAACGGCATTATACTAAGAAAAATAAACTCTATAACATACTAAAATTTGAACACAATCGTAAGAGCCGTTTTCGAGAAAAATTTTAAAAATTTTTAATTTTCTGAATAACTTTGTAAATTAAATTTCAAAATAGTTGAGTCAAACGGCATTATACTAAGAAAAATAAACTCTATAACATACTAAAATTTGAACAAAATCGTAAGAGCCGTTTTCGAGAAAAATTTTCAAAATTTTTAATTTTCTAAATAACTTTGTAAATTAAATTTCAAAATAGTTTAGACAAACGGCATAATACTAAGAAAAAAAGGCTATATACTCTTTGCACTTTTTTCGACAAAGAAATCGATTTTCTTAAAACTACAGCAAATGGCTTCAAACTTCTTATACACATTAGTTTTGAGCGAATTAAGGATTATTAGCCCCTAAATACGATTTTCAATTTTTCGCGAAAAATGGGAAAAGTACAAAGGCTATAGTCTTTGCACTTTTTTCGACAAAAAAATCGATTTTCTTAAAACTACAGCAAATGGCTTCAAACTTCTTATACACGTTAGTTATGAGCAAGTTAAGGATTATTAGCCCCTAAATACGATTTTTAATTTTTCGCGAAAAATGGGAAAAGTACAAAGGCTATAGTCTTTGCACTTTTTTCGACAAAAAAATCGATTTTCTTAAAACTACAGCAAATGGCTTCAAACTTCTTATACACGTTAGTTATGAGCAAGTTAAGGATTATTAGCCCCTAAATACGATTTTTCGCGAAAAATGGGAAAAGTACAAAGGCTATAGTCTTTGCACTTTTTTCGACAAAAAAATCGATTTTCTTAAAACTACAGCAAATGGCTTCAAACTTCTTATACACATTAGTTATGAGCGAATTAAGGATTATTAGCCCCTAAATACGATTTTCAATTTTTCGCGAAAAATGGGAGAAGTACAAAGGCTATAGTCTTTGCACTTTTTTCGACAAAAAAATCGATTTTCTTAAAACTACAGCAAATGGCTTCAAACTTCTTATACACGTTAGTTATGAGCAAATTAAGGATTATTAGCCCCTAAATACGATTTTTAGTTTTTTGAATAACTTTGGAAATTAAATTTCAAAATAGTTGAGACAAACGGCATTATACTAAGAAAACTAAACTCTATAACATACTAAAATTTGAACTAAATCGTAAGAGTCGTTTTCGAGAAAAATTTTCAAAATTTTTAATTTTCTGAATAACTTTGTAAATTAAATTTCAAAATAGTTGAGACAAACGGCATTATACTAAGAAAAATAAACTCTATAACATACTAAAATTTGAACAAAATCGTAAGAGCCGTTTTCGAGAAAAATTTTAAAAATTTTTAATTTTCTGAATAACTTTGTAAATTAAATTTCAAAATAGTTGAGACAAACGGCATTATTCTAAGAAAAATAAACTCTATAACATACTAAAATTTGAACAAAATCGTAAGAGCCGTTTTCGAGAAAAATTTTCAAAATTTTTAATTTTTTGAATAACTTTGTAAATTAAATTTCAAAATAGTTGAGACAAACGGCATTATACTAAGAAAAATAAACTCTTTAACATACTAAAATTTGAACAAAATCGTAAGAGCCGTTTTCGAAAAAAAAATTCAAAATTTTTAATTTTCTGAATAACTTTGTAAATTAAATTTCAAAATAGTTGAGACAAACGGCATTATACTAAGAAAAATAAACTCTATAACATACTAAAATTTGAACAAAATCGTAAGAGCCGTTTTCGAGAAAAATTTTAAAAATTTTTAATTTTCTGAATAACTTTAGTCTGCACTTTTTTAGACAAAAAAATCGATTTTCTTAAAACTACAGCAAATGGCTTCAAACTTCTTATACACGTTAGTTATGAGCAAATTAAGGATTATTAGCCCCTAAATACGATTTTTAATTTTTTGAATAACTTTGGAAATTAAATTTCAAAATAGTTGAGACAAACGGCATTATACTAAGAAAAATAAACTCTATAACATACTAAAATTTGAACAAAATCGTAAGAGCCGTTTTCGAGAAAAATTTTCAAAATTTTTAATTTTCTGAATAACTTTGTAAATTAAATTTCAAAATAGTTGAGACAAACGGCATTATACTAAGAAAAATAAACTCTATAATATACTAAAATTTGAACAAAATCGTAAGAGCCGTTTTCGAAAAAAAAATTCAAAATTTTTAATTTTCTGAATAACTTTGTAAATTAAATTTCAAAATAGTTGAGACAAACGGCATTATACTAAGAAAAATAAACTCTATAACATACTAAAATTTGAACAAAATCGTAAGAGCCGTTTTCGAGAAAAATTTTCAAAATTTTTAATTTTCTGAATAACTTTGTAAATTAAATTTCAAAATAGTTGAGTCAAACGGCATTATACTAAGAAAAATAAACTCTATAACATACTAAAATTTGAACTAAATCGTAAGAGCCGTTTTCGAGAAAAATTTTCAAAACTTTTAATTTTCTAAATAACTTTGTAAATTAAATTTCAAAATAGTTGAGACAAACGGCATTATACTAAGAAAAATAAACTCTATAACATACTAAAATTTGAACAAAATCGTAAGAGCCGTTTTCGAGAAAAATTTTCAAAATTTTTAATTTTCTGAATAACTTTGTAAATTAAATTTCAAAATAGTTGAGTCAAACGGCATTATACTAAGAAAAATAAACTCTATAACATACTAAAATTTGAACAAAATCGTAAGAGCCGTTTTCGAGAAAAATTTTCAAAATTTTTAATTTTCTAAATAACTTTGTAAATTAAATTTCAAAATAGTTTAGACAAACGGCATAATACTAAGAAAAAAAGGCTATATACTCTTTGCACTTTTTTCGACAAAGAAATCGATTTTCTTAAAACTACAGCAAATGGCTTCAAACTTCTTATACACATTAGTTATGAGCGAATTATGGATTATTAGCCCCTAAATACGATTTTCAATTTTTCGCGAAAAATGGGAAAAGTACAAAGGCTATAGTCTTTGCACTTTTTTCGACAAAAAAATCGATTTTCTTAAAACTACAGCAAATGGCTTCAAACTTCTTATACACATTAGTTATGAGCGAATTAAGGAATATTAGCCCCTAAATACGATTTTCAATTTTTCGCGAAAAATGGGAAAAGTACAAAGGCTATAGTCTTTGCACTTTTTCGACAAAAAAATCGATTTTCTTAAAACTACAGCAAATGGCTTCAAACTTCTTATACACGTTAGTTATGAGCAAATTAAGGATTATTAGCCCCTAAATACGATTTTTAATTTTTTGAATAACTTTGGAAATTAAATTTCAAAATAGTTGAGACAAACGGCATTATACTAAGAAAAATAAACTCTATAACATACTAAAATTTGAACAAAATCGTAAAAGCCGTTTTCGAGAAAAATTTTCAAAATTTTTAATTTTCTGAATAACTTTGTAAATTAAATTTCAAAATAGTTGAGACAAACGGCATTATACTAAGAAAAATAAACTCTATAATATACTAAAATTTGAACAAAATCGTAAGAGCCGTTTTCGAAAAAAAAATTCAAAATTTTTAATTTTCTGAATAACTTTGTAAATTAAATTTCAAAATAGTTGAGACAAACGGCATTATACTAAGAAAAATAAACTCTATAACATACTAAAATTTGAACAAAATCGTAAGAGCCGTTTTCAAGAAAAATTTTCAAAATTTTTAATTTTCTGAATAACTTTGTAAATTAAATTTCAAAATAGTTGAGACAAACGGCATTATACTAAGAAAAATAAACTCTATAACATACTAAAATTTGAACAAAATCGTAAGAGCCGTTTTCGAAAAAAAAATTCAAAATTTTTAATTTTCTGAATAACTTTGTAAATTAAATTTCAAAATAGTTGAGACAAACGGCATTATACTAAGAAAAATAAACTCTATAACATACTAAAATTTGAACAAAATCGTAAGAGCCGTTTTCGAGAAAAATTTTCAAAATTTTTAATTTTCTGAATAACTTTGTAAATTAAATTTCAAAATAGTTGAGTCAAACGGCATTATACTAAGAAAAATAAACTCTATAACATACTAAAATTTGAACAAAATCGTAAGAGCCGTTTTCGAGAAAAATTTTCAAAATTTTTAATTTTCTAAATAACTTTGTAAATTAAATTTCAAAATAGTTTAGACAAACGGCATAATACTAAGAAAAAAAGGCTATATACTCTTTGCACTTTTTTCGACAAAGAAATCGATTTTCTTAAAACTACAGCAAATGGCTTCAAACTTCTTATACACATTAGTTATGAGCGAATTAAGGATTATTAGCCCCTAAATACGATTTTCAATTTTTCGCGAAAAATGGGAAAAGTACAAAGGCTATAGTCTTTGCACTTTTTTCGACAAAAAAATCGATTTTCTTAAAACTACAGCAAATGGCTTCAAACTTCTTATACACGTTAGTTATGAGCAAATTAAGGATTATTAGCCCCTAAATACGATTTTTAATTTTTTGAATAACTTTGGAAATTAAATTTCAAAATAGTTGAGACAAACGGCATTATACTAAGAAAAATAAACTCTATAACATACTAAAATTTGAACTAAATCGTAAAAGCCGTTTTCGAGAAAAATTTTCAAAATTTTTAATTTTCTGAATAACTTTGTAAATTAAATTTCAAAATAGTTGAGACAAACGGCATTATACTAAGAAAACTAAACTCTTTAACATACTAAAATTTGAACAAAATCGTAAAAGCCGTTTTCGAGAAAAAATTTCAAAATTTTTAATTTTCTGAATAACTTTGTAAATTAAATTTCAAAATAGTTGAGACAAACGGCATTATACTAAGAAAAATAAACTCTATAACATACTAAAATTTGAACAAAATCGTAAGAGCCGTTTTCGAGAAAAATTTTAAAAATTTTTAATTTTCTGAATAACTTTGTAAATTAAATTTCAAAATAGTTGAGTCAAACGGCATTATACTAAGAAAAATAAACTCTATAACATACTAAAATTTGAACAAAATCGTAAGAGCCGTTTTCGAGAAAAATTTTCAAAATTTTTAATTTTCTAAATAACTTTGTAAATTAAATTTCAAAATAGTTTAGACAAACGGCATAATACTAAGAAAAAAAGGCTATATACTCTTTGCACTTTTTTCGACAAAGAAATCGATTTTCTTAAAACTACAGCAAATGGCTTCAAACTTCTTATACACATTAGTTATGAGCGAATTAAGGATTATTAGCCCCTAAATACGATTTTCAATTTTTCGCGAAAAATGGGAAAAGTACAAAGGCTATAGTCTTTGCACTTTTTTCGACAAAAAAATCGATTTTCTTAAAACTACAGCAAATGGCTTCAATCTTCTTATACACGTTAGTTATGAGCGAATTAAGGATTATTAGCCCCTAAATACGATTTTCAATTTTTCGCGAAAAATGGGAAAAGTACAAAGGCTATAGTCTTTGCACTTTTTTCGACAAAAAAATCGATTTTCTTAAAACTACAGCAAATGGCTTCAAACTTCTTATACACGTTAGTTATGAGCAAATTAAGGATTATTAGCCCCTAAATACGATTTTTAATTTTTTGAATAACTTCGGAAATTAAATTTCAAAATAGTTGAGACAAACGGCATTATACTAAGAAAAATAAACTCTATAACATACTAAAATTTGAACTAAATCGTAAGAGCCGTTTTCGAGAAAAATTTTCAAAATTTTTAATTTTCTGAATAACTTTGTAAATTAAATTTCAAAATAGTTGAGACAAACGGCATTATACTAAGAAAACTAAACTCTTTAACATACTAAAATTTGAACAAAATCGTAAAAGCCGTTTTCGAGAAAAAATTTCAAAATTTTTAATTTTCTGAATAACTTTGTAAATTAAATTTCAAAATAGTTGAGACAAACGGCATTATACTAAGAAAAATAAACTCTATAACATACTAAAATTTAAACAAAATGTAACAAGACGTTTTCGAAAAAAAATTCAAAAAATTAAAAAAAAATAATTTTTAATTTTTTAAATAATTTTGTAAATTAGATTTCAAAATAGTAGAGACAAGCGGCATTATACTTAGAAAAATAAACTCTATAACATACCAAAGCTTGAACAAAATGTAACAAGACGTTTTCGAAAAAAAATTTCAAAAAATTAAAAAATTTTAATTTTTAATTTTCTGAACAATTTTGTAAATTAGACTTCAAAATAGTTAAGACAAACGGCATTATACTAAGAAAAATAAACTCTATAACATACTAAAATTTGAACAAAATCGTAAGAGCCGTTTTCGAGAAAAATTTTCAAAATTTTTAATTTTCTGAATAACTTTGTAAATTAAATTTCAAAATAGTTGAGACAAACGGCATAATACTAAGAAAAAAAGGCTATATACTCTGCACTTTTTTCGACAAAAAAATCGATTTTCTTAAAACTATAGCAAATGGCTTCAAACTTCTTATACACGTTAGTTATGAGCAAGTTAAGGATTATTAGCCCCTAAATACGATTTTTAATTTTTCGCGAAAAATGGGAAAAGTACAAAGGCTATAGTCTTTGCACTTTTTTCGACAAAAAAATCGATTTTCTTAAAACTACAGCAAATGGCTTCAAACTTCTTATACACGTTAGTTATGAGCAAGTTAAGGATTATTAGCCCCTAAATACGATTTTTCGCGAAAAATGGGAAAAGTACAAAGGCTATAGTCTTTGCACTTTTTTCGACAAAAAAATCGATTTTTTTTAAACTATAGCAAATGGCTTCAAACTTCTTATACACGTTAGTTATGAGCAAGTTAAGGATTATTAGCCCCTAAATACGATTTTTAGTTTTTTGAATAACTTTGGAAATTAAATTTCAAAATAGTTGAGACAAACGGCATTATACTAAGAAAAATAAACTCTATAACATACTAAAATTTGAACTAAATCGTAAAAGCCGTTTTCGAGAAAAATTTTCAAAATTTTTAATTTTCTGAATAACTTTGTAAATTAAATTTCAAAATAGTTGAGACAAACGGCATTATACTAAGAAAAATAAACTCTATAACATACTAAAATTTGAACAAAATCGTAAGAGCCGTTTTCGAAAAAAAAATTCAAAATTTTTAATTTTCTGAATAACTTTGTAAATTAAATTTCAAAATAGTTGAGACAAACGGCATTATACTAAGAAAAATAAACTCTATAACATACTAAAATTTGAACAAAATCGTAAGAGCCGTTTTCGAGAAAAATTTTAAAAATTTTTAATTTTCTGAATAACTTTGTAAATTAAATTTCAAAATAGTTGAGACAAACGGCATTATACTAAGAAAAATAAACTCTATAACATACTAAAATTTGAACAAAATCGTAAGAGCCGTTTTCGAGAAAAATTTTCAAAATTTTTAATTTTCTAAATAACTTTGTAAATTAAATTTCAAAATAGTTTAGACAAACGGCATAATACTAAGAAAAAAAGGCTATATACTCTTTGCACTTTTTTCGACAAAGAAATCGATTTTCTTAAAACTACAGCAAATGGCTTCAAACTTCTTATACACATTAGTTATGAGCGAATTAAGGATTATTAGCCCCTAAATACGATTTTCAATTTTTCGCGAAAAATGGGAAAAGTACAAAAGCTATAGTCTTTGCACTTTTTTCGACAAAAAAATCGATTTTCTTAAAACTACAGCAAATGGCTTCAAACTTCTTATACACGTTAGTTATGAGCAAATTAAGGATTATTAGCCCCTAAATACGATTTTTAATTTTTTGAATAACTTTGGAAATTAAATTTCAAAATAGTTGAGACAAACGGCATTATACTAAGAAAAATAAACTCTATAACATACTAAAATTTGAACTAAATCGTAAAAGCCGTTTTCGAGAAAAATTTTCAAAATTTTTAATTTTCTGAATAACTTTGTAAATTAAATTTCAAAATAGTTGAGACAAACGGCATTATACTAAGAAAACTAAACTCTATAACATACTAAAATTTGAACCAAATCGTAAAAGCCGTTTTCGAGAAAAAATTTCAAAATTTTTAATTTTCTGAATAACTTTGTAAATTAAATTTCAAAATAGTTGAGACAAACGGCATTATACTAAGAAAAATAAACTCTATAATATACTAAAATTTGAACAAAATCGTAAGAGCCGTTTTCGAAAAAAAAATTCAAAATTTTTAATTTTCTGAATAACTTTGTAAATTAAATTTCAAAATAGTTGAGACAAACGGCATTATACTAAGAAAAATAAACTCTATAACATACTAAAATTTGAACAAAATCGTAAGAGCCGTTTTCAAGAAAAATTTTCAAAATTTTTAATTTTCTGAATAACTTTGTAAATTAAATTTCAAAATAGTTGAGACAAACGGCATTATACTAAGAAAAATAAACTCTATAACATACTAAAATTTGAACAAAATCGTAAGAGCCGTTTTCGAAAAAAAAATTCAAAATTTTTAATTTTCTGAATAACTTTGTAAATTAAATTTCAAAATAGTTGAGACAAACGGCATTATACTAAGAAAAATAAACTCTATAACATACTAAAATTTGAACAAAATCGTAAGAGCCGTTTTCGAGAAAAATTTTCAAAATTTTTAATTTTCTGAATAACTTTGTAAATTAAATTTCAAAATAGTTGAGTCAAACGGCATTATACTAAGAAAAATAAACTCTATAACATACTAAAATTTGAACAAAATCGTAAGAGCCGTTTTCGAGAAAAATTTTCAAAATTTTTAATTTTCTAAATAACTTTGTAAATTAAATTTCAAAATAGTTTAGACAAACGGCATAATACTAAGAAAAAAAGGCTATATACTCTTTGCACTTTTTTCGACAAAGAAATCGATTTTCTTAAAACTACAGCAAATGGCTTCAAACTTCTTATACACATTAGTTATGAGCGAATTAAGGATTATTAGCCCCTAAATACGATTTTCAATTTTTCGCGAAAAATGGGAAAAGTACAAAGGCTATAGTCTTTGCACTTTTTTCGACAAAAAAATCGATTTTCTTAAAACTACAGCAAATGGCTTCAAACTTCTTATACACGTTAGTTATGAGCAAATTAAGGATTATTAGCCCCTAAATACGATTTTTAATTTTTTGAATAACTTTGGAAATTAAATTTCAAAATAGTTGAGACAAACGGCATTATACTAAGAAAAATAAACTCTATAACATACTAAAATTTGAACTAAATCGTAAGAGCCGTTTTCGAGAAAAATTTTCAAAATTTTTAATTTTCTGAATAACTTTGTAAATTAAATTTCAAAATAGTTGAGACAAACGGCATTATACTAAGAAAACTAAACTCTTTAACATACTAAAATTTGAACAAAATCGTAAAAGCCGTTTTCGAGAAAAAATTTCAAAATTTTTAATTTTCTGAATAACTTTGTAAATTAAATTTCAAAATAGTTGAGACAAACGGCATTATACTAAGAAAAATAAACTCTATAACATACTAAAATTTGAACAAAATCGTAAGAGCCGTTTTCGAGAAAAATTTTAAAAATTTTTAATTTTCTGAATAACTTTGTAAATTAAATTTCAAAATAGTTGAGTCAAACGGCATTATACTAAGAAAAATAAACTCTATAACATACTAAAATTTGAACAAAATCGTAAGAGCCGTTTTCGAGAAAAATTTTCAAAATTTTTAATTTTCTAAATAACTTTGTAAATTAAATTTCAAAATAGTTTAGACAAACGGCATAATACTAAGAAAAAAAGGCTATATACTCTTTGCACTTTTTTCGACAAAGAAATCGATTTTCTTAAAACTACAGCAAATGGCTTCAAACTTCTTATACACATTAGTTATGAGCGAATTAAGGATTATTAGCCCCTAAATACGATTTTCAATTTTTCGCGAAAAATGGGAAAAGTACAAAGGCTATAGTCTTTGCACTTTTTTCGACAAAAAAATCGATTTTCTTAAAACTACAGCAAATGGCTTCAATCTTCTTATACACGTTAGTTATGAGCGAATTAAGGATTATTAGCCCCTAAATACGATTTTCAATTTTTCGCGAAAAATGGGAAAAGTACAAAGGCTATAGTCTTTGCACTTTTTTCGACAAAAAAATCGATTTTCTTAAAACTACAGCAAATGGCTTCAAACTTCTTATACACGTTAGTTATGAGCAAATTAAGGATTATTAGCCCCTAAATACGATTTTTAATTTTTTGAATAACTTCGGAAATTAAATTTCAAAATAGTTGAGACAAACGGCATTATACTAAGAAAAATAAACTCTATAACATACTAAAATTTGAACTAAATCGTAAGAGCCGTTTTCGAGAAAAATTTTCAAAATTTTTAATTTTCTGAATAACTTTGTAAATTAAATTTCAAAATAGTTGAGACAAACGGCATTATACTAAGAAAACTAAACTCTTTAACATACTAAAATTTGAACAAAATCGTAAAAGCCGTTTTCGAGAAAAAATTTCAAAATTTTTAATTTTCTGAATAACTTTGTAAATTAAATTTCAAAATAGTTGAGACAAACGGCATTATACTAAGAAAAATAAACTCTATAACATACTAAAATTTAAACAAAATGTAACAAGACGTTTTCGAAAAAAAATTCAAAAAATTAAAAAAAAATAATTTTTAATTTTTTAAATAATTTTGTAAATTAGATTTCAAAATAGTAGAGACAAGCGGCATTATACTTAGAAAAATAAACTCTATAACATACCAAAGCTTGAACAAAATGTAACAAGACGTTTTCGAAAAAAAATTTCAAAAAATTAAAAAATTTTAATTTTTAATTTTCTGAACAATTTTGTAAATTAGACTTCAAAATAGTTAAGACAAACGGCATTATACTAAGAAAAATAAACTCTATAACATACTAAAATTTGAACAAAATCGTAAGAGCCGTTTTCGAGAAAAATTTTCAAAATTTTTAATTTTCTGAATAACTTTGTAAATTAAATTTCAAAATAGTTGAGACAAACGGCATAATACTAAGAAAAAAAGGCTATATACTCTGCACTTTTTTCGACAAAAAAATCGATTTTCTTAAAACTATAGCAAATGGCTTCAAACTTCTTATACACGTTAGTTATGAGCAAGTTAAGGATTATTAGCCCCTAAATACGATTTTTAATTTTTCGCGAAAAATGGGAAAAGTACAAAGGCTATAGTCTTTGCACTTTTTTCGACAAAAAAATCGATTTTCTTAAAACTACAGCAAATGGCTTCAAACTTCTTATACACGTTAGTTATGAGCAAGTTAAGGATTATTAGCCCCTAAATACGATTTTTCGCGAAAAATGGGAAAAGTACAAAGGCTATAGTCTTTGCACTTTTTTCGACAAAAAAATCGATTTTTTTTAAACTATAGCAAATGGCTTCAAACTTCTTATACACGTTAGTTATGAGCAAGTTAAGGATTATTAGCCCCTAAATACGATTTTTAGTTTTTTGAATAACTTTGGAAATTAAATTTCAAAATAGTTGAGACAAACGGCATTATACTAAGAAAAATAAACTCTATAACATACTAAAATTTGAACTAAATCGTAAAAGCCGTTTTCGAGAAAAATTTTCAAAATTTTTAATTTTCTGAATAACTTTGTAAATTAAATTTCAAAATAGTTGAGACAAACGGCATTATACTAAGAAAAATAAACTCTATAACATACTAAAATTTGAACAAAATCGTAAGAGCCGTTTTCGAAAAAAAAATTCAAAATTTTTAATTTTCTGAATAACTTTGTAAATTAAATTTCAAAATAGTTGAGACAAACGGCATTATACTAAGAAAAATAAACTCTATAACATACTAAAATTTGAACAAAATCGTAAGAGCCGTTTTCGAGAAAAATTTTAAAAATTTTTAATTTTCTGAATAACTTTGTAAATTAAATTTCAAAATAGTTGAGACAAACGGCATTATACTAAGAAAACTAAACTCTATAACATACTAAAATTTGAACTAAATCGTAAGAGCCGTTTTCGAGAAAAATTTTCAAAATTTTTAATTTTCTAAATAACTTTGTAAATTAAATTTCAAAATAGTTTAGACAAACGGCATAATACTAAGAAAAAAAGGCTATATACTCTTTGCACTTTTTTCGACAAAGAAATCGATTTTCTTAAAACTACAGCAAATGGCTTCAAACTTCTTATACACATTAGTTATGAGCGAATTAAGGATTATTAGCCCCTAAATACGATTTTCAATTTTTCGCGAAAAATGGGAAAAGTACAAAAGCTATAGTCTTTGCACTTTTTTCGACAAAAAAATCGATTTTCTTAAAACTACAGCAAATGGCTTCAAACTTCTTATACACGTTAGTTATGAGCAAATTAAGGATTATTAGCCCCTAAATACGATTTTTAATTTTTTGAATAACTTTGGAAATTAAATTTCAAAATAGTTGAGACAAACGGCATTATACTAAGAAAAATAAACTCTATAACATACTAAAATTTGAACTAAATCGTAAAAGCCGTTTTCGAGAAAAATTTTCAAAATTTTTAATTTTCTGAATAACTTTGTAAATTAAATTTCAAAATAGTTGAGACAAACGGCATTATACTAAGAAAACTAAACTCTATAACATACTAAAATTTGAACCAAATCGTAAAAGCCGTTTTCGAGAAAAAATTTCAAAATTTTTAATTTTCTGAATAACTTTGTAAATTAAATTTCAAAATAGTTGAGACAAACGGCATTATACTAAGAAAAATAAACTCTATAACATACTAAAATTTGAACAAAATGTAACGAGACGTTTTCGAAAAAAAATTCAAAAAATTAAAAAAAAATAATTTTTAATTTTTTAAATAATTTTGTAAATTGGATTTCAAAATAGTAGAGACAAGCGGCATTATACTTAGAAAAATAAACTCTATAACATACCAAAGCTTGAACAAAATGTAACAAGACGTTTTCGAAAAAAAAATTCAAAAAAGTAAAAAATTTTAATTTTTAATTTTCTGAACAATTTTGTAAATTAGACTTCAAAATAGTTAAGACAAACGGCATTATACTAAGAAAAATAAACTCTATAACATACTAAAATTTGAACAAAATCGTAAGAGCCGTTTTCGAGAAAAATTTTCAAAATTTTTAATTTTCTGAATAACTTTGTAAATTAAATTTCAAAATAGTTGAGACAAACGGCATAATACTAAGAAAAAAAGGCTATATACTCTGCACTTTTTTCGACTAAAAAATCGATTTTCTTAAAACTATAGCAAATGGCTTCAAACTTCTTATACACGTTAGTTATGAGCAAGTTAAGGATTATTAGCCCCTAAATACGATTTTTAATTCTTCGCGAAAAATGGGAAAAGTACAAAGGCTATAGTCTTTGCACTTTTTTCGACAAAAAAATCGATTTTCTTAAAACTACAGCAAATGGCTTCAAACTTCTTATACACATTAGTTATGAGCGAATTAAGGATTATTAGCCCCTAAATACGATTTTTAATTTTTTGAATAACTTTGGAAATTAAATTTCAAAATAGTTGAGACAAACGGCATTATACTAAGAAAAATAAACTCTATAACATACTAAAATTTGAACAAAATCGTAAAAGCCGTTTTCGAAAAAAAAATTCAAAATTTTTAATTTTCTGAATAACTTTGTAAATTAAATTTCAAAATAGTTGAGACAAACGGCATTATACTAAGAAAAATAAACTCTATAACATACTAAAATTTGAACAAAATCGTAAAAGCCGTTTTCGAAAAAAAAATTCAAAATTTTTAATTTTCTGAATAACTTTGTAAATTAAATTTCAAAATAGTTGAGACAAACGGCATTATACTAAGAAAAATAAACTCTATAACATACTAAAATTTGAACAAAATCGTAAGAGCCGTTTTCGAGAAAAATTTTCAAAATTTTTAATTTTCTGAATCACTTTGTAAATTAAATTTCAAAATAGTTGAGACAAACGGCATTATACTAAGAAAAATAAACTCTATAACATACTAAAATTTGAACAAAATCGTAAAAGCCGTTTTCGAAAAAAAAATTCAAAATTTTTAATTTTCTGAATAACTTTGTAAATTAAATTTCAAAATAGTTGAGACAAACGGCATTATACTAAGAAAAATAAACTCTATAATATACTAAAATTTGAACAAAATCGTAAGAGCCGTTTTCAAAAAAAAAATTCAAAATTTTTAATTTTCTGAATAACTTTGTAAATTAAATTTTAAAATAGTTGAGACAAACGGCATTATACTAAGAAAAATAAACTCTATAACATACTAAAATTTGAACAAAATCTTAAGAGCCGTTTTCGAGAAAAATTTTCAAAATTTTTAATTTTCTGAATAACTTTGTAAATTAAATTTCAAAATAGTTGAGACAAACGGCATAATACTAAGAAAAAAAGGCTATATACTCTGCACTTTTTTCGACAAAAAAATCGAATTTCTTAAAACTATAGCAAATGGCTTCAAACTTCTTATAAACGTTAGTTATGAGCAAGTTAAGGATTATTAGCCCCTAAATACGATTTTTAATTTTTCGCGAAAAATGGGAAAAGTACAAAGGCTATAGTCTTTGCACTTTTTTCGACAAAAAAATCGATTTTCTTAAAACTACAGCAAATGGCTTCAAACTTCTTATACACGTTAGTTATGAGCGAATTAAGGATTATTAGCCCCTAAATACGATTTTTAATTTTTTGAATAACTTTGTAAATTAAATTTCAAAATAGTTGAGACAAACGGCATTATACTAAGAAAAATAAACTCTATAACATACTAAAATTTGAACAAAATCGTAAGAGCCGTTTTCGAGAAAAATTTTCAAAATTTTTAATTTTCTGAATAACTTTGTAAATTAAATTTCAAAATAGTTGAGTCAAACGGCATTATACTAAGAAAAATAAACTCTATAACATACTAAAATTTGAACAAAATCGTAAGAGCCGTTTTCGAGAAAAATTTTCAAAATTTTTAATTTTCTAAATAACTTTGTAAATTAAATTTCAAAATAGTTTAGACAAACGGCATAATACTAAGAAAAAAAGGCTATATACTCTTTGCACTTTTTTCGACAAAGAAATCGATTTTCTTAAAACTACAGCAAATGGCTTCAAACTTCTTATACACATTAGTTATGAGCGAATTATGGATTATTAGCCCCTAAATACGATTTTCAATTTTTCGCGAAAAATGGGAAAAGTACAAAGGCTATAGTCTTTGCACTTTTTTCGACAAAAAAATCGATTTTCTTAAAACTACAGCAAATGGCTTCAAACTTCTTATACACATTAGTTATGAGCGAATTAAGGAATATTAGCCCCTAAATACGATTTTCAATTTTTCGCGAAAAATGGGAAAAGTACAAAGGCTATAGTCTTTGCACTTTTTTCGACAAAAAAATCGATTTTCTTAAAACTACAGCAAATGGCTTCAAACTTCTTATACACGTTAGTTATGAGCGAATTAAGGATTATTAGCCCCTAAATACGATTTTTAATTTTTTGAATAACTTTGGAAATTAAATTTCAAAATAGTTTAGACAAACGGCATAATACTAAGAAAAAAAGGCTATATACTCTGCACTTTTTTCGACAAAGAAATCGATTTTCTTAAAACTATAGCAAATGGCTTCAAACTTCTTATACACGTTAGTTATGAGCAAGTTAAGGATTATTAGCCCCTAAATACGATTTTTAATTTTTCGCGAAAAATGGGAAAAGTACAAAGGTATAGTCTTTGCACTTTTTTCGACAAACAAATCGATTTTCTTAAAACTACAGCAAATGGTTTCAAACTTCTTATACACATTAGTTATGAGCGAATTAAGGATTATTAGCCCCTAAATACGATTTTCAATTTTTCGCGAAAAATGGGAAAAGTACAAAGGCTATAGTCTTTGCACTTTTTTCGACAAAAAAAACGATTTTCTTAAAACTACAGCAAATGGTTTCAAACTTTTTATACACGTTAGTTATGAGCGAATTAAGGATTATTAGCCCCTAAATACGATTTTTAATTTTTCGCGAAAAATGGGAAAAGTACAAAGGCTATAGTCTTTGCACTTTTTTCGACAAAAAAATCGATTTTCTTAAAACTACAGCAAATGGCTTCAAACTTCTTATACACATTAGTTATGAGCGAATTAAGGATTATTAGCCCCTAAATACAATTTTCAATTTTTCGCGAAAAATGGGAAAAGTACAAAGGCTATAGTCTTTGCACTTTTTTCGACAACAAAATCGATTTTCTTAAAACTACAGCAAATGGCTTCAAACTTCTTATACACATTAGTTATGAGCGAATTAAGGATTATTAGCCCCTAAATACGATTTTCAATTTTTCGCGAAAAATGGGAAAAGTACAAAGGCTATAGTCTTTGCACTTTTTTCGACAAAAAAATCGATTTTCTTAAAACTACAGCAAATGGCTTCAAACTTCTTATACACGTTAGTTATGAGCAAATTAAGGATTATTAGCCCCTAAATACGATTTTTAATTTTTTGAATAACTTTGGAAATTAAATTTCAAAATAGTTGAGACAAACGGCATTATACTAAGAAAAATAAACTCTATAACATACTAAAATTTGAACAAAATCGTAAAAGCCGTTTTCGAGAAAAATTTTCAAAATTTTTAATTTTCTGAATAACTTTGTAAATTAAATTTCAAAATAGTTGAGACAAACGGCATTATACTAAGAAAAATAAACTCTATAACATACTAAAATTTGAACAAAATCGTAAGAGCCGTTTTCGAAAAAAAAATTCAAAATTTTTAATTTTCTGAATAACTTTGTAAATTAAATTTTAAAATAGTTGAGACAAACGGCATTATACTAAGAAAAATAAACTCTATAACATACTAAAATTTGAACAAAATCGTAAGAGCCGTTTTCGAGAAAAATTTTCAAAATTTTTAATTTTCTGAATAACTTTGTAAATTAAATTTCAAAATAGTTGAGACAAACGGCATAATACTAAGAAAAAAAGGCTATATACTCTGCACTTTTTTCGACAAAGAAATCGATTTTCTTAAAACTATAGCAAATGGCTTCAAACTTCTTATACACGTTAGTTATGAGCAAGTTAAGGATTATTAGCCCCTAAATACGATTTTTAATTTTTCGCGAAAAATGGGAAAAGTACAAAGGCTATAGTCTTTGCACTTTTTTCGACAAAAAAATCGATTTTTTTAAAACTATAGCAAATGGAGTTGAGTGGCGACGCGACAACCGTGTACACGGCTCCGTCACATCGTGTTAGTTAAAGTTAAGAAATCCAGTGAAAATAATAAAAAATAAATAATAACAATTTAGAGAATCGACGCTAATCTAATAATACATTTAAAAATAGTGTGAAAGTGAAGGGATTTTGAAATTAGTTTTTAAAAAGACATATTTAACATCATTAATAATAAAAGATTAAACGTACGTGTAAGTGTAAGGGAAACGCTGAGTGCGCGAAACGTAGGCAATTGACCCTAGTGCAGCGCGTCAACTATAAGTGAACGATCTAATAGTGACTAAGTGAGTGATAAATGGACAAATTTTTTGGAAAAAAGGACGACAGGAAAAGAGAGAGAGAAGACAAAAACAAAGAAGGAACAGAGGCATTTCGGAAAAGTAAATTAGTTATTAGGTCCCCGGATCAATCAAAGCAAAAGATAACAGCAACACTGCACATCTTTAATAATCAAGAGAGAGCAGTTATAAAACCGGACATTAATATGGAGGAGGTAAAAGCCATGTTTGAGGCCATTAGGAAGGAGATGAGAGACGGTTTTAATGAGTGCAATGAAAAAATAAGGAAACTTACCGAAAAAATGATAGAGAGAGAAGAAAAATGGGAAGAGGAAAAACAGTGCATGCAAAAGAGAATTAAAAGAGTAGAAGACAGACTGGAAGCACAAGAAAAAGAAAGGAAAAGAAACAACATAGTACTTAAAGGTATAAATATACAGCAAGAAAAACTTGAAGAAGGAGTGCAAGAATTCATTTGGAAGGAGATTGGAGTAAAAGTTGATGTGACTGAATCGTATAAAGTGGGAAAAATCCCGGGGCAACAAGTCATAATAGCTAAACTGGATAACGGAAGGCAAAAGCTAGAGGTAATGAAAAACAAAAGTAAAATGAAAGGGAAAAAAATGTATATAGACAATGACCTTACGGTCATGGAGCGGGAAATACAAGGAAAAATTATAGAAAAAGCAAAAGAGGCCAGTAAGCAGGGCCACAAGATAAGAATTGGATATAAAAAACTTTATGTCGACGACGAACTATATATATGGGACGGAGTGGAACAGAAATTGGCAAAAAGGGAAAACAAACACTCAGATTCAAAAAACTAACAAGCAAGTTTAAAGATGGGGTAATCTGGAATTCCCACTTGAGTACCCCAAACGGAAACATTGGGAATATAAATGACAATGAGCAACGGAAATGGACAGTAAATATAGGAACATGGAATACAAGAAGCATTCAAGGTAAAGAAGTAGAATTAGTAGAGGAATTTGACAATAGAAAATTAGTAATATTAGGATTAACGGAAACGAAGAAAAAAGGGAAAGGAATAGTAAAACTCGACAAAGGGCATATATTAATACATAGTGGAGTAAAAGAAACGGAATTTGCTAAAGCTGGGGTAGCCTGCGTAGTAAGTAAACAATGGAGTGAAAAAGTTAAAAAATGGAAAGGGATATCAGAAAGAGTATTGATGGTAGAACTACAAATTACAAATAAAGAATTGATAGGGGTGGTAGTGGCATATGGACCGAATGAGAATGCGGCAGAAGAGGATAAAGATATATTTTATAGACAACTACAAGAAACAGTGGATGAAATACGAGGGAGAACAATCATAGTAGGAGATTTTAATGGAAGAGTGGGTAATGATGTCAAAAAGTATGGCACAGTGCTGGGAAGATATGGGGAAGACGTACTAAATAACAATGGAAGGAGATTAATAGAATTTTGCTTTGAAAACAATATGACAATAATAAACAGCAGATTCAAACACAAAAATATCCATAAATACACAAGAGAGGTAAAAAGTAGGGATGAAAAGTCAATAATAGATTATATTATTGTAGAGGACACAGAAAGGAGCAAAGTCATAAACGCTAGAGTATACCGAGGGGCAGAAATAGGCAGTGATCATTATCTACTTATGGCAACATTACAAATAGGACAAAATGATCCAGAACGAATAAAACAAGATGAAAAGAAAAATATAATAAAAATAAAAGCATATAAACTAAAAGAGAAGGATGTACAACAAAATTTTCGAGATTATATAAAAACTGAGAAGCAAAAGAGCGAAGGGGACGAACAAGGAAAGGATTTGGAGCATTTATGGACAGATTTCAAAAGAATTATTCTCAAGTCTGCCGCAAGGGCATGTGGGACAATGAAACAGGGTAATAGTAATAATAGGAAACAAACGGCCTGGTGGACCGAAGAAGTCAAAAGAGAAGTGAAGGAAAAGAAAAGACTATGGAAAAAATACCTGACAACAAGCAAACCAACAGATTACGAAAAATATAAACAACAAAGAGAAAAGGCGAAACGGACTGTGCTAGAAGCAAAAGCAAAGACTTGGGAGGACTTTGGGAAAAGAATGGAAGAACATTATGCGAGCAATCAAAAGCTCTTCTACAAGGTATTAAAAAACCTAAAACAAGATAAAAACCATACATTAAAGCAAATAATGGATAAACAGGGAAAAATACTGACAACAGAAAAAGAAATTATCGAAAGATGGGGTAATTATTTTAAGGAGTTATTGGAAAGTGATAACACAATGAATGACGAGGAAGAAGAACAAGGACAGGAGGAATACGAAACAATTGAACAAGAATATGAACAAGAAATAACCGAAGATGAGTTGGATAGAGCGATTCATAAAATGAAAATTGGAAAAGCAGCAGGGCATGATGGCGTTTTACCTGAAATGATTAAGTACATGGGAGTAGAGGGTAAGAAAATGCTGTTAAGAATAGTAAATAAAGCTTGGCAGAAAAAAGATATTCCAAAGGACTGGGAGGTATCTGTTATATTACCGATATTCAAGACTGGCGACAGCAAAAATTGCGAAAACTATAGAGGCATATCTCTACTTAGTGTAGTAGAAAAATTATATGAAAGAATATTGGAGGAGAGATTAAGAAAACATTTCGAAAGTAATTTGGAAGAGGCGCAATGCGGATTTAGACCGGGTAGAAGCACGCAAGATCTAATTTTTACGCTAAGACAGTTAAGTGAAAAATCAATGGAACATTCAAAGATGGTGTATTTGTGCTTTATCGATCTTTCTAAAGCCTTCGATAGAGTGCCAAGGGAAAAGATCTGGAAGATATTGAAACAAAGTATAGTGGGAGAAGGATTATTAAACGCCATCAAGAGTTTATATAAGAGCAGTAGAAATTATGTGCGAACCCACAACAGCAGTTCCCAGGAATTTATAACAACAGTGGGAGTAAGACAAGGAGGCACATTAAGTCCTCTGCTCTTTATAATTCTTATGGATAAAATTATTAAAGAATGTAAGCAAAACACAAAGAAAGCCTACTGGGGTTGGAATAAACTAAAACCAATATCCTTAACAGAATTAGCCTTTGCAGATGATGTGGTGTTATTAGCTAAAAGCGAAAAGGACTTGCAATTTAATCTAGGCGTATGGGCAGATACATTAAGCAGATATAATATGAATATTAATATAACAAAGACAAAGGTTATGGTTATAGCGAAAAATCATGAACCAGCTACAATAATGCTAGACCAAAAAAAGATAGAACAGGTAGCAAGCTTTAAATATTTAGGAACAATAATTGCAGAAAATGGTAAATTGGAGGAAGATCTGAATAACAGAATAGCGGCAGCGACGAAATTTTACTACGCCACAAATAAATGTTTGATAAGTAAGAAGGAAATATCAAAAGAGACGAAGACGCGAGTTTTTAATGCAGTGTACGTACCCATCCTCACGTACAGTTCAGAAACTTGGACACTAACTCAAAAACAAAAACAAAGAATACAGGTACAGGAAATGAGATTTTTGAGAAGAATAGAGGGTTGTAGACTGATCGATAAAATCAGTAACGAAAAAATCCGAAATAAACTTGGAGTAACAGATATTAAGAAAAAGATGGAGACGAATCAATTACGATGGCTGGGGCATTTACTACGCATGCCAGAAAGTAGATACGCGAAAATAGGATGGAAAATGCAGATAGAGGGAAAAAGAGCTAGAGGAAGGCCAAGAATAAAATGGGAAAAAGAAGTGAGGAAGAGACTAGAAGGAAAAGGAGTCAGCTGGAAAGATGTGCCACAATTAGCCAACGATAGGAAGGAGTGGAGAAAGATAATACAGTAACAGAAAAGCAACCTCGACACCGAAAGGTACAAGAGGAAACGATTAAGAAGAAGAAGAAGAAGAAAATACGATTTTCAATTTTTCGCGAAAAATGGGAAAAGTACAAAGGCTATAGTCTTTGCACTTTTTTCGACAAAAAAATCGATTTTCTTAAAACTACAGCAAATGGCTTCAAACTTCTTATACACGTTAGTTATGAGCAAATTAAGGATTATTAGCCCCTAAATACGATTTTTAATTTTTTGAATAACTTTGGAAATTAAATTTCAAAATAGTTGAGACAAACGGCATTATACTAAGAAAAATAAACTCTATAACATACTAAAATTTGAACAAAATCGTAAAAGCCGTTTTCGAGAAAAATTTTCAAAATTTTTAATTTTCTGAATAACTTTGTAAATTAAATTTCAAAATAGTTGAGACAAACGGCATAATACTAAGAAAAAAAGGCTATATACTCTGCACTTTTTTCGACAAAAAAATCGATTTTCTTAAAACTATAGCAAATGGCTTCAAACTTCTTATAAACGTTAGTTATGAGCAAGTTAAGGATTATTAGCCCCTAAATACGATTTTTAATTTTTCGCGAAAAATGGGAAAAGTACAAAGGCTTATAGTCTTTGCACTTTTTTCGACAAAAAAAACGATTTTCTTAAAACTACAGCAAATGGTTTCAAACTTTTTATACACGTTAGTTATGAGCGAATTAAGGATTATTAGCCCCTAAATACGATTTTCAATTTTTCGCGAAAAATGGGAAAAGTACAAAGGCTATAGTCTTTGCACTTTTTTCGACAAAAAAAACGATTTTCTTAAAACTACAGCAAATGGCTTCAAACTTCTTATACACGTTAGTTATGAGCAAATTAAGGATTATTAGCCCCTAAATACGATTTTTAATTTTTTGAATAACTTTGGAAATTAAATTTCAAAATAGTTTAGACAAACGGCATAATACTAAGAAAAAAAGGCTATATACTCTGCACTTTTTTCGACAAAGAAATCGATTTTCTTAAAACTACAGCAAATGGCTTCAAACTTCTTATACACATTAGTTATGAGCGAATTAAGGATTATTAGCCCCTAAATACGATTTTCAATTTTTCGCGAAAAATGGGAGAAGTACAAAGGCTATAGTCTTTGCACTTTTTTCGACAAAAAAAACGATTTTCTTAAAACTACAGCAAATGGCTTCAAACTTCTTATACACGTTAGTTATGAGCAAATTAAGGATTATTAGCCCCTAAATACGATTTTTAATTTTTTGAATAACTTTGGAAATTAAATTTCAAAATAGTTGAGACAAACGGCATTATACTAAGAAAACTAAACTCTATAACATACTAAAATTTGAACTAAATCGTAAGAGTCGTTTTCGAGAAAAATTTTCAAAATTTTTAATTTTCTGAATAACTTTGTAAATTAAATTTCAAAATAGTTGAGACAAACGGCATTATACTAAGAAAAATAAACTCTATAACATACTAAAATTTGAACAAAATCGTAAGAGCCGTTTTCGAGAAAAATTTTAAAAATTTTTAATTTTCTGAATAACTTTGTAAATTAAATTTCAAAATAGTTGAGACAAACGGCATTATACTAAGAAAAATAAACTCTATAGCATACTAAAATTTGAACAAAATCGTAAGAGCCGTTTTCGAAAAAAAATTCAAAATTTTTAATTTTCTGAATAACTTTGTAAATTAAATTTCAAAATAGTTGAGACAAACGGCATAATACTAAGAAAAAAAGGCTATATACTCTGCACTTTTTTCGACAAAAAAATCGATTTTCTTAAAACTATAGCAAATGGCTTCAAACTTCTTATACACGTTAGTTATGAGCAAGTTAAGGATTATTAGCCCCTAAATACGATTTTTAATTTTTCGCGAAAAATGGGAAAAGTACAAAGGCTATAGTCTTTGCACTTTTTTCGACAAAAAAATCGATTTTCTTAAAACTACAGCAAATGGCTTCAAACTTCTTATACACATTAGTTATGAGCGAATTAAGGATTATTAGCCCCTAAATACGATTTTCAATTTTTCGCGAAAAATGGGAAAAGTACAAAGGCTATAGTCTTTGCACTTTTTTCGACAAAAAAATCGATTTTCTTAAAACTACAGCAAATGGCTTCAAACTTCTTATACACGTTAGTTATGAGCAAATTAAGGATTATTAGCCCCTAAATACGATTTTTAATTTTTTGAATAACTTTGGAAATTAAATTTCTAAATAGTTGAGACAAACGGCATTATACTAAGAAAAATAAACTCTATAATATACTAAAATTTGAACAAAATCGTAAGAGCCGTTTTCGAGAAAAATTTTCAAAATTTTTAATTTTCTGAATATTTTTGTAAATTAAATTTCAAAATAGTTGAGACAAACGGCATTATACTAAGAAAAATAAACTCTATAACATACTAAAATTTGAACAAAATCGTAGAGCCGTTTTCGAAAAAAAAATTCAAAATTTTTAATTTTCTGAATAACTTTGTAAATTAAATTTCAAAATAGTTGAGACAAACGGCATTACACTAAGAAAAATAAACTTTATAACATACTAAAATTTGAACAAAATCGTAAGAGCCGTTTTCGAGAAAAATTTTCAAAATTTTTAATTTTCTAAATAACTTTGTAAATTAAATTTCAAAATAGTTTAGACAAACGGCATAATACTAAGAAAAAAAGGCTATATACTCTTTGCACTTTTTTCGACAAAGAAATCGATTTTCTTAAAACTACAGCAAATGGCTTCAAACTTCTTATACACATTAGTTATGAGCGAATTAAGGATTATTAGCCCCTAAATACGATTTTCAATTTTTCGCGAAAAATGGGAAAAGTACAAAGGCTATAGTCTTTGCACTTTTTTCGACAAAAAAATCGATTTTCTTAAAACTACAGCAAATGGCTTCAAACTTCTTATACACGTTAGTTATGAGCGAATTAAGGATTATTAGCCCCTAAATACGATTTTCAATTTTTCGCGAAAAATGGGAAAAGTACAAAGGCTATAGTCTTTGCACTTTTTTCGACAAAAAAATCGATTTTCTTAAAACTACAGCAAATGGCTTCAAACTTCTTATACACGTTAGTTATGAGCAAATTAAGGATTATTAGCCCCTAAATACGATTTTTAATTTTTTGAATAACTTTGGAAATTAAATTTCAAAATAGTTGAGACAAACGGCATTATACTAAGAAAACTAAACTCTATAACATACTAAAATTTGAACTAAATCGTAAGAGCCGTTTTCAAGAAAAATTTTCAAAATTTTTAATTTTCTGAATAACTTTGTAAATTAAATTTCAAAATAGTTGAGACAAACGGCATTATACTAAGAAAACTAAACTCTATAACATACTAAAATTTGAACAAAATCGTAAAAGCCGTTTTCGAGAAAAAATTCAAAAAATTAAAAAAATTTAATTTTTAATTTTTTAAATAATTTTGTAAATTAGACTTCAAAATAGTAGAGACAAGCGGCATTATACTTAGAAAAATAAACTCTATAACATACCAAAGCTTGAACAAAATGTAACAAGACGTTTTCGAAAAAAAATTTCAAAAAATTAAAAAATTTTAATTTTTAATTTTCTGAACAATTTTGTAAATTAGATTTCAAAATAGTTAAGACAAACGGCATTATACTAAGAAAAATAAACTCTATAACATACTAAAATTTGAACAAAATCGTAAGAGCCGTTTTCGAGAAAAATTTTCAAAATTTTTAATTTTCTGAATAACTTTGTAAATTAAATTTCAAAATATTTGAGACAAACGGCATAATACTAAGAAAAAAAGGCTATATACTCTGCACTTTTTTCGACAAAAAAAACGATTTTCTTAAAACTATAGCAAATGGCTTCAAACTTCTTATACACGTTAGTTATGAGCAAGTTAAGGATTATTAGCCCCTAAATCTAAATACGATTTTTAATTTTTCGCGAAAAATGGGAAAAGTACAAAGGCTATAGTCTTTGCACTTTTTTCGACAAAAAAATCGATTTTCTTAAAACTACAGCAAATGGCTTCAAACTTCTTATACACATTCGTTATGAGCGAATTAAGGATTATTAGCCCCTAAATACGATTTTCAATTTTTCGCGAAAAATGGGAAAAGTACAAAGGCTATTATAGTCTTTGCACTTTTTTCGACAAAAAAATCGATTTTCTTAAAACTACAGCATTTGGCTTCAAACTTCTTATACACGTTAGTTATGAGCGAATTAAGGATTATTAGCCCCTAAATACGATTTTCAATTTTTCGCGAAAAATGGGAAAAGTACAAAGGCTATAGTCTTTGCACTTTTTTCGACAAAAAAATCGATTTTCTTAAAACTACAGCAAATGGCTTCAAACTTCTTATACACGTTAGTTATGAGCAAATTAAGGATTATTAGCCCCTAAATACGATTTTTAATTTTTTGAATAACTTTGGAAATTAAATTTCAAAATAGTTGAGACAAACGGCATTATACTAAGAAAACTAAACTCTATAACATACTAAAATTTGAACTAAATCGTAAGAGTCGTTTTCGAGAAAAATTTTCAAAATTTTTAATTTTCTGAATAACTTTGTAAATTAAATTTCAAAATAGTTGAGACAAACGGCATTATACTAAGAAAAATAAACTCTATAACATACTAAAATTTGAACAAAATCGTAAGAGCCGTTTTCGAGAAAAATTTTAAAAATTTTTAATTTTCTGAATAACTTTGTAAATTAAATTTCAAAATAGTTGAGACAAACGGCATTATTCCAAGAAAAATAAACTCTATAACATACTAAAATTTGAACAAAATCGTAAGAGCCGTTTTCGAAAAAAAATTCAAAATTTTTAATTTTCTGAATAACTTTGTAAATTAAATTTCAAAATAGTTGAGACAAACGGCATAATACTAAGAAAAAAAGGCTATATACTCTGCACTTTTTTCGACAAAAAAATCGATTTTCTTAAAACTATAGCAAATGGCTTCAAACTTCTTATACACGTTAGTTATGAGCAAGTTAAGGATTATTAGCCCCTAAATACGATTTTTAATTTTTCGCGAAAAATGGGAAAAGTACAAAGGCTATAGTCTTTGCACTTTTTTCGACAAAAAAATCGATTTTCTTAAAACTACAGCAAATGGCTTCAAACTTCTTATACACATTAGTTATGAGCGAATTAAGGATTATTAGCCCCTAAATACGATTTTCAATTTTTCGCGAAAAATGGGAAAAGTACAAAGGCTATAGTCTTTGCACTTTTTTCGACAAAAAAATCGATTTTCTTAAAACTACAGCAAATGGCTTCAAACTTCTTATACACGTTAGTTATGAGCAAATTAAGGATTATTAGCCCCTAAATACGATTTTTAATTTTTTGAATAACTTTGGAAATTAAATTTCAAAATAGTTGAGACAAACGGCATTATACTAAGAAAAATAAACTCTATAATATACTAAAATTTGAACAAAATCGTAAGAGCCGTTTTCGAGAAAAATTTTCAAAATTTTTAATTTTCTGAATAACTTTGTAAATTAAATTTCAAAATAGTTGAGACAAACGGCATTATACTAAGAAAAATAAACTCTATAACATACTAAAATTTGAACAAAATCGTAGAGCCGTTTTCGAAAAAAAAATTCAAAATTTTTAATTTTCTGAATAACTTTGTAAATTAAATTTCAAAATAGTTGAGACAAACGGCATTACACTAAGAAAAATAAACTTTATAACATACTAAAATTTGAACAAAATCGTAAGAGCCGTTTTCGAGAAAAATTTTCAAAATTTTTAATTTTCTAAATAACTTTGTAAATTAAATTTCAAAATAGTTTAGACAAACGGCATAATACTAAGAAAAAAAGGCTATATACTCTTTGCACTTTTTTCGACAAAGAAATCGATTTTCTTAAAACTACAGCAAATGGCTTCAAACTTCTTATACACGTTAGTTATGAGCAAATTAAGGATTATTAGCCCCTAAATACGATTTTTAATTTTTTGAATAACTTTGGAAATTAAATTTCAAAATAGTTGAGACAAACGGCATTATACTAAGAAAACTAAACTCTATAACATACTAAAATTTGAACTAAATCGTAAGAGTCGTTTTCGAGAAAAATTTTCAAAATTTTTAATTTTCTGAATAACTTTGTAAATTAAATTTCAAAATAGTTGAGACAAACGGCATTATACTAAGAAAAATAAACTCTATAACATACTAAAATTTGAACAAAATCGTAAGAGCCGTTTTCGAGAAAAATTTTAAAAATTTTTAATTTTCTGAATAACTTTGTAAATTAAATTTCAAAATAGTTGAGACAAACGGCATTATTCCAAGAAAAATAAACTCTATAACATACTAAAATTTGAACAAAATCGTAAGAGCCGTTTTCGAAAAAAAATTCAAAATTTTTAATTTTCTGAATAACTTTGTAAATTAAATTTCAAAATAGTTGAGACAAACGGCATAATACTAAGAAAAAAAGGCTATATACTCTGCACTTTTTTCGACAAAAAAATCGATTTTCTTAAAACTATAGCAAATGGCTTCAAACTTCTTATACACGTTAGTTATGAGCAAGTTAAGGATTATTAGCCCCTAAATACGATTTTTAATTTTTCGCGAAAAATGGGAAAAGTACAAAGGCTATAGTCTTTGCACTTTTTTCGACAAAAAAATCGATTTTCTTAAAACTACAGCAAATGGCTTCAAACTTCTTATACACATTAGTTATGAGCGAATTAAGGATTATTAGCCCCTAAATACGATTTTCAATTTTTCGCGAAAAATGGGAAAAGTACAAAGGCTATAGTCTTTGCACTTTTTTCGACAAAAAAATCGATTTTCTTAAAACTACAGCAAATGGCTTCAAACTTCTTATACACGTTAGTTATGAGCAAATTAAGGATTATTAGCCCCTAAATACGATTTTTAATTTTTTGAATAACTTTGGAAATTAAATTTCAAAATAGTTGAGACAAACGGCATTATACTAAGAAAAATAAACTCTATAATATACTAAAATTTGAACAAAATCGTAAGAGCCGTTTTCGAGAAAAATTTTCAAAATTTTTAATTTTCTGAATAACTTTGTAAATTAAATTTCAAAATAGTTGAGACAAACGGCATTATACTAAGAAAAATAAACTCTATAACATACTAAAATTTGAACAAAATCGTAGAGCCGTTTTCGAAAAAAAAATTCAAAATTTTTAATTTTCTGAATAACTTTGTAAATTAAATTTCAAAATAGTTGAGACAAACGGCATTACACTAAGAAAAATAAACTTTATAACATACTAAAATTTGAACAAAATCGTAAGAGCCGTTTTCGAGAAAAATTTTCAAAATTTTTAATTTTCTAAATAACTTTGTAAATTAAATTTCAAAATAGTTTAGACAAACGGCATAATACTAAGAAAAAAAGGCTATATACTCTTTGCACTTTTTTCGACAAAGAAATCGATTTTCTTAAAACTACAGCAAATGGCTTCAAACTTCTTATACACATTAGTTATGAGCGAATTAAGGATTATTAGCCCCTAAATACGATTTTCAATTTTTCGCGAAAAATGGGAAAAGTACAAAGGCTATAGTCTTTGCACTTTTTTCGACAAAAAAATCGATTTTCTTAAAACTACAGCAAATGGCTTCAAACTTCTTATACACGTTAGTTATGAGCGAATTAAGGATTATTAGCCCCTAAATACGATTTTCAATTTTTCGCGAAAAATGGGAAAAGTACAAAGGCTATAGTCTTTGCACTTTTTTCGACAAAAAAATCGATTTTCTTAAAACTACAGCAAATGGCTTCAAACTTCTTATACACGTTAGTTATGAGCAAATTAAGGATTATTAGCCCCTAAATACGATTTTTAATTTTTTGAATAACTTTGGAAATTAAATTTCAAAATAGTTGAGACAAACGGCATTATACTAAGAAAACTAAACTCTATAACATACTAAAATTTGAACTAAATCGTAAGAGCCGTTTTCAAGAAAAATTTTCAAAATTTTTAATTTTCTGAATAACTTTGTAAATTAAATTTCAAAATAGTTGAGACAAACGGCATTATACTAAGAAAACTAAACTCTATAACATACTAAAATTTGAACAAAATCGTAAAAGCCGTTTTCGAGAAAAAATTCAAAAAATTAAAAAAATTTAATTTTTAATTTTTTAAATAATTTTGTAAATTAGACTTCAAAATAGTAGAGACAAGCGGCATTATACTTAGAAAAATAAACTCTATAACATACCAAAGCTTGAACAAAATGTAACAAGACGTTTTCGAAAAAAAATTTCAAAAAATTAAAAAATTTTAATTTTTAATTTTCTGAACAATTTTGTAAATTAGATTTCAAAATAGTTAAGACAAACGGCATTATACTAAGAAAAATAAACTCTATAACATACTAAAATTTGAACAAAATCGTAAGAGCCGTTTTCGAGAAAAATTTTCAAAATTTTTAATTTTCTGAATAACTTTGTAAATTAAATTTCAAAATAGTTGAGACAAACGGCATAATACTAAGAAAAAAAGGCTATATACTCTGCACTTTTTTCGACAAAAAAATCGATTTTCTTAAAACTATAGCAAATGGCTTCAAACTTCTTATACACGTTAGTTATGAGCAAGTTAAGGATTATTAGCCCCTAAATCTAAATACGATTTTTAATTTTTCGCGAAAAATGGGAAAAGTACAAAGGCTATAGTCTTTGCACTTTTTTCGACAAAAAAATCGATTTTCTTAAAACTACAGCAAATGGCTTCAAACTTCTTATACACATTCGTTATGAGCGAATTAAGGATTATTAGCCCCTAAATACGATTTTCAATTTTTCGCGAAAAATGGGAAAAGTACAAAGGCTATTATAGTCTTTGCACTTTTTTCGACAAAAAAATCGATTTTCTTAAAACTACAGCATTTGGCTTCAAACTTCTTATACACGTTAGTTATGAGCGAATTAAGGATTATTAGCCCCTAAATACGATTTTCAATTTTTCGCGAAAAATGGGAAAAGTACAAAGGCTATAGTCTTTGCACTTTTTTCGACAAAAAAATCGATTTTCTTAAAACTACAGCAAATGGCTTCAAACTTCTTATACACGTTAGTTATGAGCAAATTAAGGATTATTAGCCCCTAAATACGATTTTTAATTTTTTGAATAACTTTGGAAATTAAATTTCAAAATAGTTGAGACAAACGGCATTATACTAAGAAAACTAAACTCTATAACATACTAAAATTTGAACTAAATCGTAAGAGTCGTTTTCGAGAAAAATTTTCAAAATTTTTAATTTTCTGAATAACTTTGTAAATTAAATTTCAAAATAGTTGAGACAAACGGCATTATACTAAGAAAAATAAACTCTATAACATACTAAAATTTGAACAAAATCGTAAGAGCCGTTTTCGAGAAAAATTTTAAAAATTTTTAATTTTCTGAATAACTTTGTAAATTAAATTTCAAAATAGTTGAGACAAACGGCATTATTCCAAGAAAAATAAACTCTATAACATACTAAAATTTGAACAAAATCGTAAGAGCCGTTTTCGAAAAAAAAATTCAAAATTTTTAATTTTCTGAAAACTTTGTAAATTAAATTTCAAAATAGTTGAGACAAACGGCATTATACTAAGAAAAATAAACTCTATAACATACTAAAATTTGAACAAAATCGTAAGAGCCGTTTTCAAGAAAAATTTTAAAAAATTTTAATTTTCTGAATAACTTTGTAAATTAAATTTCAAATCAGTTGAGTCAAACGGCATTATACTAAGAAAAATAAACTCTATAACATACTAAAATTTGAACAAAATCGTAAGAGCCGTTTTCGAGAAAAATTTTCAAAATTTTTAATTTTCTAAATAACTTTGTAAATTAAATTTCAAAATAGTTGAGACAAACGGCATTATACTAAGAAAAATAAACTTTATAACATACTAAAATTTGAACAAAATGTAAAGAGACGTTTTCGAAAAAAAAATTCAAAAAATTAAAAAATTTTAATTTTTAATTTTTTGAATAATTTTGTAAATTAGACTTCAAAATAGTTGAGACAAACGGCATTATACTTAGAAAAATAAACTCTATAACATACCAAAGCTTGAACAAAATGTAACGAGACGTTTTCGAAAAAAATTTCAAAAAATTAAAAAATTTTAATTTTTAATTTTTTGAATAATTTTGTAAATTAGACTTGAAAATAGTTGAGACAAACGGCATTATACTTAGAAAAATAAACTCTATAACATACCAAAATTTGAACAAAATGTAACGAGACGTTTTCGAAAAAAAATTTCAAAAAATTAAACAATTTTAATTTTTAATTTTTTGAACAATTTTGTAAATTAGACTTCAAAATAGTTGAGACAAACGGCATTATACTTAGAAAAATTAACTCTATAACATACCAAAATTTGAACAAAATGTAACAAGACGTTTTCGAAAAAAAAATTCAAAAAATTAAAAAATTTTAATTTTTAATTTTCTGAACAATTTTGTAAATTAGACTTCAAAATAGTTAAGACAAACGGCTTTATACTAAGAAAACTAAACTCTATAACATACTAAAATTTGAACAAAATCGTAAGAGCCGTTTTCGAGAAAAATTTTAAAAATTTTTAATTTTCTGAATAACTTTGTAAATTAAATTTCAAAATAGTTGAGACAAACGGCATTATACTAAGAAAAATAAACTCTATAACATACTAAAATTTGAACAAAATCGTAAGAGCCGTTTTCGAGAAAAATTTTCAAAATTTTTAATTTTCTAAATAACTTTGTAAATTAAATTTCAAAATAGATGAGACCAACGGCATAATACTAAGAAAAAAAGGCTATATACTCTTTGCACTTTTTTCGACAAAGAAATCGATTTTCTTGAAACTACAGCAAATGGCTTCAAACTTCTTATACACATTAGTTATGAGCGAATTAAGGATTATTAGCCCCTAAATACGATTTTCAATTTTTCGCGAAAAATGGGAAAAGTACAAAGGCTATAGTCTGCACTTTTTTCGACAAAAAAATCGATTTTCTTAAAACTACAGCAAATGGCTTTAAACTTCTTATACACGTTAGTTATGAGCAAATTAAGGATTATTAGCCCCTAAATACGATTTTTAATTTTTTGAATAACTTTGGAAATTAAATTTCAAAATAGTTGAGACAAACGGCATTATACTAAGAAAAATAAACTCTATAACATACTAAAATTTGAACAAAATCGTAAGAGCCGTTTTCGAGAAAAATTTTCAAAATTTTTTATTTTCTGAATAACTTTGTAAATTAAATTTCAAAATAGTTGAGACAAACGGCATTATACTAAGAAAAATAAACTCTATAACATACTAAAATTTGAACAAAATGTAACGAGACGTTTTCGAAAAAAAAATTCAATAAATTAAAAAATTTTAATTTTTAATTTTTTGAATAATTTTGTAAATTAGACTTCAAAATAGTTGAGACAAACGGCATTATACTTAGAAAAATAAACTCTATAACATACCAAAGCTTGAAGAAAATGTAACGAGACGTTTTCGAAAAAAATTTCAAAAAATTAAAAAATTTTAATTTTTAATTTTTTGAATAATTTTGTAAATTAGACTTGAAAATAGTTGAGACAAACGGCATTATACTTAGAAAAATAAACTCTATAACATACTAAAATTTGAACAAAATGTAACGAGACGTTTTCGAAAAAAAAATTCAAAAAATTAAACAATTTTAATTTTTAATTTTTTGAACAATTTTGTAAATTAGACTTCAAAATAGTTGAGACAAACGGCATTATACTTAGAAAAATAAAGCCTATAACATACCAAAATTTGAACAAAATGTAACAAGACGTTTTCGAAAAAAAAATTCAAAAAATTAAAAAAATTTAATTTTTAATTTTCTGAACAATTTTGTAAATTAGACTTCAAAATAGTTGAGACAAACGGCAATATACTAAGAAAACTAAACTCTATAACATACTAAAATTTGAACAAAATCGTAAGAGCCGTTTTCGAGAAAAATTTTCAAAATTTTTAATTTTCTGAATAACTTTGTAAATTAAATTTCAAAATAGTTGAGACAAACGGCATTATACTAAGAAAAATAAACTCTATAACATACTAAAATTTGAACAAAATCGTAAGAGCCGTTTTCGAGAAAAATTTTCAAAATTTTTAATTTTCTAAATAACTTTGTAAATTAAATTTCAAAATAGTTGAGACCAACGGCATAATACTAAGAAAAAAAGGCTATATACTCTTTGCACTTTTTTCGACAAAGAAATCGATTTTCTTAAAACTACAGCAAATGGCTTCAAACTTCTTATACACATTAGTTATGAGCGAATTAAGGATTATTAGCCCCTAAATACGATTTTCAATTTTTCGCGAAAAATGGGAAAAGTACAAAGGCTATAGTCTTTGCACTTTTTTCGACAAAAAAATCGATTTTCTTAAAACTACAGCAAATGGCTTCAAACTTCTTATACACGTTAGTTATGAGCAAATTAAGGATTATTAGCCCCTAAATACGATTTTTAATTTTTTGAATAACTTTGGAAATTAAATTTCAAAATAGTTGAGACAAACGGCATTATACTAAGAAAACTAAACTCTATAACATACTAAAATTTGAACAAAATCGTAAGAGCCGTTTTCGAGAAAAATTTTCAAAATTTTTTATTTTCTGAATAACTTTGTAAATTAAATTTCAAAATAGTTGAGACAAACGGCATTATACTAAGAAAAATAAACTCTATAACATACTAAAATTTGAACAAAATCGTAAGAGCCGTTTTCGAGAAAAATTTCAAAATTTTTAATTTTCTGAATAACTTTGTAAATTAAATTTCAAAATAGTTGAGACAAACGGCTAAGAAAAATAAACTCTATAACATACCAAAATTTGAACAAAATGTAACGAGACGTTTTCGAAAAAAAATTCAAAAAATTAAACAATTTTAATTTTTAATTTTTTGAACAATTTTGTAAATTAGACTTCAAAATAGTTGAGACAAACGGCATTATACTTAAAAAAATAAACTCTATAACATACCAAAATTTGAACAAAATGTAACGAGACGTTTTCGAAAAAAAATTTCAAAAAATTAAAAAATTTTAATTTTTAATTTTCTGAACAATTTTGTAAATTAGACTTCAAAATAGTTGAGACAAACGGCATTATACTAAGAAAACTAAACTCTATAACATACTAAAATTTGAACAAAATCGTAAAAGCCGTTTTCGAGAAAAATTTTCAAAATTTTTAATTTTCTGAATAACTTTGTAAATTAAATTTCAAAATAGTTGAGACAAACGGCATTATACTAAGAAAAATAAACTCTATAACATACTAAAATTGGAACAAAATGTAACGAGACGTTTTCGAAAAAAAATTCAAAAAATTAAAAAAATTTAATTTTTAATTTTTTGAATAATTTTGTAAATTAGACTTCAAAATAGTAGAGACAAACGGCATTATACTTAGAAAAATAAACTCTATAACATACCAAAGCTTGAACAAAATGTAACGAGACGTTTTCGAAAAAAAATTCAAAAAATTAAAAAATTTTAATTTTTTATTTTTTGAATAATTTTGTAAATTAGACTTGAAAATAGTTGAGACAAACGGCATTATACTTAGAAAAATAAACTCTATAACATACCAAAATTTGAACAAAATGTAACGAGACGTTTTCGAAAAAAAATTTCAAAATTTTTAATTTTTCGAATAATTTTGTAAATTAAGACTTAAAAATAGTTGAGACAAACGGCATTATACTTAGAAAGATAAACTTTATTTTATAACATACTAAAGTTTTTGAGAATTTTTGAAATTTTTGAAATTTTTGAAGTTTTTGATGATTTTTGAAGTTTTTGGGAATTTTTGAAATTTTACAAGTTTTTGAAGTTTTTGAGGATTTTTGAAGTTTTTGAGAATTTTTGAAGTTTTTGGGAATGTTTCAAGTTTTTGACAAAAACATTAGTATTGTAAGAAATAAGTTTATTTAAAAGTAATTTAAATCTTTAAAATACTAAATGAACAGCTTAAAATAATTCAAGCAATAATTGTCTATAAAAACACAAAATTTTGTAGCTGCTAGTAACAAATGTTTTATGATAACAAACTTTATAAGGATACAATAATTGTGTATAATAAGTTGTTTAAAAGATATAGGTAACATATATTGTTGTCTGTAAATTACAAGTGTAAAACTTTGTTGGTGTTTCGATGAAATAATAACTAGTGGACTGTATATTTGTTTAATGTTTATTGCAAATACATAATTATATAATCATTCGCAATTTGCACGTGTATCTTAACTGGCAGTCTTTTAAGCACTGCTGTGCTCACGGAGCACAGCCAATATTGGTGGTGGGGATGCAACCCCGCACTTTAAAATGTTTAATGAATCCGTAACATACTGGCCGCCTTGAAATCTCTTAAAGAGTTTCAACTTGATTTGTCTCTATCGGGAGTACGCACACCTTAGCCACTGCTCGTTTAAGTTCACCAGAAGCGCACTTCACGGTCACTACTCGTGGCACTCCGTCCTTTCCTGGATGGATGTTGATTACTCGCCCAAGTTGCCAGTGGGCTGGAGGTGAGTTGTCTTCCTTAATCAATACCATAGTACCGATTTTTAAATGTTTTTGGGATTGTTTCCATTTCGTTCGTTGCTGCATTTCAGAGATGTACTCCTTGGACCATCGGTCCCAGAAATGTTGATTCAGCTGTTGTAGGTATTGGTAACGATCTAATCTATTTTGTTGTACATTTCTCACATCGGGATCGGGTAGGGAGGTAAATGATCGTCCGATTAAAAAATGTGCAGGTGTAAGTACGTCGAGGTCATTAGGGTCGGATGTTAGTGGGGTTAAAGGTCTTGAATTCAGGATTGACTCTATCTGGGTAAGTATTGTATACATGTCTTCAAAAGTCAAAGATGCGTTTGTCATAATTCGTTTTAGGTGGTATTTGGTGCTCTTGACACCCGCTTCCCAGAGGCCTCCAAAATGAGGCGCGTGGGCCGGAATGAAGTGCCACGTTATGCCTTGATTAGCTGTAGATTCCGAAATGTGATTACTGTTATCGACTAGAAATTCACCTAGTTTCTTTAACTCGGAATTCGCGCCTACGAAATTTTTCCCATTATCACTGTAAACATGTAAAGGTTTACCGCGCCTAGCTGTGAAACGTCTAAATGCTGCCAAAAATGCGTTAGTGGTTAGGTCTGATACTAATTCCAAGTGAATTGCTTTAGTACTAAAACAGATAAATAAACTTATGTAACATTTTGAAGTTTTACTCCCCCTTCCCCTTCTGTTCCTTATAAGAAATGGGCCGGCATAATCGATTCCAACAGTGTGGAATGGAGCCAATGATTCTGTACGGCGACTTGGAAGTTGACCCATTATAGGATTGTTAATATTCGAGTTAAATCTAAAGCATCTAACACATTCCCGTACGGTTTGTTTTGCAACGTTTCTCCCTGACACAGGCCAAAAACGTTCGCGTATACTACTTAGTAATAATGAAGGACCTGCATGGAGCAAGTTTACATGTTCGTCCTTAAAAATTAGTTTTGTTAAATGGTGTATATTGGACATTATTATCGGATGTTTTTTATCGAAACAAAAATTTGATAATTGCATTCTGCCACCGACTCTTATTACACCAAATTCGTCTAGAAAGGGATTCAAACTCAAAATTCTGCTTTTTGAATATAATGTTCTATTGTGAATTAGATCATTGTATTCTTTGGGAAAGGATTCGATTTGTGATATTTTTACTAATTTCGTTAATGCTTCGTGTAGTTCGTTTACAGTTAAAGGGCCGAAACGTCGTTCGTCCTTTGATTTGAGACAATTAGTTTTGAATCGCATGCACCAAGCCGTTATTCTCTTTGCTTTATTTAATGTAGAAAAATTCGCAATTGGATATGGATCACTCAAGGTAACTGCCGGCAGTGAGAGGATTCGCTTTCGTAATTCTGGAGGTTCGTCGATAAAAATATCACGATCATTATTTTTTGGCCAAGCTTCGCATGTTTCTGAAAGCCACCTTGGGCCTTGCCACCAAAATTTTAGATTGATTAGGTCGTTTGGTAAAACGCCACGTGATATTAGGTCAGCTGGGTTGTCCCTTGAATTTACATGGTACCAATTGTCAACATTTGTGAGAGTTTGAATTTCTGATATTCTGTTAGCGACGTATGTCTTCCATTTGTTTGATGGTGATTTAATCCAGCATAGTACTATTTTCGAATCGCACCAATAATATTCCTTATTTATTGTCAATTTTAAAATGTTTCGAAATTTATTAGATAGCTTAGCTGCAAGTACTGCTGCGTTGAGTTCCAAGCGAGGTAGAGTAACATTTTTTAATGGGGCGACTCTTGATTTAGCAGCTAGTAACTTAACCGTAACTTCATTTTTATTGGTGGATCTGAGATAAATGCATGCACCATAACCTCGCTCGGAGGCGTCAGAAAAGGAGTGCATTTCAATAATAATTGGTTGAGATATAAGTACGTGCCTGGGAACATGGATTTGGTTAATAACCCTTAATTTGTCCCTAAACTTTAACCATTTTTCTTGTAGACTGGCTGGAACTGGTTCGTCCCAGCCGATCTTATGCTGCCACAATTCTTGAAGAATGAATTTTGACATTATGATTATGGGCGCTAGCAGACCCAATGGATCAAATAACTGTGCTGATGTTGCTAAGATTGTCCTCTTCGTAATTTGAGTTTGAAATTTTATTTCTGCGGTATAAGTGAATTCGTCTGTAATTGGGTTCCAGTAGATTCCTAATGTTTTGTGCAAGTTTTCATTTAATGATGACTTATTACTGTTTACTAATTCGTTATCGCATAATTCCTTTACGTTGCTTGTCCATTTTCTTAAGTTAAAACCTGCTGTTTTCAAAATTTTGTTAACATTAGCTTTCACTTCTTTTAATTCATCTATCGTGTTGGTACCGGTCAACATGTCGTCAACGTAGAAGTCTTGTTTTATTATCTCTGATTCCTTGGGAAATAATGTTTCATTGTCCAGACCCAGTTGATATAAGGCTCTTATAGCTAAGAATGGTGCCGCGGTTGTGCCATAAGTTACAGTTTTAAGTTCGTATTGTTCTAGTTCAGTGTCTGGTTGACTTCGCCATAGAATGCGTTGATATGATCGGTCCTCAGAATGTATGATGATTTGCCTGTACATTTTGGCAATGTCAGCTGTTAATACGTAATTGTATGTCCGAAATCTAACGATAATTGTGAATAATTCTTGTTGGATCGTTGGGCCTACGCATTGCGTTTCGTTCAATGCTAGTCCATTATTTAATTTGCATGATCCGTCAAAAACGACACGTAGCTTAGTCGTTTCGCTTGATTCCTTTATGACTGCATGATGAGGTAGGAAAAATGACCTTTTGTTGTCTGGTGGTATTTTTGTCATGTGATCCAATTGGATGTACTCGTTTATAAATTCTTCATACATGCCCTTGTATTTGGGATCCCTTTCAAAGCGTTTTTCTAATTTGTGAAAGCGATTTTCAGCTATTTGTCTAGAATCACCTAGTTGCTTTATGTTTGTTTTAAATGGTATTCTTACGTTGAATCTTCCTGAACTGTCACGTGTTGTTGTTTCCGCGAAGTACTTTTCACAATATTTTTCTTCGGGAGTTAATGATTGTTCTTGTGTACTGATTTCTTCTGCTTGCCAAAATCTTTCTACCCTTTCGTTTAATTCGTTTAATGTCAGAAAAGCTTGAGTAGGCCTTTGATTTACGCATTGTTTGTATAGATTTCCAGAGATAACCCAACCAAACCTGGTTTTTTGTAGAATTGGATTATTTTTCTCACGTATTTGACCTATGCAAAGTAATTCATAAAAAATACTTGCACCTAATAGCATATCAATGTTTCCTGATCTGTTAAACGATGGATCAGCTAGAACTATGTTTGATGGAATTTTGATTAATTCCTTGTTGAAAGATTGTGGTGGTAAGCAAGTTGTAATCTTTGGTAGAACTAGGCATGAGACTACTGTTGCGTAATTGTTGTGTATGGATTTTATTTTGACTTGTACCTTATGAGTAATTTTTGTTAGCCCGTTGCTTATACCAGTGACTGTCGTGTTTATTGGACACTTATTTAGCTTAAGTTTTTCGCATATTCCTTCACTTATAAAGTTCGACTGAGATGCTGATTCTAATAGCGCTCGTATTTCGATAAGTTGGCCTTCATTGTTTTGTGCATGAACTAGTGCAGTTGACAATAGTACTTGAGAACTTGATTTCTTTACTTCTGATGAACACGTAACTACTGTTTCATCACTGCCAACAGCGACTCTTGCGCGATCATTTTTCTTGTTTTGGTTTGTTTTGTGTAATAGTGTGTGATGCCCTTTGTGGCATATCTTACATGTGTTTTTTGAAAGACAATTATTTACGAAATGACCCTTTCGTAAGCAATTGATGCATAGTTTGAGTTCTCTAACCCTTGAATTTCTTTCGTTTTCATTTAATTTGTTGAATTTATCGCATGAGTGAATGTTGTGGTCCTTGTTACAAAAGACGCATGTAATGTTTGCTGTTGCAAAAGATCTTACAATTTTGTTTGACTGTGTTTTATTAGACTTATCAAAATCCTTATCACCCTTATAAATTGTTTGAAGTGTGTTTTGTTTACTATTTAGAAAGGTAAGCAACTCCGTTAAGGTGGACAATCTTGTGAAACTATCGGGTTCAGAATTAAGTTTAAGCTCCCATTCTTTATTTGTTTGGAAATCTAGTTTACTGGTGATTATAGGTATGATTAGAGAATCCCATGCTTCAATGGGTTGACCTAATGCCTTTAAACATTGAGTGTGATTTTCAACTTGATTTATTAATAGTCTTAGGCAAGAATGTGATTCTTTATTGATTTTAGGAACATCCAATAATAATTGAACATGTGTTGTGATTATACGTCGTTTGTTATTGTATTTTCTTTGTAAAGCATCCCATGCTAATTGATAATTTTGAGATGTGGTTTCAAATGAACGCACTAAATCAGCAGGTTCGTTTGTTAAACTTGATTTCAAATAAGTTAATTTATGTACATTTGATAATTGATTGTTATTACTGATTAACGTTTCAAATGAATCACGGTATTCATTCCAAACCGTATAATTGCCGTCGAAAGTAGGCAACTTAATTGTGGGAAGTTTTACCTGCATGTTAGGTACTGTACTTGATGCCTGAGATTGAACTGTAAAATCATTGCTAACCGCTAAAAAACTATTAGCTAAACCTAGCGTTTCGAAGTAAGAATCGTCAAATTGTTCGCGTTCTAAAATTTCTTGCTGCAAAGCATCTTGATCTGTATCTAAAATTAATTCGATTTCGCCTTGTAATTGATTGAAGTCTGCATAAATTGGTTCAATTTTGCCTATTCTAAGTTGTAAATTTTGAATGTCTTCGTTAGTCAAATTGTTTTGGTCTATTTTTTTTATGTGATTTTTGAACAACGTTAATTGTGTTTTAATCGTACCGCGTTTGATTCGTAGTAATTTAAGTTTTTTGTCGTCTGACATGTTGGGATGATTAAAAAGAGTAGGAAAATAGACTTACAGTGTATTGGGAGTGAGAACGCCAATGGTCCGTTGAGTTGCTTTGTGTCGATTGCGAGACCGCCTTCCTGCCGATCCAATCGCCCTTGTGTGTTTTGTAGGTTATTGTTGCTTGTGTCGGTTAGCCACCGCCTTGGCGAGTACTTGTTTGGCTGACTGCCTTGCTTTTGTTTAATAACTATGATATTAAACCACTTTAATTGATGATAATTCGCTCGTAGGACCAAAAATGTTGGTGTTTCGATGAAATAATAACTAGTGGACTGTATATTTGTTTAATGTTTATTGCAAATACATAATTATATAATCATTCGCAATTTGCACGTGTATCTTAACTGGCAGTCTTTTAAGCACTGCTGTGCTCACGGAGCACAGCCAATATTGGTGGTGGGGATGCAACCCCGCACTTTAAAATGTTTAATGAATCCGTAACAAACTTTAATTTGTTGCTTTTGTTTCTTGATATTGCTTCGTCAGCTGGTTGCACGTTACTAAAACATCTTAAGTACTGAAATATGTTTCATTTCTACACTATCTTTTAAGCAAGTTTAAATCATTGTCAACATTTTCACTGATAATTTAAAAATATACCATATCAGTACATACATTCAGTATTGTATGAATAGTTTCTGATAAATTATTACAGTATTTTCTGTAACGGTTTTCTTTCATAAACATTTCTTTATACTTATATCTGGATTCTGCTTTTGTAATTCAAATAATAAACAATTAACATAACCTACAATTTTCTTGCATCTCACTCTAAGTAGCTAGCTATTTCATTTGAAATTTAAAACTAAAACAGAACGTTACGAATCGAACCGAATATCTAGTCGAATATAACCGAAGCGATATATACGTTACGTGTGCGAGATTCTGGAAAATGAGCATTCTGGAGTATGAGCCCGTCCCGAAAATGTGTACTATTTAAACAAATAAAAATGATTTTTCTGTACAAATCTTAAGGTAACTTAAATTGTTTCATTAACCAAAATGATCGGCCAATGTTAGTGTCCCGTATAAAAATTTGTAGTGAATATTAGATGTCTAATGAAATGTGAACATAAGGATGGTTGTCTTCAAACGTTTTTTGTAAATTACTTTTTAACATTGTATGGTTGCATGTTACATTAGTTGGCGTGAAACTGAGTTATGCGAATGAGGCAGGTCAGGTTTTTTTTTATTACACACCATAAAATGTCTTATTATTTAATTTTGTCGGTGTCGAACTACTAAAATTATCAGGAGTCGGAATCAACTTTTTTTTAACCGACTCCGCAGCCCTGGTTATAATTATTGCGTCAAAGAAATAAAAAAGAAAGAAACAAGTTCCCAACTCAGAAATAATGACATCTACACAGTATCAAAAATCTGTATTTCTTTTATCTGCGATATAAAATTACATATTTAATACAAAGGAATGCACAGTAAAGCATTTATAATTAAAGCATTGTATAAAATATTTCACTACACATAATAAAAGGGAAGTCACAAACCTAATATCCATCTAGCTATGTCTCCGAAGTTTGTATCCAACATCTGTACTCCATTTTCATTTAGATTTTGAGGCGACGGTTCATGTCGACTTAATAAATGTATGGTGTAATAGTTCTTCCACTCGCTCCATTTAGTTTTGCTGTGAAGTTTGTCTAACAGATTATGAACACCGAGTAGTACCAGTTCTCTATGTACAAAATGAGGAAACTTCTTTAAAATCTTTTCAGTTGGAAACTGCCCTGCATTGTAGTACCACATAGTTGGGCGATAACTGCGATATCCTTCCAACCAAACCGACAAGAAACGAGCCTGCTTATTAGCCAATAAAACCTGGAAGAATGTTCCTCAATAACCAAGAATTGATGGTTATATTACATGCAGTTTGTGTGGATTGATATTATAACTTTTTCAAATAACATCAACGTAAAAAAAGAACTTTTACTGTAATAAAAAATTACCTGTGTGCCCATATATTCGTTTTCTGGCCACCCGACAACCATTTCAAAATACCGTAAATTATCAAGCCTATTTAAAACAATCACATCATGATCGAGGTAAATACCTCCGAAAGTTTTCAAGACTTGTATCCTAGCAACATCACTTGCATGATATATCGATGTTAAAGGTTGGCCATAAACATGTGTAGGTTGCGGCAGTAACGACCAAAAGATCGGTATATTTGTTGCAGCTCTTTTAAGTTTCTTCCAATAAAATCCTTTAGCCTCTTCTCCATTACTATGTATAAATACAGCCGTTGGTCTTTGTACTTTAAGGACGGATAAAATACTCAGGTAAGTAACAAACTTTATCGAAGTTTGATTAAAGAGAATGTAATGTACCAAATTTGGAACCAAGAGGTTGGTGAACCCACTGGCGTTATCAAAATTTTGAAATATGTGCGAACTGCTATTCTTCGATTTCACATAAAAATTGTTGAACAACAATAAAACGCTTACTCCGACACAAACGTATAATATAACTTTTTTCTTCATTTGTGTGAAATTACTTTGACCATCTTCAACAAAAAGATAACTGATAATTCAATGGACTGCTCATAATAAATAAAATTTAAAAACTGGTCGCAACGAAAATACGACTTACTGTTAATTATAAAACCATATTTGCTTCATTTCTACACAAAAGCTATCAAATTATCCAGCTTTTTATCACATAGCACCTGTTTCGCACAAGGAATAATTTGAGGTTAACGAAGCTACACCTGAAACAAACAGTATCGGTTTTAGTCGCACAAACTCATTAATCCATACCATAGGCAGAGAGTACTACATCCTTAACTAAAAAAATCAAATGAAAAATATATGCAGGCCGTGGTAAAATTTTTAACACAAAAATTTAAGAATCACTGCTTTTTTAATTATATAATTCAATTTCAAAACCACCATAAGTAGACACCAAGTAAACAAACCTAAAATCAGTTTAAGATAGCGACAATAGATGACACTACTAAAACTTTTTTTACGGGAAATGTAAAAGTAAATTTGAATCAACTTTTTTTAGGTTAATTAGTTGTTTCAGTAATAATAAATAGTATTAACAAAGAAAAGATTTATTTGATAAAAATATGAGAAGTTTTGCAAGTTGTTTATATAGACGCAAATACTTTGTAGAAACTATAAACTATGAATATAGCGTTGAATAATTCAACAATTAAAATCTTCAAACTTCAACAGTTAGTAAGATATACACAAAAACATTTAGTATCTGTCTAAACTACTACAATAGATCTGTATAATAATACATACACGCTACTTTAACAGCAAATTTGTAGGCCGAAACATTCTGCACTCATAAAATTTATATTTCATTTTAAACAAGCTCTTTCATGTAACATGGAATGTGATTCAAATATTATTTACAATAAAATTAAGCTGCCTAAAATTATATATACCACTTTAAACAACAAGGTTTATAAATATATAATTTAAACAATGTTAGTACATAACATAAAACATATCTCGATTTAATAAAAATATCTTGAGCTCTGCAAAACTTTTATCTTATACGAAATATATTGCCAACTCTAGACCTAATAAGCCGACAGGCACTTCACCATCACTTTCGAGACATCGTAGGTACTTTTTATAACACGTTTCTACCATCGTTTAACACATGCTGGCATTAACACCATACAACTAATTCTTTTTTAGTTAACACACCTCAAATCTTTCAAAAATAAATTATTCCTGATGTAAATTTTTATAAGTATTACAATGTTCTATTGAAATTTGATAAATTACGTCTTTTATATACATAAACATGCACGATATACATAATAATTCATTTACGTCAATATCTTAAACCTATAGCACTATATTTAGTAATACATAGCGTAAAAATATAAAAGCGTAAAGTATACGGTGAGATCTATTCTAAAAAAAATATCTATCATCTCACATTATTTTAAGAAATACCGATTAGCTAGAAAAATAAAATTTGAAAACTTAAAACAAAACTCGAGCTGTGTATAACGCAGCCGACATAAAAAACCGCATATTTTAGAGGGAAAAAAATATTAAAAGGGATGCTAAATTATGAACTTTATTTTCAAAACCAACTCTTAATGTTTTCACTGCAAAAAAACGTTTAATGGGGAAAAAATTAACTTACTGTTTTGAAATTCTGAAATAGATTTTGTTCGTTTTTAATTTCATTCGTTGAAACTAATTATTTTTAGCCACCTTCCTGTAAAATACAAATTTTTTTCAATGTACCTTATTTAAATAAATAAAATCAGAAGCTAAAAATGGATTACACCATATATACAAACGCCTAAGTAATAATTACTTAAATGACTACCTGAAAAACCTACACAAACTGCACCAACTTTCAAAATGTTCACTATTGTGGTTAATATCACAATACAAAAATTTAATAAGATTACTCGTCTGAAACAGTGAAATCTTCACAAACATAATTTCAAAAACCTACAGCTCGCAACAAAATTTTCAAATGAGGTTTTATTTTATTTTACACCGCAAAACTTTCGACAAATTATAATTTTGCCATCGAGGCAAGTCCCATCTGTTTTTAAAAACGTTGACGTGCATCAAATTTTTATTCACCATTCCCCAACGATTAATTAAAGTAATGCAAGCAATTTTTCAGAGGCCATTAGCATTAACAAATAACAAGGCAACAAAATATAGTATATCGATATCGCCACAAAAACTTAAAACATACACAATTAAATGAAGTTACGTGGTTTGAAAAATGATCAATAATAATAATAAAACGTTAAATAGTACTGAGAATATATTGATATTTTTAAGAGCCAATTATATGCACGTGACAGACATGCCCCTTAAGTTGTGACTAAAAGACCAGTAATTTATATCGTTTTAGCTACCCTTATTGCTAGACCACATTTTAGTAATTGCCATTGCAAACATCTTTATTGGCACTCTCTTTAGGTCAGTGACGGTGGGGTTTAGGCAAATATGTACAAATACCAATAATGCGCATATTCTATCTACACAATGAGAGGCTACTGGAGCCGATGAAGTGAAATGAAAGTATATTTCTCTCTTTCTAAGGTGTACTTTGACAGTTGGCAGCAATCATAGAAAAACAAATGAAACTGGGATTATTAACCAAACTGCATAAAAATTGTTGATGTAATGTTGCAAAACATAATTTTTGCAATTACGCCTGCAAACACAAGTGGTTAACAATCCGAGGCGAATTACTAAAAACCTTAGAACAGAAACTGTATGGATTCATTGTAGTTTTCACAAATCATAGATCATCAACATCAAATTTCATATTTTTAAACTGTCAAAAATGACATAACCACAGCACACGGCTATTCACGTTGTCCAATCCAATGTATTTGGCTGTCTATGATCCAGTCGCAGGATTTAAAAAAATAAGAATGTCATCTGTACTGTTCCCTATGTTAGAGGAAATTGCAAGTATGTATTGGCAATATAGGTATTTGTCACTATATGGTTTAGGTCAGTTAAAGGTTTGTTTTTTTACAATGCTGCGTAAAGCAGAGTGGCAATTGTTACAAAGGATATGTGAGCAAAACTTGGTCTAATAACAAGGAAACAGCCTAAAAAAAAACAATTTTTAAATCCCCATAGGACCATCTGTACAAACATAAAATTAATCATTTTAAACATAAGAAAAGGCTCAAACACCCATACGTTATCGTGTAAACTAATAAGTTACTCCCTAAACATTAAAATATTATTAAATAACGAAATAAAATTATGTGTCAGCCGGTGTATCCAGCATTTCGGTAAGGAACGTATCGATGGTAACATCACCAATCATTCTGAAGAAGAACAGATGCTCGAGACACTTAAGACCTATAGAACGAAGCGCGGGTAAACGGAGTAGGAGTTTGGCAAACCTGCCCGGTTCGTCTGGATGCGTGGTTCGACAATATTCCTCTAATACTGCATAGACTTTCTCACGAAGCATCTCCACTTCTTGAACAGACTTTATCCCTCGCACGTCTACACAGAAAAAAGGGAAAAAATTAATTTATGCAAAGAAAATTGTGAAAGACGATTTTTACTAACCAGGATTGTACAGGATGATGCACCTGAGACAGCCTAGCTCTGCCCGGTCCATCTTCATCTCACGCATTTTTGTAACGAGCTCAGTAAGTACCCTGTCGAAGATGCCACCTACACCAACTTGATGCGCAGAATTTCTGTAACAATTTAAACACACCAACTAAATCACTAAATACAAGTATAACTTCCTATCTAAAAGTAAATAGCAAAGAAAAAAATTAACAAAATTATTAGGAGTACTATATTAATTTCATAGGTTAACGTCTGCAAATATGAGAGAACTAGCACGTTAGCCTGTCCTAGGACGGGTATATTGTATATCTTAAATTTAAACTATTACTTTTTATAATACCGTGAGCTGCAAGTTTAGGGTTGCCAACACTATCATTTTGACCCGAAGACTTCGGGTTTGGCTATCAATCTTCGGGCTTCGGGTTTACAATCAAATTCTTCGGGTTACCCCGGGTTTACACTCATGTACGCGAAAAGCGGCGCAATTCATTGGCGATTCTACCCCAGCGACTAAAAGTAGAAACAAATTATTATCCCGTTACGTGAGCTCAAGCTTTCATCAAATGTGTAAGAGTAAGTTAAACAATAAAAATCTATTGTTTATCGCGCACTCACACATTTCATGAAATTGTGAGGTGACGTGACGTGATAATAATGTGTTCCTACGTTGATGGCCGGCGTCAGCCGACAAGCTCAATTCTTATTTCATTATACCGTTTGAATTGAGACAGTCGCTTGGTATTCAGCATTTAAATTTAGTAAAAGCTGGACTTGCAATAAGAATTAATTTCGACATTAACTGCGAAAAATTTTAGCCTTATTTCAAAGCTCCAGAACAGAAATCGTTGGTAGAAAGTGCACAATGTGATAAAAAAATAGAATTTCAGGAAGGATACCTTGCCAGGGCAAGAAACCGGTTAAAAAAACCTCTTACCCGTTATTTTTTGTCTATAAAAGTGATTTTTAACCGAAACCGTTATTTTTAATAGCAAAAAACGGTAACCTTTAACCAAAATAATTAAAAACCGTTTTTTTAACATCTTTTTTAAATAAAAATTACTTTAAAAAAATACAGAATCTGTATTAAATGCGATAAGTTTACCAAAAGTCATTACTGAGCGCTTGATTGTATAAATAGATAATTTCTTTTTATACTTTGCATTCCAAATTAAAATAATGTCAAAAACCGTTTTTTTTTTAACCGGTCTTTAAAACCCGGTTTATAAGTTAAATAGGTTTTTTTTTTACAAAAAACCAGTTTATTACGAAAAAAAACTGTTTTTTTAGGCAAAAAAAAAACGTTATAAAAATTAAGTCCTCGCTTTCGGTTAACCGTTAACCAATTTTTGTTTCGGTTTCGAGCATTGCAGAAGTTTGTTTTATAGTTTTTGGAGTATATCTTCAAATTGTTGAAAACTATTTCACTCAAAAAAAATTCACCCCCCCCCAAATTATTTTTTCTTCGGGTCAGCATCGGCCCAATGTTGGCAACCCTATGCAAGTTAGACACCGTTATGTTACCCGTGAGTAAAAATTTACGGTTCATTAGACACAACTCAGTCGGTCAAATGAACCAGTAGTAGTTTACTCATTGAATAAAAAGAGTTTACTGCGTTACAGATATTTTGTAGCTATATTCATGTGTTACAGAGTCACAGAGTGAGCCTGGACTTTTATACGTATGACTAGCACTTAGCCCGTCCCAGGACGGATATATTATATATCTTAAATTAATTTAAACTATTACTTTTTATAATACTGTGAGCTGCAAGTTAGACACTTATGTTACCGGTGAGTAAAAATTTACGGTTCATTAGACAAAACTCAGTCAGTCAAATGAACAATGAACCCGTGGTAGTTTACTGGTAGCTATTAGCAGTATTCATAGTCCTTCCTTATCTTAAGGATTGAGGAAGCCTCAAGGAAGCTCGCAACCTCCCTTGAGATAAGGTAGCCAGTAAGGTTCCTTGTTCGGTCAAGGTTGATTTATGAAACATGAAACGAGGAATAAGGAATCCTTATTCCTCAAGGAAGGATTATGAATACGGCTGTATATCTACTTATTATCTATGAGCTATATTCATGCGTTACAGAGTCAGTCAGTCACAGATAGACAGAGTCAGGCTGGACTTTTATATATATTTATTCTTACCTGTGTATGGTGAGGCCCGTGGCAAGAACAATAGCGTCCCTTGCGTCAATAGATTTATGTGAAAAGCCGGCGATGAGGAGCTCGTTCCATCCTGCACGAAGCAGCAACACCTGGTCTTGTAAAGGTAGTGATGTGAAATGAGGTATGTTTTTTGCCCATTCGACTAACTGGAATAATTGTTTATTTGTGGCCTGACAAATGTTGGTAACCGCATTCTAAAACAAAACATAAGGAAAATAAATTATCGGAGTAATTCAAACAAATTTAATGAATAATGCCTTATATTTTTAATGAAAAATTTCTTGTAGATAGGGTTTCCAAATTACCGGCATTTTGGAACCTTCGAGGAACGGGAAATCGTAATTCCCAAAAAAGATCTTTTTTATTTAATTTTCGTACAACATCAGTAAAAATGATTATAACAGTAACTGTTAATAAACAGAGTATCATTTTTAATAGGTTCACGTTATATTTAAGGTTTTCTTAAAATATAGACAATTTAATAAATACAAACTTAATTTAACCAAACCAAAAGAAATACAGTTTTTTAAAACTACCCTTGGGATTTGTTTCGGCAGTGTTGGCAAAGTAACTGTTGGATCGCAATAATCAGTAAGAATTTCTAAGAGATACATTGCAAAAAAATAAACTTATATCCCATTATGGATACGAATACTAGTGTGCAATGCCATTCAACAAAAAAAAAGAAGAAGAAAGAAATGTAAACGTATCTTGATGATATTAACTTTTGTCATGAAGACCAGACTTCTTTACACATACTACGGATGTACATAATTTGTTATTATACAGTAGAACTATTTTGAAAAAAGAACAAAATTTTTCCCCAATTTAATGTTAGCAAAGATAATAAATTCTGATGAGGTATGATGGTGTAACAAAGATCTTAACACAAAATAAAAGAAATTAAATTTTTCAAATATCCCGGGATTTACCGGCAAATATAAAAAGGTCAGGATCCCGGGAGAGAAACCCCAATTAATAATGACGCAGATTTGTATCACATAAATATGTTTAATATACGAAGACGTAAAATTAATTAATACTCAAACGTTTTATTTGATTCGTTTAACCTTAAGCATCCATAATGGTTCATAAATTTCTTCTTCTTTTAGCCAAAACTAAACTTATTCAGCATATAAATCTTGCAATTAACATTTAGTGTATTTAAATTCAATTACAGCACTGCGCTTATTTAATTCAAACATTTAATGCAGCACTGACCTCGGCGTCTTGATTATTTTCAGTAGCTTTTAAGACGATGATAAAGTGAATTTAAAAGCTATTCAGATAAACATTGAAATCCGTAAATATTTACCTCAAATTCAACAGGCTGGTCATTTTTGCTGTCTGCCTTCTTTTCTGCTTCTAATATCCTCTCTATAGACATATCCGTATGAATATTTGAAGTGGATTCTACTTCTGATGTATCACGTTCTTTAGTTCTTTGTCGTTCCTCTTGCACAGCCTCTCTTTTCATTCCCATCGCCAGACATTTTTGATAACGACAGTACTGACATCTAAATTAAATAATAACGTACAGCGTATGGTACATAGAACGATATATGATTTTAAAACGTACCTGTTTCTCTGTCGTTTATCGATAATGCAATTTTTTTCTTCCCTACAAGCATACGAGAGATCTTTTCTAACAGTTCTTTTGAAAAATCCTTTACAACCTTCACAACTGAAAATAAAATACCAGCATTAGTACATTTAAATTTTTCCATTAAAAAGTAACTATGAATAAAGTCTTTAAAGTTATTATAGAAAAAAAATTATCTACAGCAATTGGTTTGAAACTTTACGCACATGTTTTGTTTCATTCAAATAACGACTTAAATAAGTTTTATGGTTCTTATTGTTAATTTTCAATTAATTTGCTAACATTACAACTATAAGATACGTTTCATATCATATAAAAGATTCCAAATGTACACTTTTCAAAAGCATCAATTATTTGATTTATTCAATTTATTTGAGGCTGAAATTTAAAAATATTTGAGTGGGACATGTAACAGATGTTCGCTAACATAACTAAAGACTGAAAATGATCAAATATTAGATAATTATTGATAAAATGAGTATTGCGAGGTTACTTCATTGGATTACCTTTGAAACTGAAAAAAATTTAAGTGTTGTAAGATTAGAAGGTTTTATTTCAAGAATAATGGAAAAGGCGTAAAAGTACACTTTCCTTTCGGGAAAAACTCGTTTTTTTTTACTGAGGAAATTGGTCTAAAATTCTCATACACATTATTTACGTGTTTTATTTCCTGTTTGTAAGTAATCTGTAATCAAAATGAATGTTACTTACTAAAATGACAACATATGCATTGAGTTATTTTCAAAGACACTGCTAGATCTTCATTCCCATACAAATAAATGGACAGCTAGCGAAGCTCATGTTACTATAAGAACAGTAATGTTTCAATACGTGTGCAACATAGTTTAGATTCTTGCACATTTAACAAAGCATATTTAAAGCAATTAAGAAGGATGATACTACTACATAACATTTACGCCAAAATTCCATTGGAAATTGACTGAAATAAGGACATCGACTCGGCACCACCAAATCTCATTGGCATTTCTATTAAAATTTAAACTTGACACTGAACTGCTGCAACCTTACATGCAAGTGCAATTTAATTTTTAATAACCACAATTGATCAATCAGTACACGTCCTTGCTCTCAAATTTGCACAGAAGCAGTTCGTTGGCAAAAAAAGATTTTTAACATGACGTTTGTTATTATTTTCAATATCTTATGCAAGAAAAAAAACATAGCAGGGCAAGACCTCGAAACCACACAAAATATTTGATTAAGTACCAGAGATCTTCTTCTTCAAATATTACTTATTTTGAAGCGCACAGATATTGGGAACTAAAAATAAGAAACCTCGCAATTACCCTAAGTTCCGGGTCCCATTAACTTACGGGTCGGTCCTATCCTGCAATATTTTTTAAATCTAATTAACAAAAACCTTAAATATATTATACATAGGAGCTATCAGCGAAATTCCATAGTTTCCAGATTATATCTAATAAGAGCTTAGAGTTATGACCTCCACGAAGTGGCCTTAGACGGCGTATCTAATAGCTACATTGTTTTCGTTAAATTATGGAGTCCAATAAAGTTAGAGATATTAATTAACCGTCCGTTAATTTACCTTGTTATATACTTGAAATATCGTGATGAAATAACAATGGTTTATATACGTTCCTACTTATTGCGGACGAATGTTAAATATAAAGTTTAAACGATTTATTTAGAGTAGTTAAAATCAGATAATTTCCGTCAAAGTTCGTGTCCTAGAACATGTAATTATGCTCACAGCAGTGTTTATAGGGTATTTGTTATACAATGACCTTTGAGATATTTTTCTTTCACGAAATTCAACATTCAGTTGCACTTGATTCATTAGCATTTCAGTCAAAACTCAATACAAATTAATTTCACTTTGTAATAATTCTAAAAAAATATTTCAATTTGTTTGATTTCTGTTAATCAAATCCTGATTTTCAATTAACTTTATATAAAGTTAGCTCTTTATGGACTCGAAGAAAAATTAATCGAACAACCTACTCAACGTGGAAAAAATAAATTAACTCCCGAAAATGTACAGTAAAAAACAATTAGAAATATAATTCATTCCTTGCTATTTGCGGATTTACAAGTCATTATACATAATGAAGGTCGTGTTAAGCAACATTTAAATGCAAAGTTATTAACAAACAAAAAATCGTTTTGGATGTATGTACCTACAATACAATGAAAGGTTTATTATTTTTTATTCAATTAGCTAACTACAAAGCTGATTCCAAATACGAGAAGTTTCTTTTTCAATGTTAAAATAAAATAGAGAAGACAATGTTGACATTTTTTAAAACAGATTTTGATTTTGCCTATAGTCTTCCCAATTTTCGTGATTTAAACGTTTTGTGGGGTTGGTAATAATTAATATTTCAGGTATAAATATTGTGTTCATGAAACTTTAAAACTATTTAATTTGGTTTTAAAGCTTTTAATATTTTTGTTTATAATTTAATAATTTAGAAGTTAGCTGTATTATTTGTAGAAACGTTAAACACAAATTCGATTCATAACGACTAACACTTATTGTTAGTTCAGAATAGGGTCGCTAACATTTCGCGATGCTGACCTGAAAAAAAATTACTTTGATAGGGGAGGAAAGGCGGTTACTTAAAAATATATTAAACGACTTTTGCTCTGGAGTTTACCCGAAAATTTTTATTGGAAATCCGAAGCCCTGACAATGATCGCCAAACCCGAAATCTTCGGGTCAAAATGACAGTGTTGGCAACCCTAGTTCAGAAACCGATTAAAAACATTTTTTAATACCCTTTAAAGTTTTTAAAAATTTGCCTAGTTTGTCCTTGATGTTTTTGGTGAAAAATTTTAAAAATTAGCAATTGGCTTTATAGCTAATAAAATATTAAACAACAATAAGGCATTGCATAACGACAAAAATTGTTCACCAAAATTTTTAAAAATTTACCAAGTATATATCCTTGAAACTATTCTCGCCAAAACTTAAAAAATTGTGCATTTGGCTTTACTAGTTTTTTTTTTTAAGTTAGTCAATGCAAAACGACTAGCAATTTCCCGAGTCTTGAAGAACGCATTTTTAACTGTCTCACTTTCGATTTTTTTTGCACTTTCCTTGTTTCTCCAGCTAAACGTAAGCTACAGAAGAAAACATTAACATTCATACATAACGTTCACTTCATGAATAAATCATTTGCCATCCTAGGACGACATCCACATAACATTAGACTTCGTAATTACAGCAACTCGAACAGAATTGCATTCATAAAGCAGAAATAGAACACGTGGATATATTTAAATACACACACACATACACTCTCAACGTACGAACAAATTGCACGCATACATATAAGATCTTGCAATTTTTGTACACAAAAGTCGACCTTGTGCGTTCTTCTAATAGGGAAAACGCTGTAACTCGAAAGTCAAATACAGGATTCACGGATTATGGGCAGAACACGACGCTCATTTGTTGTAATGAGTGAGTGTTATAACAATTCCAAGGTCGCTATGATGTAACCCACAGTGGAGGCCACGGTCATGGCGTGCTTGTCACTGTCACGGTTTTAGCAACAATTTTTTACATGCAAAATTACTAATCAGCAGTACATCCACACATGATAGGCCAATTTTATTTCAAGGGTTTGCCTAAACAACATTTTTTTTTCATTCAGCAGTGATGGCACCGATCCTTGGACACACTGTATATAGAGAAAATTTAAGCAAAAAGCTGTTGGCGCATTAAAAAAAAATCGAGAAACTTGCGCATAGCACACAAATAAAACATGTAATTTTAATTTCTAAATCTCGTTTTTTTTTTTTCACAATTCCAGTACAACAATAGCGGTTGCGTCGTCGCACAGTCTCTCCCATAATTTATTTTCTACATTCAGTTGCATAAAACCAGTCGCAGTAATGTACAAGTTAACAAAAATGTCCACTTGAAAATTAATTGCCCATGTAAGTAGAGAATAAACACGCAATTAAAGACGACAAAGGGAAGACAAACGATGCTTTGCAATATGTGGACAAACAACCTACGCTACCACTGGATCAGCAAGAAAACCACGAAAAAAAGTTTGACGGTCACTGATTTTCCATGCCCGAAACGTTTCGGCCATACACGGGTACCTCGGAAAACAGCCAACTACAGAAGATTTAAGTCACATAAAATAATTCTAGTTAATTTTCAATGTCAAAGAATGAGTACAGGTGCAGAATAACCAGTGGCAAGTCTTAAAAGTCGTATTCTACGAGCTCATAAATAAAAATTAAACTAGATTTGTACGGCTTCCGATATGCCCATGTACCTACACACACGTACAGAACCTACATTAAATTTTATTTAAATCGACGCGCGCCAGCCATTTAAACTTATTTCTGTTGTAATTAAAATTCACAACTCATTAGTTCGCAGATAGAACACCCCGGGTCACTAATTTATAAGATATAGAAAAGTTATGTCATACGCAATCGAGTTGATAGCTATTTTTAACAATTTTAGGACACGCTCAAATTAATTATCTTGGGTGTATTTAATAAACTATAATTATGAAGGAACCTATAACTGAAAAGCACCCAATCTTGTTTTAAGTGTACCGTGCCAACTTGTATACAGGGTGGACCAAATTCGAATGTTTTCGGTTACCGTAATAGTTGGCGAAAATCTGATATCGGTCTTTTGGGCTATTATTTTGAGTCCACCCTGTATATACCTACACATGCTCTGGTAGGATTAATGAAAATACCGAAAATACACAACAGAAAATATAAAAATTAAATTCTTACTGCCTTAAAAAATATATATATATGTATTTACAGGATTAAAACCAACCCCCACATTAACGTAGCGAAATGTTTAGTCTGGCAAACAAAGTTTCACGACTCAAACATCTAAAATAAATATTTTCGCGTGCACTCCATGTAATTGTCTACGTTTTTCCGACTTACATACTACTTATCTTCCAAGGTCGGCTTTGCAAAGATTAAACGACTTATCACGAAGCGTATTATCTCCAGATCGTCGATATAATTCAATGACCTCGAAAAACACGTACCCAGTGAAGAATTAAACAATTAATATGAACAACATTCGCAAATGAAATATACACGTTAAAGCGATTTGAAATTTGTTGATCATTTTCGTGGGCAAATATTAAAATGCAGTCCCCTTAATTGTACTTACTGTACGTTTACTTAAATCTAAATAAACTCTCAGTGTTATTAAAGCACTCCATAAAATACTCATTTCAATACACAATGTGTAGTTGGCAACAAAATTTATTACAAACACCTTGAAACTTCTTTGCATTGTTTATAATATTTGCATCTTGTGTTGCTCGCCTTATCACAAATGATAATCAAACGCACTTTAATACAAACACATTAAAGTTCCAACGAGTGGAAATATAAAAGTATAGATATCATTTTATTACACTAAAATGTTTCTGAAAAATGCAAACCAAGAACTGCCACAGCAGAGGATTTAAGCAAGCCCAAAAATTACGAAACCGAAGCAAACATTTGCTGAATTTTTCGTGAAGTAACGATACAAGTAATTTATAACGTAAAAATATAGCTACATCATAAATTTTAGGATTTTGTTTTATCTGGATAAGTGCAAACACATATTTTTAACTCATTCCATATTATTTTTTCATACATCGACTGACTGTTAAGATCATATGAGCATATGACGCGCTCAACAAACGATGTCGGCTTAAAAAAAAACACCATAAAACGACCCAATATAAGTTTTATTGTTATTATTTTAGATGGCTAGGCGCTAGTATCAACAAACATATTCCAGAGCAATGCTTTACAAGGTCAGAAAAAAGATCTGGCGCCAAAAATTTAACGCGTTTTATAATATTGGGAAGCAAAATTCATTAAAGACCAAACCACAGGATTTTTATTGCGTTATTATTTTAGGAAATGATCAATTTGTTATGTTAACGCGCTAACGTAAAAACGACATGCAAGTCCAAATACCAACGTAAAAATTAATCGCTGATAGGCATTAAAACTCTCTTAAAGAAGTCGCAGAATATTTAAAAATTGATCGTTTCAAAAATTAGTAAGTCCCAGTAAAAACTTCACTAGGCAATTTTCACGTTAACAATAAAGATTTGTTTGCAATAATTTTCCAAACTGATGGGACTGTTTATTTCCCCCTAAAAGAAATTCCAGATTGTGTGCCATCAGCCTTAAGCGGTTGGTTCGCTAATTTATAGTCGAGGCTACCACACCATCTACGATGCAACAAATGTAATAATTACATAATTCGACCAAGGTCACATAATTCTGTATTTTCGACGACAAATGTGGAACATTAAAAGCGGCCCGCGGTTAAATCTTTTGGTAAATTCGCGGATTCGGCACTTTGACTTTCCAATTACAGTCCCGATTATTGCCATTACTTCGCCAGCGAAATATTTTTTAAACTACGAACTTAATAAATTTAGGGACCGGCAAATTGTCAGAAAGAGGCCTTATTTACTCTTTCTTATTCTCTTATTGTATTAAAATTGTCAAAGAAGAAGTTGTAGAAGATTTGATGTCTCCTCGAAGTATTATAGAACAACTCACTAAGATAAACTTATTTCAATTTTTTCACGCATATTTGTTATAAATTAATTATTGATAGGATAAACAAACGATAACTTTGAAACCACATATATTTTTTTAAGTATTAAAGATGCCTTACCTATAAACTCCGTAATGTTTTCCGCTCGCCCTGTCTCCACATATGGAACACAGATGTTTTGACCCGCTGAGGGGGTGATTTGGAGGGTAGGGTGAACCGGCACTCTTATTACTTTGACTACCAGAAGAGGGACTTAACAGGCCCGGATGTCCTATGGAAAAAGATCCTGGACTATTCGGGCCTTGAGGACTAAACTGACCCGACGTTATCAGCGTCGCGGTGTCTGGTTTCATATCCAGCGGCGATTGCGGTCCCATTGAACCCATCGAGAGATTTTGATCTAAGCTTAAACCTGCAAAAAATTAATACAAATTAGCCTAATTACAACAAAACAAGACAGACAAACTTGCAGATCAACTAAAGCGAAATAAACAAGAAATTAATTTGGAAGTTTTTATGCTGATTTTTTTTAGCTGTTCTTTCAAGGTCCATAAGCAAAAACCGATTTGGGTTGTTGTCAAATCACTGTTTTTAGTTTATGTTCCAAAGTAATTAACATAAATTAATTACTGCCGCACAATCGGAATAATTAATGGTTTGTAAACAATCGTCAAGAGCTTAAAAAATGCAAGCAAATTCATAACACTTTCACTGAATTTTAAAAGAAGATATTTTCATTATAAAATTGTGGCAAAATAAAACGACCTGCAAATTGATTAAATGATATTTAAAAGCAACAAAAGTATACCGACATACTTTTGCATTGAAATGGTATATTTTGGATTGGCATAAAAAAACTTTGGCAGTCAAAAATGTGCTCTTTTTCTGTTATGATTTAAAGAAGAAAAAAAACATTGAGAAAACAAGCCTTTGTCAAGTTTAGAAAATGGATCAAATAGTTAAGCTTTTAATCTTAAATTTAACCCCAATTGCCACTATACTGTTACGCTGCTGAGCGTATCACCAAAAAATTTTCAATGCCAACAGCTTCGCTCGTATTTTTATATTCAAATGCACGCACGATTTTTTATTAACGAGCCTCAAAGAAAAAATCCGTAAAATAATATCACGTCGGCAAAATTTCATGATTAAACGTCGAAGAATTAATTTTCTTGTGCCCTGTTCCAAGTTTCCTCTGACCTGCAGCAGACGACTTCAAGGATTCAATTTACAAATGTATTACATAAATCAAAATTGTGTTACAAAAGCGATGGAGCAAACATCGACAAGAAAACGGGAACTTTCAAGGCTAGAGAGGTTTTGTGCGGAAGTTTTCGACTACAGCGAAAATATCTTTCATCAAGAACGAAAAACACTTGTTTATTGTAAAAGAGCGATGCAGTTATCCGAAAAATGTCTTTCCACGCACTGAAAATGCAAGTAAATGCGTACAAAGCAACAAAAAAAAACATTATTTTCACGTCTTGACAGGCAACAACTGGACTGACCGAATTAATGCATTTTTAATTTGTTTGTGTTAATCGGACTTTAATATTTTGACACGACAATATATTTTTCAAATAAATAATAATAATAATAATAATAGGCTTTATTTAGTTATAAAAGAAACTATTTATACATCAATCTTTACAACTAGCACTTCAAATTAAAATTGCAGTTTTACATGGGTCTTACAACCTTCTTTAAACAGAATATTTTAATTCGTTTGGTAATTGATTAAATAATTTTAGCCCTTTGTAATAGAGCGAGTTCTGTGTACTACTTTTTTTACATTTAGGCAGTCTAAAATGTTCTCTTTGTCTTGTTTCATAATCATGCTGTTCTTTGTTGTATATCAGATATTTACTCATATATCCTGGCATATTGTTTATACATTTATATATTAGAACCAAAACGTAAATAAAGAATTCACATCTCTTTTAACGAATTTAGCTTAGTTTTTGGACTGGATCCATTATCGATGCACGGAATAAATAAAATTGAATGCACATAAAAATCCACACATCACACAATACATTCATATTTTTTGTTAACTCTATTTTGTTACACGTATTATGTCGGAAAAGTTTGGGAAACGCTGCACCACATTACAAAAGATGAAATTATAATTTTCTCCAATCACACGACGTAAATAAACCCCAGTTTTTTTATTCCTTGCAAAAAAGTGCAACCTTCCAAGAAAAAATTATCACGAATTTTCAGGAACACATCATTAATGACCTAGTGCACGTTCGGCAAACGGAATAATTTCATTAATTAGCCCATTATTACCTTATTTCCTAATTTATCCACTCAAATCCATAAATCATAAAACAACAATTTCATTATTAATAACAAATTTACGACCAACCAGACTAAAAATAAATTTCGAAATGTCAAGTACGTAAATAAAAAAATATTAGCGTAAAGTTCAACGTTAAATTATACCGAATAAATTACCTTAAAAAAAATATTAAGACAGCCCAGCAGGTTTTTTACAAATTATAGCAACTGTAAACAAGGAGATGACAACTTTTACCAATATACTGAAAATGTACTCAATGTAACTTATTGAATTTAGTGTAGTTGTTGGAGTATTATTTAAATTAGTAAAGTGTGTTTACAAAGCGTCATTCAAAAAGTCTGCAACAAATGGAATGGTTTTTTATTATCGATTTCTCAGAAAATTTGATTTCTGATTAAGGTCAGTTGCCCCGTTTCAGGGATTAAATTGTATTTTAAAACCATTGTTACTTTGTGCAATGGGACCTTAAAATAAGGGCACTTTACTCTTGCGAATATTTATAAAACCGCTAAAATCTAGTATCATTTGAATACTTATTGATTTTTTTTTCATTTTAAAACTAGTTTTAGGTCATGTACCAACTTTGATCAAAAATAGAATGTTCTGAGAAATCGATAATAAATAAACTTTTCCATTTGTTGCAGACTTTTTGAATGGCGCTGTACATTGCCTGGACCTTAATAATATAATGTAGTTACCCCCGAAATTTCAGCCAAGTATGATAATTCGACCATGTAATAAAAGAATAATTATTAAAACCTGTATTAGATAAAATTATGTAGCTGCATTAAAAATGTTTCGTTTTATTACACTCAAATATTCACTGAAATATTACTGGTCTTTGCCCTACAAACAAAAAATCAATGTCCGCCCACCGCTGGCGAACTATTTTGGTGGAAGTTTATGAAAGGGCAGCCATCAAGTAAGAATCGATTTGTCAACATAATGAACCTTGCAACAAAAAGGATTTGAAACGGGTAAGGTCGCAACTTAGCCAGAACAAACTCTTTAATAATTATTTAACAAAATACACTTTCTATGGAGTTCCTATTCCTATACAATTTTCCTTCAAACGAAATGCAGCGAACTTTTGGCACCAAATTACAATGCAAAATTCAATTTAAATTGTTTCGTCTACAACATACAAAAACTTTAACATTGGAGCACCAACCGCCATAAATCTCTGCGTACATTTAGTACCACTTGCCAAGATACAACTACACTTGAAATGTATCTAGTTCATGATAACCGAACACTGAACAAACACGAATTACACGCAAAAAAAAAACAATAAAAACTGATTTATGAAGCACGAAAAACCGTGAAACTTGGCCATAAATAATTTACACAATAAAAATTGCCACTCAAAACCCTCTAGTTTGATTAGAAATTGCCCAACAAACAAGCTATACGTTTTTAAATGTAATACAAAACGTTTTACATAATATAATTTTCCACCAGGTAGAATTGGTATCGTTAATTACTAAAAACAATACAAAACCAACCTTAAATTTCAAAAAGTATAATACATTCACAACCGTAAAAATAGGACTACTTTTCCCGACGTATTAATGTAAATAATAAAATATCAAGCTGCTTCAACCCTCAATGAAATTTTGCGATTTACAATGTCCAATATATTAGTGTAGGTATACAAAAAGTAACGTAACGGATCAATATTTCGTCTTGTGAAAACTTTAAATAAAAGTTGTTTGTAGTCATTTACAACATAATCTTGAATTATTTGTTAACTATACAGTGTTTTGGTTTTTGCGCACCGATAAGTCACTTTCTTTTTTTGAAACAGAACACCTAGTATATTTTATAATTTTTAAATGTAAAATTTTCAAAAATATGCAAGTTTTATGTATCTAACATCAGTCGTTTTTGAGTTATTTAAGTTTTTTTTAAAAATATTGACAGAAACAGGAGTCTAAAAAAATAATTATATTTCACAACCACAACCTGACTATGTCAGAACGAATTACTTTGACACTTTGTAGAACAATAACGTCATATTGATTTTTGACTAGTTAAAATTTTAAAATAATACACAGGGTGTTCCTTATGCCCGATCCATTTAGTCAAACTTTAAACACGAATAAGTCAGTTTTTTTTTAAATGTCCTTATTTTTCCATAAATATTAAGAGTAAAATCCAGCGGACAATTTTTTAAATCCGGCCCTGACCGATCAGACTTGTTATTGGCATTTATATTTTTTTACGTAGGTGACATCACGACGCTCAAGGTCATGAACACAAATTCGCGGACTACTGAAACGAAATACTCCAACTAATTTAAACATCATTAACAGTTTGGCACGACTAAAATGTTGAAAAAAAATGTTCAAAGCATGTAAGCATTTTTTTTTTAAATAAATGGCGGACGACCGTCTGGGCTCGTACCTTTAATGTCGATGCGAAATTCGCGAACGGCAAGTGCGTAGATCATTTTATTTTTGTTTCAGACATTGAAGGACAGGCGTGCGTGGGAGGAAATAGTAGGAAGGATGAGAGAAATGAAGATTGATGTTCCAACCTCCGTGTGTGACATGTGTAACATGATAGTGTACATTCAAATTATTAACAGTTGGCATCGCACTGTTTTTGCAGTAATGTCCAATGTACCATCGACGTCTTAACATTTAATAGGCCGTTTACACAGACGGTTTTGCACATGGTTTTGCTGACTTTTTTTTTTTTTTTGGGTTTGTTTGGCATTGGACTGTAGTCCGTCCATCAGCCACAGATATTTTATATTATCGATACTTTAAATATTTAAATTAGCAAGTCGAGCAAAATTAACGAGAACGTCACAAATGTCCCTTGATATTACAGATAGAACCGATACTATGTTAACAGGGAGGTGCACCCCCAACGATATCAGATCTTTGTAGAGCTTTTCTGTTAAAATTGTATTATGACTACACGAAAAGAATAAATGATTTAAGTCCCCGTAAGACATGGGCATGCTGGGCTATCCTTTATGCCAATTTTATACAGATGGGAGGGGAAGTTGCCATGATTTAATTTTAAACGGGTGATAGTTGTTGAATATGATTTGCTGACATTAAAAGATGTTATGTGTGGAATTATTTGCGGTAAAGTGGGATGTATTAAAGTATATTGTGTAGGTGAAGTCTGTGTAAACCGATCCCAAATTTGTCTCCACAGAGTCCTGGCGTGAAATTTGAATTGATTATTGACATCGTCAAGTAAGGCAATATTCTTGTTGACTGGCAGAAAGGTAGCTTCTCTAGCCAGGTTGTCTACAATCTCATTACCAACGATTCCAGCATGGCCCTTTGTCTACACGAAGTCCACTAAGCATTGTACTTTTGTTAGATCCAGAAGATGTTTTTTAATATTAGATATTACATGTGGAAGTTTTTTTGTTAAGGACGTACTTTGAATCGAGTTTAATACAGATCTCGAATCGGAAAGTATAACAATGTTTCTAGCATTATAGTTAGTTTTACTGTATTTCAAAACTCGCTCGATCGCATATGCCTCAGCAGTGTAAATTGAGCAGATCTTAGGAATGCTGTATGTTTTCAAAATATTGTCATTTTTAATAAAAAATGCACTACCAACACCGTCATTCGTTTTGGAGCCATCAGTATACAACAACTGAGTTGTTGTAACAGTTTATAAAAGGTTTTATAATGTTGTTGTTTAACACTTGAATATCAGAATAGACAGGATAAATGACACGAGGCTTATAAAACAACATATTGTAGTCGAAATCAAAAATTGACCCCTTATGGTTAGTTTCTATTAATTCTGCGTATGGGTTGGTATCGTAAAAAGCCTCGACTAGTGGGGGGCTGTTTTTGTTTTTCCAGTATCTGTTTGTAAGATTTTCAATGCTTAAATAATAAAGTTTATTGGAAATTTTATTTGACTGAGAGCTGCGAATTTTGACGAGCATTTTAAAAGCCAGACACTTTCGTCTAATCTAAAGCGGTGGTTCTTGAGTTTCTGCTAGTAAGGCTTGACATGGTGAACTTTTCATTGCACCAATACAGGTTCTAAGGGCTTTAAACTGGATACGGTCTAGCGCCAAAAGGTTTGTTTTGGATGCAGAACCGTACAACATCGATCCATAATCCAGAATTGAGCGAATATAGGTTCTATAGAACATTATTGCTGTTTTGGGATCGGCTCCCCACTTACATCTACTTACACATTTAAGTAGGTTGATACCTCTTTCGCACTTGGTTTTTATGTATTTTATGTGTTTTGCCCACGTCAGAGTTTTGTCTAATATCATTCCTAAGTATTTAAATTCATTTTTAACCGGTATAAAATTATTTCCCACACGGATGTTGTTGGGGGGTTGCTGACTTGATTTTGCATATGTGCTAAACCGTGTGTGAAAAATATTAGAGAAATCAGTAGATATCTATTAAACCAGAAGCCAGCTTTTAACATCAGAACTTAATTTGAATTCAATATATTATTTACACATATTTGGGTGAATGAGCCCTTGCATAAAACGCCACCATCAACAACTAGCATATTGATGTTACTATTTCTGTACAAACGCAATCGATACAATTAACGTATTTGGAGACTCAGACTAACAAAAAATCACATCACAAAAAAAAATCACCAAAGCGGCAGGAACTGACAATAAAAATTCACGCATATTTTTTCAGTGGCACGCACGGACGAACATGGGTAATAGTTTTTATACAAACTATTAAACCGAACCACTAAAAGAGATATTTATTACTTTATTATTGACGCACTGAATAATTTTAAACTCAAACTTGTGACCAAACCGAACTTGAAACACAAAATTTTGTTATAATTACGTGCGCAACGTGAAAGGATTTTTTTGCTTGTGAAAACAAATGGACGTTTTTATTTCTCGACAGAAACGACTTTAATAAAGTTCAATTTCATATTGTCGAGCATTTTCTAACGAAAATCATTTTAATTACACAGGCTAGACGAATGTATACGAGTTTTGGGTTTATTGACTGTTGTACGATAATTTTGATTCAACTCCAACCGGCGCAGGTACAAAAGGAGTCGACGCTGGTACTCTTCAAGCGAAAATTTTAATAACGTCGGCTCTAAACAAGGATCATACATCGTATAGAAAGGATGATAATAATTTTCTACGACCCAATAATAAGACATTTTAAACACTGACTGTGATAACGCGTGTTTCGAAATTTTATCGATGAATTTCGGTTTTGTTACGAGGATTTTTAAAATTTTTGTGTCGGTAAAAAGAAAATCGCCATCTACAGAATAAAATATTTCCGTATCGCAAATACTCAGCTTTGTTTAAATCTTTTATGTTTCCACCTGCATGGTATTGGTACAGAACTTGAAAAAAAAAATAGCAGCTGTGTTTAGTACTAAAAAACAACCTAGATAGGCGAGTCTTGATGCTCACATCACAACCACATGTTTTAAAGCCCTTATAAACTACAAGAGTCGACAGGATGTGGGTCAGTGGGAGCCTTTTTTCGAAATAATAAAACAGCTGCTGCATTCAAGCAGGAACTATTTTTTCATTGGCATGCTCTCGCGGCTACCAATAGAATATTTTATTCCGCACAAACCATTCACAGCGGCTTAATGAATGATAGGTATTCGAGCATAAAAAAACGAGAAAATCTCAGGCAACCACATTATAAATTCCACCTTTTAACATGAATTTTTCAGCCTAGGCCCCAACAAGCGTCTGGCAATATAAAAAAGAGCAAGACACACGTAAAAAAGATTGTAAAAATCACGAACCAAACTTACCTCAAGACAAATAGATAATCTACAATCTCCAAGGAAAGTGATAACAATAATTACAATAACTACACTTTCTGCAATTTCCATCCCAGCAAACCCCAATTTATTAAAACGATTGAAAACGACGCCGAGACGTCGAAAGACCAAAAACAAACGACGCTGGTCCTTTAATTCGTGACATAACAAAACAAGAGCTTAAAATTTATTCGGCACAGACATCTTTTTAATATTAAAGCGATGTATAAATTACAATATAATGCGAAAATTTACATAGCAAAACGCGACAAGTTTTTGTCGTTCAAGGAAATTCCAACTCTGAAAATATTTTTGCAGCAATGAACGTCTAGAATCTTCAAATCGTAAATCGTAACAGCGTCTGGGCGAATTTCGATCCAAACTAGATGAGTGAGTGTGAAATACTTGTGTTTATATTTAAAAAAAAAAAACAACAAACAGATAAATTTCCAAATTTAAAAATTCTAGTACTCCATAAAATAAAAAAACTGTTAAACTTAGGCTTTGCACAAATCAACCACAAGTTTTAATATAAACTTGTAAAATAATAAAAATAGTTCCGAACCAGTAACACAAACTTTTATTTCTGTACATAAAATATAAAAACTTACTTCCTATGTTTAAAAACTCCGGACAAGGTCAAAAACGAGTTTTTATGTCTTCATCATAAAACCGCATTATACTACTGCATTTTATTTAAGTAGTTATACAAGATACCGCGCTGAGCTGCTTCTGAAGGTTACCTTTACAGACCTATGGCTACGTCTCCCAGTTCACAGCAATTTTAACACAAGTACTGTACTAGTCATACGACTGGAGAGATTAAAATGTTTCATTTCGACTTTAAAACGTACTGGTAGCATTTAAAAAGAAAAGGTGAACCAAGCATTTTTATTCGACATCAAAATTTCGAATTCATTTTATGCAGCCTTTCAGTCAATTGAAAATTAGGCACAAAACGGTGGATTTCAATTCTTTCAATTACATGACACAACAGAAAATTTCAGAATATATTAAGGCTTATGAACACACACATCCCATCGTGTGAAAATGCTACACTTCTCGTTAACGACATGTTCACTTCGTGATAGCAGAAGTAAGCACTTAAGATTAACAACGCCTCCATGACAATGACAATGGTCACATTACGTAATTATAAGACCTTGTCACAACTTCATTACATTTACTGAGTAGAACCGATGTGCATGGACGCCTATGATAGTACACATGTAGCACTACACATAAAAAACACACATAGCAAGACAGTGATTTGGTTCTTACCACCATTTAAATCAACAAACAACTCTGCAAACTATTTTAACATTCATGTTCCCCCCGCCCAAAAAGTTACCTATATTCCTCCATTAAATCGGAGCTTTGTGCAACCCTGCACAAGTTCATTTTAATCTGATCGAAACGAAATTGAAGAAAAATTAATGACGTGAAAAACGAACACAATTTTCTCAATATTTCAAAACATTCTCTTGGACGTCAAGAATGAAAGTAACTTATGGTGCTCGTCTAAAATCGATACCTTGAAAAACAAAACAATTCGTCCGCTTTCTAACATCAATCTAATGAAAAACTTTTCTCTGTCGTAAGTGCAATAAAAATTACAGTAAACGAATAGTTCAGTACAGGTGAGCTATCGAACAATTCCAATACGAGCGAGGCAAAAATTTTACCGAATTTGGGCCCTTAAAATAAAGGCAAATTTTCCAGTGATTACAGAACAGCTACAAGAAAACTTAAAGCTCTACATATTTATTGTTATAATTCTTTGATTTAATCATGATTTTCAAACACATTTAGTAATCCACGTATCCCAGATAATAATTTGTGAAAATGGCACTGTAAATTGTGGTGGTGTAGTTTTAAGTCACCCAGTACATTTTCAAGCAGACGAGGAACTACGTTATCATTTTTTTTCGTGCTTTCACTACATGAGAATGTTAAGTAACTTTTATGCTAATTTTTACTCAACAGATCCCAGATTAAAGATAAACAAATTTAACAAACTTCAAGAACAGTTCACGACTGCTCGTTTTTAAGATATTTTTTGCCATGTTGGCTCAACCCAAAGGCGTCCAAGGAAGACAATAGTTGATTAGGGCAAAACAAAAAGCGACGTTTGCAATTACCACACATCACCAGTTAAGACAACACGCAGAACATTTCAAATTACATTAGCTTACTTACTTATATTACCCCATTACGTCATGACCTTTTTACGTTAAAATGTGTATTCAACTAGATTTACGCTTATTAAACAACTGATGTTCTTATGCGTGTGCTCTACACAACTACACAATATGAATAACTTCTTACTTAATGTTAGTATGCAAAGTACATTGATGCATTCATAATTCATAAAGACGTTGACGAAGTTTTAGTCATGCCACACTCAACATAAGCAATAATAAAATCTAACCACCTCTGAAATCCTTCCAAGGACAGTGGGGACTGCATATCGAGCCATAATAACAGCTTCGACTACTAAATCAATTACATCAAACACGTGTTTTATATTATAAATATCTCGATTAATAAATAAACAATTATTAATTGCAGGTTTAACGACATTTTTATTAGTCAAAGTTCGTGGACTTGTTTAACCTTCAATTCTTGTTTTCTCGTTGAAATTTAATTGAGAATTCTAAATATCAACAGCTTGTTATACGAGTTGTATGCAAATTAATAACGCTTTTTGATTATTTTTGAGGAATTTCGTGCCGAAATGAAGGAACTGTTATTGACATTTGAAACAACGTCGCAATAAAGCCCTCGCAAATTTAAAAATCGTATCAACAACAAAATTAATTATGTACATGTGATAAGTGTTGGCCCTCTTAGTTAAGTTAAAAGAAAAGTTTAATTTTTTTTTAAATATACGAAATCATCGCTGATAAATAGCTTTGTATTATAATGTAATAAAATTTTTTAAAACTATATAATCGACAAAACAGATCTGTTAGACATGTAAAAACACGTTTGTTTATGGTGCTGTGACTTTTAATAGGCCTTTAGAACGCGACTGAAAAACTCAACAGGCCACCACGTCCTACCATTAGCAACAATGCCCCATTAAGCGCTTCCTATCGCTTTAACAATTAAAGCGATAAATGAATATGTAACAGCATTCTTGATATGCACTTGCCTAATTTAATTTAACATATTTATTCAATAACGTCACGTACCGTCAACATCTATGTACAAGGAAACATTTTCATAGTAAATAAACATTTTAATTAAACAGAAAATAATGGAGATGTTTTCGTCCCCACATTAACCAACGCAAAATTATTAATTTACCATCGTTAAATTTGACTCAAATCTACATATTTGTCGAGTATATAATACGGTTATAAACAGCCCAAGATATTTAAGTCCTAACATTTTTTAAAATGGGGTTCAGTACGAAAAGATCCCTCATTTTGAAATTTTCCCAAATTAGCAATTTTTATCGCTCCACGCTTTTACGAAAGTCAGTTTTTTGAAACAGATGAGCACTAAGGCTTCGAGTTTCTTATGTTTTTATACCTTTGTACAAATTACACAGTAGCTAGTAATAATATTGTTAAGTTTTTAATTTTTTTTTTTAAGGAAAGGCATTTTTTTACATGCGTAACATTTCACCTTCAAACTGAACACGCCAGCATCAAATCATCATTGAATACGAAGCTGGGTTCCTTACCTGCAACAAAAGGAAAACATTTAGTAATAAATTAAAACACTAATTATATCTAATAATTCATTTAAATCGCCCTAAAATAATTTACGGTTAAATATTGCAGACTTTGGGCTGTATCATTACAAAATTTTCAATGTTTCCACAGGTAAACATTGCAATAAGAGGTTTTAATGTAAAAACAACATTAAAGTTTAAACACCTATAAAATAGTCACAGCGTAATGCACATAATTTATTTAGCGTTGATTATCACAGCAAAAAAAGGAATTGCCTTGAATTTTCTGTATAAACACATCATTTCAAAAGCTTGCTATTAAACCGCGTTTTAACAATCTGTTGTACTTACAACAAAGTAAAATAAAACCCAATTAGACAAGTTATAAACTGTCAATTACTACAACGATCGTGTTTTGTTTAGACAAATATACTTTGCGAAAATTAATAAACAACTTTTAAACTCATTTTCTTCAAATTTTTCCTATGTATGCTTATTTTTTTACTGCTATATCGGATTTATAATTTAATTTTCCATCAGAATCAATAACAAAGTATAGCATGTAATTACAAAAAAAAGTTGACTATTCGATAGTGAATTTTCCACGATTTACAATAATATAAGGTTTATAGGGGTTTATACTCATAACAAAGTTATAGGAGTGCAATAGTCAAACTGAATCACTCTGTTATCGTCTGTTTTGCTTGGTTGATTTATTAGATTCCATTATTACCTAAAACTCGTTAACAAATCAGTGTTATTAATGCAATAATCAACAAAACAGAGTGTTATTAACCCTTGGTACATGAAAGTAAGATCCAAAACACACATTACTACGTAAATACAGGCAATAGTTTGAAAATAACACGATAAAAAGTGCATAACGCACATACAGATCAAAAGTTTATCCTTCGGCGTACAAACATAAAGCAACTACAGTTGATAAAAGGAACATCTTTTTAAACTTTAAGCAAGTTGACGGTCTGTCCATCCAATCATGTTAAAATTTCGTAATTGTTGAAAACGAAAACCAAGCTTTCAAAATTTCTAGATAAACCTCGCCTGTGCTTTAGTCATTATTTATAAAAAGTCGCTTTTTGATTTTCCCAAATCACTTCTTACACAAAAATTGTACTCAAAAAATTGAACCAAAAGATTGCTTTGATTTTCTAGTTGCTTTTTAATTATTGCTGCATTGAAAAACTCCCGATCTGATGTTTCTCTAAAAGTTTCACAAAATGGTAAACCACACACTCACGTATTTTTATCGACGAATCCTGGGCAATCGACTCCCTTTGTCGTTAAGAAATCTTTTTTAATATAAACCACACATTCTTGGGTGGCGAAAAGTATTTTTTAGTACACTTTTACTATTAACAAACCTACGTCTTTACTATCGAACGACCTACTGCAAACTGATTGCAGAAATATTGATTACAAAACAGTTGAATAACATAATATTATTCATTACTAATCACATGACGAATATATTGGGTCGTTTTTGTTGGTCGCTGTGTCTTTCAGGTAAAACTTGTAATAAGGCTTTTTTAAAAGGGGGCATAAAAGCACACCGCCAAATTCCAAAGTTGCTAGAAACCTACCAATCAAATTTTCATTACCATTAAAGATGACTGTAGACTATTTTCAAAGACACGCAAACCAGTTCGTTAGATCTGAACTGTAATTTAAACCGAACATGCCTGCTTCAAACACGTAATTCAAATTTTTTTTTAAATTTACACAATTCACGCACGACATGCTATACCAATGACGTGTAAAAATGTAATACCTACAAATTAAAACGTTTGTTGACAAATAAAATTTGCATTTTATAAAAGTGGAGCACCGACTCGAAATGGTAGACTTGCGCGTTTTTACCTATGGAAATGTCGAAACTGAACACAAAAATTTTGAAACTTATGCACAGGGTTTCTCAAACGTTTGCCAACACAGACAGCTTCAAATCTAATACATACACAGCGACAACCTTTTTTAATCTTTCGTGAATTACTTCCCAAGCTTTTTTGATTATGTCAACCCAGTTTCAAGAAACTTTATTAAACGCAATGGGACATTCTCCTATAAATTTTAAACCAAAGAAAATAAACACGAAAGAAAAAATAACACCCAGTGCTACATGTAAATATATCTATAATTAATACACGCCCAAGGCACGCAACAAATCACAGCAATGTTAAAGATACATAAAAACATAAGACATTACATGAACTCGTAGAATTACTAATAGGCTAGCAAATTCTTATGTTCCCCACAAGAACGTTTTAATTACATTTGTTGAGTACTGATTTAAAAGCAACAACATCGAGTTTAACCTTGGAACATGAAATCAAAATTAACATAAAACAGATTCCATGCAGATTTCTGGGAACGTACAGTAATCAAAGGAGCTTCTATATTTATTTGTTTAATTTTAAAATCATAAACTATTTAAAAATTGGCTTTTTACCCAAAAAATAAATGGTTAAATTTCGTTTATTACAAATGTGTCGAAGGAAGCTCCATTTCGCGAAAGAAGCGAAAAAGGTTAAACACAATCAATTGCGTTTCAAGTTCCGAGACATTACATACAATATAATGACTAACCCTCGCTGGGTCAAAATTAAGATTAAACTATGTACATTATTTCGAAAAAAAAAAAAAAAACAATGGTATACAGTTATACACACAGGCAGCAAATTTTAAACACTTTAAAGAAATATAAAAATATTTTTAGCTGTTGTTTAACATGTCTACAAACACCCTGTGCGTTTATCGTAAATTACAATTTAATTAACTCGATTTCAAAAGTGAGCGGAACTTGTCCAATAAAATTAATCACTGCACATTAACATCGCCTTAATTTTCTTCGACAGCGAACGACAGTCATCCAAGCACTAACAAACAATTTTATTTACAACTCGTTTGAATCGTTAATTAACTGAAATCAAACGCGGCTATTTGTAGAACAACGCGAAGACCTTCCATTCTCAATTAACAAATATTTACTCGAAACAGATCGCGCTTCGCGAAACCCGCAAATTGTTCGCGACACAATCAACAAGACATTATAATTGCTGGGAAGTCTGCACTAGACAGCATCGCGATTAAGGTAGCTGTTTTTTTTTTTTAAATCCCTAAAGGTTAATTTTTACGGCACACCGAGCAGACAGCTACTGCTTTTGACAGGTTCAAACTTCATGTACATTTTCCGCATTTCATTTTTTATCTCGAATGTTTATTTAAAACCGCTCAATTCGTTTCTTTTGCAGTCAAAACACTGCGCAATTATCAACAGACAATCGGCAAAAAAAAAACAAATAAAAATAGATGACAAATGTTTACGAACATGTGGCTAACTAAATATAACTACAAATCGAAAGTATTTTCACTCTACAGGCATTCGATTTGGTTACTCTATTTTATTTTGGGTTTTAATGAATATTTTTTATTTCCACGACTATAATTCTACAACCAAACGAGTGCACTAAAAATTCTACAAAAATAAAAGCCAGACAAAACTGGTACCAAAATGTTTTTCTGCAATTAAATTAAATTGTAGCATTTTAGTGTAAAAGCACCAGCAAGGAACGAACATACATTGCCAGTTTGGTCCATTAACCATAAAATTAGAACTAAATAAATCTGGAATTCCCAGTCTAACAAAAAAAAACCAGTGATAAAATGCAATTTAAAAAAATACTAGCTACACTCAAAGGACAAAACAATTAAAAACGGCTTTTATAATCGTAGCAAATCCAATCACAAATACATCATTTTTCTAAATTTAAACACCAAAACGTACCAAGTCCCTGTCCCAACTTCATGCATTAGTGACCGAAATAACTTTGTTTTGTTACACAAATTAAGTTGCACACGGTATACTATTAACTGGCTCTAAATATGTCCACTGGAAATTGTTACGCGTTGACGTTTTGATTTTTATTTCTGAATAGTAAAATTCAGAGTCGACGACACAGATAAAATATTCGATTTATTACAAGTGTTAAAATGCAACACGATAAACAAATGAAAAGTACGTAAAGGACATTGCAAAAACTGCTTTAATAATCTGTTTATAAAAAGAAATTTTAAAAGTTTTTCGACTAGTCGTTTCCACTAATAAATCGAACGATGACTGTCTACAAATTTAAAAAAAAAAGTAAAGCTATTTTCATTTATTTTTGATGGCATTGTGTCACCTCGCAGCGAAAACTATACCGATCAATATTTAGTGGAATATGACTTTATAAGGGAGCAAATGACAGCAATACAATAACTGCAAATAATTTATCTACTGATGTTTAACCGTAAAACAAACTACATCGACATGAAAATCAAAGCCTCCTACAGAAAATTTATAGCAGATCGCAGGCCGGTAATGTTACCTTATTGTCTATAAAACTGTTTTACTGACAAAAAAATAAAAACCGTTTATTAAGAAACCTACCTTTAGAGAAACATCATACACCGTGCCAATACTTTGGGCAAGATTTAAGAATCCTGATGTTAAAATATAACAGACTTCTAATCAATCGAAGACAATATATTTCGAAGTGAATGATCGAAATATACAGTTTTTAGCATCAATTGTTTGTGATAAAACAGTTGCAAATAAAATAAATAACGTTTTATTGTATAATTTAAAAGGCATTGTGTTCAATAATTAGCTCCAACCAGAAAATAAAGTGTGCACCTTCATTTTAATGCAGGCCTGTGCAAACCTGCGGCCCATCTGATATTTTTATGCGAATGTTTGCACTGCATTTTGTAAAAAGAGGGTGGTGACTAAGAAAAAATAGGTCCTCATTTTGGTGACCAAAAAAAAACAACGGTAAAACCGGTTTTAACCTTTATTAAATTTCGGTTTAACAAAAACGAAAACTAAAGTTTATGAGTGAGAACGTAGAGAACGAAAACGAAATATTTCCGATCAAAAACGAACGAATATTTTTCGTTTTTAGTCCCTCGTTAACACTGACCTAGAGACTCCACTTATAGTCCGGGACATTCTATAGGAAACACTCTGTAAATATGTACTCAGGGCACTGATTAAATTATAACTATAAACGTAAACTTCCCTAAAATCATTAATTTTTAAATTGTGACACACAAACTACAGCGTTTAATGTACGGGCAATAATTTATTATCCATGACAACGGCCCACGTCTCGCAAACATTTTTTCCTAAGCACACAAAACGGGCCACCGAAATATGTGTATCTGTAGAGTGATTGATTGTGGCATGTCAACATCTAATTTAAAGATAACCATTGCCATTCGCGATTTTCAAGGTCCAACATTACCATGCTACACAATATTTTCGATTAAACTCGTATCACGCGGTGAATTAATTCGACGCCTTAAATTTCGATCCAAACGCGGATATGGCGAAATATTGCGTAGAATTTTTTCGTGCGGCCTTGAAGGTACATCTATAATTAATATATCGGTCCTGAGTTCATGATTTTAGGAGGAAAACGCATCGGATGTTTTGGAATTCCTTTGCGGGGCCTCAATTTTTAATGGCCCGGGACTTGGCTACTACAAACAGGTCCACCATGATATCATATTAACATACAATTCGTGCCACCGGGACCTTGAATTGTTATCATTAGGTTTTACGACAAACACCGAAAAAAAAAATTGACAAGTACAACTTCCACCTATTGACGCAACCTTAAAAAAACAATAACATATGTTGAAGTATAAAAAATTCACACAACAACGCTGCAATGAACGTAAAAAATGTAAAAAGAGGCAGTTTTTAATGTTCACAAGCCATCAAATACACAAATAGTTACAATACCTGCTCCCAGTGTCTTTAAAAACACCGCTTTTACGTTCGAAATTTGTGAAAAATGATTGCAACAAGCTTTAACAAAGCTAATTGTCACTTTAAATCTTAAATTTTACAACGTAGAATTACCAAACCTCAAACACTTCACTTAATGCATACGATACGATATAAACCACAGATCTATAATGCACTTCTTAAAAATTATCAAAAACACAAGTGCGACCTTTTTAAAAGCAATTATCATAAACTATTTTGCATAAAAACAACTAAAAAAACATTCAGCTACTTAAAACATTCGCATTTTAATCTGGGCCTCAAGGAAAAACGAATGTAAATAATTTTTAAGTCGGCACCACGGAACATTAGAAGCAAACCCAAGGATCCAGTTTCGTCAGAAAATTATTACACTTACACACAAAATGAATTTTTAAACGCACAGTATCGCCTCATATACATACCGAACTTAGAAATTCGCTCGTTTATCTTTCAAACTCAATTTTCAAGGCGAACAAACAATTCAAGTCTACGAACGAACATATCTAAATATCACGGCAAATAATAATAACGGATCGTACCGAAATAACAACACATTAACATTTTAATATAAACTGTTAACATTACAAGTAAAACGCTAAAGAAAACAAAAACTCCCACGCTAAAACGCCAGCACTTTTTATATTATACGTGTCTCGATTTCATATGCAAACATTAATTAAAGCATTTTGCGTAATTAACGCATAATTCTTATATAATAATAACCTCCACAGCGCCGACAATTATTTTTAATGACTTAATAACGCCAAATAAAATTCGAAATGATTTCATTATTGTTCCTTGGTTCTGAAAAACACGACAAAACAACATAGAAAAGAACGAAATTCTACGCATATTACATATCATTCCTCTTTCAATAAAAGCTGATATTTACTGTAATAAACAACTGAAAATAAGCAATAAAGGAAGGCAGAAATATAACAAGAGTTTTTGTGTGCACTCGATCATACGTTCTCAAAACATACGTCCATTTTATTTCACAAAAATACGAAAGAGCAACGAGTTTTTGTAAGGACACTTACGGTCCAATAACGATACATCAAGAAAAGTTGGGACATGTATAATACATTGCAGAGTTTTTCCTCGTCGGTGGACAAAAATATTTTAAAGTTACTTTTTACCATAAAAAAACACACACAATACACCCATATCTTCGCACTATAGTACAAAATATTGAACAAGTTTAATACAATCTGCTACGAAAGATTTTAGTTCTTGTATTACAGAATACAGATGCTATATAAATTTTATGTGGACGATAGAAAAAAAAAGATATGAAAGAAAGAGCTGCAAAAGATATACAATTTTTTCCATAACTATGCTAATTGTTATCTTAAAAACAGTACGGTAAGCAGTGTTGCATTGCATTGTTCTAAGAAACCCAATACTTTGCTGCTAAAGCATATAAAAAATGTACAAGGGAATGCAAAACGATAGAACTAAGTAAATGCATTTTAATTTTTTCAGACAAAAATCTTGAACAAGGCCGGAAAAAAGTTTTGGCCTCGAACCCGGATTTACTAAAATAATTCAGCTTTAACACCGAAAAATGACACAAACTAAAAATCGCTTTTGATACTTGCTACACTCACTTATCAATATTTGTAAACTATAAGCCACATCCAATAAAAAAAAATTATATAATTGGCAAATAACGTCATTGAAGCTTTGATAAATTTATCTACTTGTCAATAAAAATATTACCAAACAAGCGAGGGACACTATCAATAGCATTCTTTATTAAATACAGCGACAGACGAGCCAAAATAAATACCAAAAATTGTGTCTACTAGTTTCTATTAATATTAATTTTCGCTTTTCCTGTTTGAAAAACTCAGAAATTGTATTTATTGCACGTTAACAAACGAAAATCTATTAGACCATTACCAAGACCAATCTGTTATCACATTTTTTGTGCCCATCCGCAGCTATTCATTTCGGTGTCTCTGTCTAGTATTTAATTTTACATCCGTTACCAAAGCAGAAGATTGAAAATTAAATGAGATAGAAACTCAATAAAACCGTGCATTAATTTTAAATCTCCGAGACAGTCGACAGCCAGATTTTACCGACAACTACAGATGCAGCATGTTTATCAAGACATTTTGAGGCTAGCAAAAATGTACTCTCCTACTATTAAACACAGACGAACTAAATTTGCCAAGTTATTTAGTTTGTTTTATTGTTTTGGCAAATTCCACAATGCAACCAAACACTACAACAATTTTACTAATACTTAAAAGAATGATTTTTTTCATTAAATAACAATATTAATCGACCGTTGTGGAACAATGCAATTTCTAAATTTCTGTCCAGCACTTGTTTGAGTATGTAAAATTGGACGTATTTTCAAGTTTTATTTACAAGACAACTTAATCCGTTTTTTATTGGATCAAGCCGAGTTTTATTCAGCACATATTTATTCAATTTCTGTGTATTATAAACATGATCTTGTTTCAAAGCTCGTTCGAAAGTCGTAAAATTTACATTTGAAAAATATAGAACAGCTGAATATTGTTTGTGGATTTTCGAACGTTTTATTTGAAAATAATTCCGCGCCTAAGATCAGATGAACCGATAAAACTGTACCTAAATTTAGCGTTTGATAAATAATTCAGCCGCAAGCACATTATTACATGGAGATCAATTAGCAGACAACAAAATTTTTAGGCCCGATTCTATAACCTACTGCCATGGGATTTTCATTCAGTATGTTTTTCTCGGTGATGTATTTTGAGCTTCATTAAAAATGTACATGTCTGACAATATGTTAAGAATGCAAAATAACACCAATTTCTAAGCCAATACTCGTTAAAATAAAGCTATAACAATATACTCAGTTCGTGACGTTTGGTTAAGACTACTCACAAAGAATACGTAAAAATTTAAGGGGACATTTTTGAAATACAGTTTTAGTCACGTTCTGTGTCTAAATTGTCACATTTAGAACGCACAGGCTGTATGCAATAATTGCGTAAGTAGTGTGTCTTGTAACACTAAAATATATTTTATTCGTCACCTGTTGTTTTATCTTTCAAATCAAATTCAGAGAAAGATTTTGTTGTAAATGTATTTCTGAAGGTATAACCTAATACCCTGAGAATAACATTTACTACAAAATCTTTCTCCGTGCAATATTAACCCTTTTTTATTGCTGCTCTATAGCGCAAGTGACATGAACCAATAATAATTATGGCTGTGTAGACTGAAAGTTATCTTATAAATTACTGATTTGGAGGTTCTCTTACAACTGTGTAAAAATCTTCTACATCTAATTTTACAGAAAACTTTTTAGCAAATTATTGTCACATTTCTATTCAACTACAAAGAATGTTCAAATTCGCCAAGTTTTAATGTGTACTGTATATCAGAATATTTTCACAAGAAATCCAATTTTTCGTGAAAGGAAAAGTACCTAAATAAATGACGTACCGTCCACACTAATCACACGCACACGCAATGTGTCGGCAAAAACCAGCTGGAACTGATAAAAATCGTAGTCTTGACAACGTTACGTTAAGCGAAGGTCAAAATCTTTCTAACACTAGTTTTGTGGGAGGCAAAACTTACAAAGTAAACGACACATATAATTAAGCTTTATTTATAGGCTCAGAAACAATCGGTCGATTAATATGCAATTCATACCGAACACATTAAAATGCACAGAAAATGTGCAACGATAATTATTACGGCCGATCGGGTTCTTGCATGAATGAAAAACGACGCAATTAAACGACGAGGCCGACCGACGCCTTTACAACAAACTTTTTTTTTACTCAGGAAAAATAAAAATTGACTACAGAAATGAATTCGTTCGCTTTCCAAGACATTTCTGTTCAATTTTTAAACAAATAGACGGATTTATCCAATAGCTGCCATATCTGCTAATACACTTTAGGAAAAGCAATTTTGAAAATAAAAACAGCTTTTTTTGTGATAATTAAAACGGCCACTCTTTCTATCTGCAACTAATTTCGCGACCTATATTCAATGGGAAATTTTTGGGCAATTGTTTTTCAACTTTTTGAAATTCTCAAATTCTTAATTCCGTACACCGCTTTTTCAAAAACATTTCGGAGGTAAAATCCACAAGTAAACTGTTTAAACATAAGCTGATATTGAAGTTACGCCACTGAGACACAATATATGTGTACAAAATTAAACATTTGTTTATTGGAGTGTTTCAACCAGGGCTGTGGAGTCGGAGTCGGAGTTTAGAAGGAATTTCTGGTCAGTGGAGTCGGACTCGGAGTCGGAAAAAATGTACCGACTCCGACTCCGACTCCGGGTACAACAAAAATTACGAGATGGTCCTTTGCCGCAAAATTTAAGCTCAAATTTTAAATAATTTTTTTATATTCCTTTTTTTTCCTTATACTACGCATCATAAAATGTCTTAGTATTTAATTTTGTCGGAGTCGGACTCGAACTACTAAAATTATCAGGAGTCGGAGTCGGAGTCGACTTTTTTTTTACCGACTCCGCAGCCCTGGTTTCAACACCCTCTCTTCAAACATCGCTCGACATTGGATAAAAATTCCCATTAACATAAAAAAAAACAGAGGAATTTTTTTTTAGATAAACTCCTGTATTTCAAATGTCCAATTAGCGCAAGCAATAAGTTAATACTAAATCAAAACGTTTTATATTATATAACGGCCGATTTCAATTGGTCCGCGCTCTTTATGGTACACTACTTCGTGATATTTTAAGGTCAACTAAACTTTGTATAGTTTAATTAAAGTAACAATTATATTGCGATAAAAGTCAAGTTTAACTTTCAAATGAAAATTGTTGGCGTTAGACTACTACTGAAAGAATATTACGTAGGATGGGAAGAGGGGTAGGTATTTCAGGGTTGTACCTAGGCAAACAAATTATACAATACCTAAAGGAAAATGCGGGGGCCCTAGACCAGCGAGGCTCCTTCCCCATTGCTGGGCTTGTGCCCCTTGAATAATCGCGGTAACGGACATCATAGGTTTCTCCTTTTTCAGCATTTTCGCTACTTATCACAGACACAATACCCTTATCACAAAAACGAATACTACACTTTCTTTGGTTAAGCTTCGAACTAAATATTTATAACAAACAAAAAATTAACTCGAGATTGTATCAATTACTTTACTCCACTGTACGAGAACATATTCCCAGACAACTGCAACAGTACGATAAACTTATCGGTTTTTTATCTCTCACTTATTTTTCATTTAAAATTAAGTAAAAAAGAAACTTCTGATTGTCGTTAATCGACAATTAAAAAATATTTATTTTTACAGCGCGTAAACATGTTGGGAAAAAAAACAGTGCAGATTCTCGTTGCCCAACTGCACAAACAAAACGCGTGCACTTTGTAACTTGCACTTTTTAAACCGAGTTTTCCCTTCTCCGTGCGGTGAAAATTCGAGCCGCAACTGATCAACGTATCGTTGGGAAAATGAACAAAACACATGCGTCTGACGGATGACACGAAAAACGCGAGGCCAGCGTGTGCGTCGTTACCATTCGCGGGCCGCAAACTGTCTGGCCGGAGTCCGGGCGTCGAAGTCGGTTCAACCAGACTGCCGGCTACACGTTTTCGAGCTGATTCACCTGTTCCGAGGACCGCCTCCGGGGCCTGCGGAACGTCTGTGTCCAAAAAACGACGCAGTTTGCGACCGGACGTGTTTCGGAAATCGCCGCCCGTTACGATAACGTGCAACAACCATACACTTAGCACCTATCGGCGTCACACGAGAGCCATGAAAATTTGTTTAGCGATACATGCGGCAAGGCAAGGACAAACTCTGCTGGACAAAGCGGCCTCGTTATATAAGAATGTGCAAAAAATATTAATGAATGTTAGAACGTCCGAGTACGGCGTGGCACTTGTGTTGCTTAAACAACGCGATGAAAAAAGTTGCAAAAAAAGGGCTCATTCTGGGGTTAACATCGTATGGGCAGCAAAGCGGAAAATTATTATATTCTTTTGTTAAATTTTGCAATATTAATAAACTTGGAGCTAATTTGCGCACACAATTATTAAGGCAAGAATATTGAATTAAAAAACAAAACCACTGCGTGTCAAACTCGAGGCAATTGTTTTCTAAAAGCCTCTACACATTAGGCAATTTTGCGGGGCCGACAGTCGGGAACTCCGAGTTGGGTGTTGTCTACACACCTACCGATCAGTCCAACCAACACAGCTAAATGTCATAGCTTTTTATTAATTTTGATGTTAAATTTTCGGTTTAATAGTCCTTATCTAAAGGAATGTAGTGGGGACGTTGGCTTGTTGGATAGAATGGTCAGCCGACCGTTCCAACTGTCGTGTTGGTCGGGTGAAACACTACACATTAAACAATTTATCGGAATGGTCGGCCGGTTGTCCCGACAAATTGGTAGGTCTATAGACCCCTTAAAACACATTAACACGGCCATTAAAAATTATCAGGCTCAACAGAAACTGCTACAAAATTACAGGGTATCTTGCTTACCATAATAGTGAGCGAAATGTAGTCTCGCTCTTTTAGGTTATTTCTTTTTTTAAACACGCCTGTGTTATCAGGTTTTTTTTACATCACTTTCCATTTCAGTACTACAGACAAAAAATTTGATTTAATCGATTTTAAAAATTCATTTTAACTTCTTTTTTTATAAAAATAAAATCAAATACTGTGCGGGTTTTTTATAAACATTTTTATGCTTTATTTAAAAAAAAACAAAATATTTCTTTGGGGAGCAGAAATTACAAAATTCTGCATATATTTACGAAATTACGTATTTAGTCTTAGCACCTTTTCTGCCTTTTCAGGAATATATCAACCAAAGCAATTGGCGTACAATTTGATACACACTTTGCATACACCCCAAATAAAGATTATTAGACCTTGGAGAGTCCAATAATTGGGATTGAAAAATTTTCATGAACAATGGAAAAAGTGCGCCTTGGCACTTCTTTCAAACAATCGCGAATTTATTATAAATCTGTCATTCCTTTCTTATACAACACCCAAACTCTACGCACTGCATTAATTGCTTTTTTAAACATTTGTTCCTAAAAGCCCATTTATTTATCAGTTAATTCCTATAACAACGATTTAAATAGCAAAATACCTGAACGTCAAACCTCATATCAGAACATTTTCAATTAACCACGATCAAGTTTTTGCCCGCCTTTCCATCTCATTTCTACTTTGTTTAACAATTATGTCAGACACCCAACAACAATTTATACATTTTAATTGAAATCGCATACAATCAATCACAAATACAAATAAATATTAAAATATTAACAGTCAATCAAGTTTTTTTTATATCGGTGTATTTGTAATAAGAAGTCTGCAGGATTGGGAATGGCAGAATAACATTTACTTGATGAGTTCATATTTTTAGATATCTTACGACAAACAAGCAAATAGTATTTAAATTAAAACCTACGTTATTTTCTTTATAAGAAATCCATTTACAACACGAAATTTTCTATACTAAACTTGTTTTTATTACCTAAAACGCGTGTAGCAAATGTAAGGCAATTCCTTATAAGTTAAAAATGTTAGGTCCAATCGTCCAATGCAAGAAAAAACTCATTAAATGTATAAATAATTTATCAAAAAACTTCAGCCCTACGCTTGTTACAGGGTTACAGCCTATAAATAAAACGCCAATTTGTGCTAAAAATTTAATATCTTTGTAAAAAACAAATATATAAACTTCCATTGTGTGCCCTGACGACAATACGGACAATGTTTATACCCGAAAGATCAAAGTTGTTCGGAGTCGCGACTGAATTTCTGCCAAAGCGTAAGCACTTTTTTATTGAGTTGTTTTGGTGAAGTAACTGCAAAAAAAACTGACAAAACAACCAATTTAATAGAGTGGCCATCTCTCTTTAAATATTTATGTGTCTCTGTCTGAAGGTGTTGATGTTATATTTATTTTTAAAATGTACAAAGAAGAAAAAAACGAAAGTGATGTTTTATGCATAGGTAAGGTACGTATTTTCCAACATTGGTACAAACAACTTAGACAGCAATATAGTTGAGATTGCTATGAAACACACGAGCCTCAAAAACAAAAATTTTCCATACACAATACCGAAATATCAGCACCAAAACTGAAAAACTGGTAATTAATTATTTGCACTGGAAAAGCGTTTTGTAACTTAAACTGAACGATATGTAACATAAAAATCTACCTTTTCTTGAGCTACAAAATTTGCGTAATTACCTATTAACAAATGCAATAGTTTATAACAAAACAATGCAGAACAAAAATGAAAACGTACTGATCTGAAAAACTTTTCTTTGTTTAATCAAATAATCTAAATGTGTACATTAATCGCAAATTACAAAAGTCTACCAACGATTTTCGATGGCTATCCTTGGATAACAAAAAAAACTTCAGAACTTAAGTGGCGATGTCAGCAATCAATACATTATTACACTCACGCCATTCTACCACACACTTGATAAAAAAGTTACGAATTTTAAGGTGCAAATGTTTAGGTGCACTTTTTACACAAAGGAAAATCAATTAATACCTGAATAAAATTATTTTTTAGCACTACTTGCAGAATTTTCTGCACATTTTTAAACGCCAAAACAATACCACACATTATTTTTTGAACGCTACCTTCGAAATAACGCAAATGTCAATCAAAATTAACAAAAACATTTTTCGGACAGTTGTTGACATAATAAAATACAATTAATGCAGATCACAGCACACTTAATAAAAAATTTAATGTTTGTCCAAAAATTATTTGAGGTAATAAAAATAAACTAAAATGTTGTAGTTGTATTCAAAATTGCTTCCTCTTCTCCAAAAATGCAAAAGTATACAGGGTGTTCCGTTTTAAATAACAAAGTTAGGGCCATTTTTGGCGAAATTGGAAGTAAAACAAAAAAGTAAATATGTTCAGAAAATCCAGTTTTTTTGCACATATCACCTGTCTACAATCTCATTTGTCAAAATCAAAACCAAAGAAAAAAAAGGGGGTGAGCCTGATTTCAGTTACACCCCGGTACCTTTATAAAACTTATATTTTTAAAAAGCTAAAAAATGCTCTTTTATATAAAGTCATGGCCTACTTAAGTTTCTATTAAAAAAAATTAATTAACCTGCATAACATTTTGTTCTACTTTTACAAATAAAGAAGTTATAGTAATTTTTTTTAAACGATGAAATTTCATTTTTCGTCTGGGGTGTCAAAAAAATAAGCCGAAAGACCGATATTAGATTTTTGCCAACTATTATGGTAACCGAGATAACCTGTAAAACATACGAATTTGGCCCACCCTGTACAGGATTAGATTTTAACGTTATTCCAAAATTACAGAAAACGGGTCAAATTCATCAGTTTTTAATTTTTTTTTTGGTAAAATGCATTAAGTGCAAAGACTATGGTCTGTAAGCCCTGCAGTACTGCAGTTAATACTTTCTTGTGGTACCTTCCTGAATACAAAATTTTCTTGCAATCTGCATATTTATTTCGCCATAACAAACGCAATGAATGCTGTACATCAACAAGTCATATACATTTCTACGCACTTTCGAGTCCGACTACCGTACAAAACAAAAAGCATACAAGACATTGTGACAGGCATTGTGACTCGAACAGCACGCACCTTTACTTTTCAACACCTGCAATAACGTTGCGTATTTGAGTACAGACGTGCCTTATTATCAACCGAGACCCTTGGGGGGTGATTACTGATTAGCACAAGACCAGTTTTAAACAGTTACGTCTAGTCTTAACGCCAAAATTACTCGCAACTTGTAAACCACAATGGAGACGTCACGTCTGCCGATTTTTTGCGTGCAAAACTCGAGTGCCCCAAAGCATAATTAGCAATAATTACACCCACCGAGTCGTGCTGCGTTTAAGCATCGACGCGAGGTCCTTTGATTTCAGCGCCTTTTTTTGTGCCGTGCTAATGTTGTGTCAAAAACTTCACGTCATCCGACAACCTACTTGCGATGGGGAACAAACAACTGCCTACACGGGAGTTTTAAATCATTAGAAAATAAGAGAATACCAGTAAAGGATAAACTACATAAATCAAAGTGATGATAAAGTGGTTTGCCTTGAAAGTCGACAACGTCACAGATGATGGAGCAGAACGTAAATGAAGAACTATTAAACATCCATGTTATTACAGCGTAGAAAATTATTTTCAAACGCATAAGATCACATCGGGGTTTTAACGAGATAATTAAAAAACAAAACGTAATATTTTTGTTTAAACTTGATATCAAAGCATGCCAAACCCAAACTTTGGAAATAAATTAAAATTGTCTATATGCTGGACGCGTCTCACTTAGCAATCACTACAATGTTTTCAAAAATAGTAGTTCTTAATCTCTAAACATTTCTGAACATTCACTGGGACCACAGCTGTTTTTTCCACTTTTTGTATTGAAAAAAAAAACACAACGTTATATAATTTCAAGGAAAACTGGTACAAAATAAACGTTTGTCAAGGCAAGGGTCTTCACGTTATTGCATTCATTAATAAAATTTGGTTTGTTGACTATTAATTACGTCAAATTTAAATGAATGTTTGCCCAGCATCTCAAAAACCTACTTAAAAATCAAACAATTGTAAAATAAAGTGGAAATGCATGTTTAGTTGGATATGATCCTTTAAAAAATACATACATGTTTAATCCAACTTATTTATGCAAAATAGCTATTAAAAAAATAATGTTTCCATCAAATAAATTAAAGATGACCCCAAAGTGTTGTTTTTTCACTTTAATCCAACCTTAGCCCCTTAACCGATCCCATTTTCATCAGAAAGCAACAACAAATCTACGTTACACCGACAACGAATTACGGAAAATTACAGCCCCAATTTGAAAATCAATAATCGTAACACGACGCAAAAATAGGTTGCGACCCTGATAACAAAAAAAAACGAATTATAATAAACAAAAGTTTCCTTATTTTCATACAACATATTTGTAATCAATGTAAATTAGGTAATAACCATGTATTTTTAGAATTTAGATATGCAGGTGTTTTTTTAATATTTGGCTTCTGGGAAATATGACAAAACTGACTTTGTTTCGTCGCCAGCATATACAAAAAAAAATTAAGCAGGTCTAAATTAAGTATATGTAAACACTCAACAAAAATTAATCCAATACAATTTAAATTTAAACGTAAACAAGTTTATTTAAAAAGCTCATTTCTAAGGACAATCGTTTCTTTTAAAAATCCATACCAGTTTCGAAACTGTCAACTCTTTTTCAGTACTTAGAATATTTTCTAATTTAAATAAGAAAATAATTTATTAATAAAGAGAATACAGTCTTGAAACCGGTATAGATTTTCTTTAAAAAATGTTTTGATTATACTGCCATTGTTCTTAAACTAGTGTTAAATAAATAATTTCGCATCCCAAGACGGCGTATTATTCTCTGGATTGAACCACACAAATAAACAGCCAAATCCCCCTAATAAATAATTCCCAGCTCACATCAAAGCGTAATGAAGTCTAAAAGTGATATAAAACTTGACCTTCCTCAATGTTAAATTCCGAAACAAATTTATACTTTGGGATGGAACCAGCACCACCGCATATGAAGTGTTGGCAGGCAAAATAACAATAAAAGCTAAACGAAAAAAAATTTAGTGGCGTCTCGTTCGGCGAAACGCATATATAGACAACACCGATAGTGGTCTCTAGCCTTCGTCTTTTGTTTTTTTCGCCTATATAGCTATTGCCAAAACATCGGTCTGGCCTTGAGACGGATGCAGATAAGTGCAGTCGCCCGCCCAGCCCCCAATGGCACATTGCACAGAGGTGACCTCACCAGCTTCCGCCATTAATTGGAAGTTTGCGTGCCCACACATGGATGCACTTTTTTATGATACACGACGGCACAGCCAAAGGCGTGTTTCTAATGCAGCATAATTTAAAACACTCAACACACAGCGCAAGCAAAAGAAAAATTATAATAACACTTCTGACGATAATTGAACTACAAAAAAAAAAACTACCAAGAGTGCGCGACGTTGACCAAATCCTATTTTAATTACGGCACGAAAAAATAAACGCCAAGTTTTTAAAACAAAAAACTATGAAGCAATTTTCTAGATTAAATAAATTAAAAATAAAAGATTTGAATTTATTTACCTCCAAAATTCTTCATTAAAGAAACATTTTTTTTTAAATTATAGTGTAATACAGATCGTTTTAAAATTCTCTAGATACCAAACGTATTTGTGCTCACAAGTAAACATAAAATTGGAATTATAGAAATAGACAATATCTTCACGAAAAAACAAACTAAGAAGTCTTAACATTACTTATTTTTCCTAACTTGATAAAAATTTATTGTTTTAATTAAAATAAAAAATGTATTAGCCCAAATGAGTGCGGTTTCAGTCAATTTTCTTCCTCCTGCTAATTCACACTATTCTGTGTTGCAAATAAGTTTCATATCCAAATTGTGTTTTGTTTGTTTAAAGTTTTGGAAAGTAATGTCCAATTTTTGTTTCTAGCAAGTGCACAATTTCGGTTATTAAACTGCTAATTTATGATTTGTTTTAGCTGTTAGAAAAAAAAAACCTTTCTAATCTATTTTTATTTAAAAAAAATTCCCACGTAGGTACCTAATATTTCGTTAAAAATAACAACTTATTTGTAGTAAAAAACGAATTTTTGTTTGATTATGATATATCGAAATATTTAGTGTAATTATTAAGCTGGGTATACAAAATAGATAAAAACAACTAATTTGTAACACCAAACACAGAACAATCATTTTCTAAAAAAAAAGCATTTCCTTATGTAACTCGGACACACGTAAGGTACATTTATATTTTATTTTTCACGGCACATCTGGAGGATGCTCACGGCACACTAGCGTGCCGCGGCACACAGGTTGCAAAACACTGCAGTAGACTGTATGCATTTTGGATTGAGTTGCAAAACCCACAAGTTAACAGAATTCGTAACTTAACACAGCCCCCGTATACCAAATTTAAACTTTAGGGCGTTAATTAAACGAACAATATTTTTTGTGCGATCGTACTAGAAACAGCTGTTTGACGGACGCGTTAGCAACCATAAAGTACTGCATTACCGGCCCTATCCTTAGCAACGGCCGTAAAAGTTACTTTTCAGGCCGTTGCTAAGGAGAGGGCCGGTAATGCAGTACATACGCCGTCAACTGTCAGTGACATAATGTCACGTAGTTTTTAACCTATATTTTTGAAAAATACTAAAAATGTCAATTGTTTTTAATTCGATCGCACAAAAAATATAATATGCACGTCTCGGCCAGCAAACCAGACGCGGCCGAAAAAGTTATACTTTTTGGCCTTGATACATTAATAACTATTATCTAGCACGAACACATGTTTATTTAACACGCTAAACCTGCGTTACATCACTGTCCTGCAGTTATTAAAATCTACAAAAAATCAAAACGAAACATCTGTGGCGAAATGAACGTTCCTCTATAATTATTTTTAGCAATTTAAAATGGTTCCCGCATTATCACAAAGCTTAATTCGATTGCGTGCTTCTATTTTCATCGTCTGCTGTTTCAAGTTGTCTTTGTCGGCGTTCAAATAAAACCATCCTAACTTGTTTACAGATACAAAATTAATTCAGGGCGTTACAATTATCACAAAGCTTTTGTGTTTTAACGAGGGATACGACCTATTTTTTTTTTTAATTGTGTTAAACGGTAACCTGGCAGAGAAATAGTAACGTTGCTTCTATAAAAAAATATATTTCACAATATTAATTTACCCACTGTCCTCGTACATTTATTGAGCTGGCCTGAATAGAGCTATTGTACTACAAAAGGCGTATTTTTTCTTTGATGCTGATGGCAGACTCAAAATATTAAGCTTACAACTTCATGTTAACGTAATAAATTCCATACCGAAGTATTTGACTTACACTTTAAAATAATATTAGTTGCTAAATCACTGCTATAATCGTACCCAAATAATTAAGGAACATAATTCCAACGTGTGGCTAAATTAATCAGTTTGAACTTGTTCTTTGGCATCAGGAATAAATGCAACAATCTGTGTCCGACACTATACTCGCAAATTTATTAAAATATATACAACAGGACGACATAACAGCTCAACAACCTTACGAAGCTGCATTAAAAATCCAACACGGATACCGTGAGAATAGCAAAAGATAATTTACGAAGTTGTCTTAATTTAAAACAAACCTCAAAGCCCACTAGATTTCAGCTACTACTAGGCATTGACAACAGCTCCCGAAATAAACGCGAAATATTTAAGTTTGCGCCTTATTGGTGAACGTCGAAAACTACACAAGGTTGCATTTTTTAGCATTTTTAACAAACGCTGACATTTAAAACATGCCACCATTGTTTGTATTACAATTTACAATTCAGTTACTACGCTATTAAAAAGAGCCATTAAAAAATAGTTCACAGACGGCAATAAAATAAGTGACCTTACTCAAGTTGACACGCTTACTGTTCTTATTTGGCAAACAGACATTAAAAAATAACAAATAGCGCCGTTATCTTATCTGGATTCGAAATTAAGTAGCTAAGACGTAAATTTAAAAAAAAAAAAAACAGAACGATTTGGAGGCAGCTGTGCCACGAAAAATTCAAATGGCATGTCCAAATGCAATGAAACGTAATCTCTAATCGTCTGGTGTAAAACGCCAAACTTTGACCAATCAGGAAACACTGCAGCGGAAGGGTGTCTAGCGCGTCTAGTAGGCCTTGACATGCAGGACAGGATGGGCCAAGGTCAAGGACAATTGGCAGCTCAATACTTGCAACTAGGTCAAACATCTTTTGCACGAGACACAATCATTGAAACAAGACTAGCAACGATAAGAAAACGCTGCTAAAACAGCCCCAACAAATAATCGAAAAACACATCGCACGTGACGTTATTTCCAACCCCTTGGTGACAAGGTTGATCGAATTACCCCGTGCACATGTGGGGCATCAAAATAACATATCAAGGTTCTACTAACTGGGTCAGTTACTGAAAAAGTAAACAAGCTCACCACATTAACACAAAAAAAAAAAACATCCATTACAGCCACCAATTTTTGGTATTTACGACGCGGGTTATCACTTAATTTGCACAGCGAGATTAAATTTAATGTTTATATTACTCGTCATTAAATGTAATGACATTCAATAAAAAGGAGAAGTTCAAATAAATTACATATTTATAACAACATTCGGCTCTAAATGATTCGTTGTTAACACGAAACAATCAGGAACGCAATTAAAAATTTCACTCGGTCCATATTTCTTTATTCAATTTCAAAACTTTTGGGGCCCGTATCAAAAAATTGCGAATCGTAGCAAGAACAAAGTACTGAACTTAATTAAGACGCAAAGTTGAACTTCAATGCCACAATAAAAATAGTATTTAATTATTTTTTTTACCCCATCACCATAAATCAACGCGCGTGTCAGATCAAAAGCACCCCTGGGCGTTGTTATAAAAATTATATACATTCCTAATAATTTGTCACTGCAAGTTTAATACCGCCAAACTGCAATTTATTTCCTGTGCATTATAACTAAACTTCAAAAGAAAGAACTGCTACCAAACATCAGAATTTAAACATGTCGGTGCTAAAAATTAAACAGTGACATTAAAAGCCATCTTAATTATCGTGCAATTTCTAAATTATTAATAATTGACCCTATGTTTAGATGCACACTATATTTTGAAGCCATTATTTTAATTACCGTATTAAAATTTCAAACAGAGTTTGTGTAGCCAAAATAAATACATATGTGATAATCCACCTAACATAAATTAATACACACCGCAATACAACAGAAATAGAATTATTTTTTATGAAAAAGATAAGCTGTTATGCCAAGTTGGCATTTAAACTACGCCCGAGTTATTTATAAGCTAGTATTTATAATATCGGAGGGCGTACTGCAGTATGAAATGTTATCAATGTAAGGTTTTAAAAGTTTGATTTACAGTTTTATCCGCTGGCCGTGAATTAAACACGGAGCAATTTGATAAAAACATGGTCTCCCATGCTTTTCGTTTTTGACTCGCCGCTTAGAAATTGAAAATTACGACCTTCAGTGACACCTGTCTGCAAAGACCCATTACTACACAACATTGCAGGCACCTGTTACTTCCTTAGAACAATTTTTAATTTTTAAGTTATTTAGCAAACTTTAAACAATTCTGATTGAATTTCCAGGAGAACTTTCACCTATTAAATGAGCCAAATTCGTTATCAGTTACATAAGACGGCCAATTCGATGACAAAAATGCTTGCTTTATTTTCCTTTCATTTTTCCATATTGCAGGAAAATGCATTAAACTGCAATCAGCTTTTTCATAAATTGTTTAAATAAACACCGATTGAAGCCAACAGAAATGCGTGCAAACAAACAGAAATACCAAAATGTAAACTCTAGGTTTGTTGAGAAATGCGGTCACTGAACCAAATAGCACGACCCTGACTTTGCCATTGCCCTTTCTATGTATGTCATATGCCAATATTTCTACACATTTTAACTTAAAAGCGTCACAAACCTCGATCAGCAGAATCCATGGCTATTCCTGGATAAACACCAATGTTTATAGTCACTATCAACACCAAAGTTCACGTCAAAAAGTACAAATAAATGTACAGCCTACTTTCGATACCGTAAACATGGCCGGATATCTGTCAGAATTTTGAAGTTCGATGAACTTGAAACATAACTAATTACCACAACATGTACGAAATTTTCTCACTTACAATTTTTAATTTATTGCGTAAAATTTTGCAAAAACGTGGGCCAAATACAACCAAAAATGTAAAGTATTCGCCTAATTGGTTAAACGAACTGTTGTTGACAATATCACCGTAGAGGACAGCACCTACCGGAGGACATTGCACCTACTTAAACGGGTTCATTGCACCCACTTCTCAAACCACATAAAACGCAAAATCTATACAGTAAACTATCTTTTATTGCAGTTACAAACTCATCTTAGTTCAGTACAAAACCTTTGTGCCTATGTTGTTTTTGGTTATATTTAAAATAAATGAAAATAATGTTTCTTATTAAAACGCGTCATCCGGAGTGATTAAAAGCCACGTTAAACAAAACTTAAAACGAAACACATTGCAATTGGTGTGGTGTAGTTATAATCTTATTAAAACTGTTGGGTATCTTCACCCATTTATTTGAGAAATATTTTAATACTTTTCGTTACCCCTATAATGATAACATAAAAAAAATCTGTACAGCAGTTAAGTTACAATTCAAAGCCCGATATTCCCGTTATCAATCATATGATAACGACATTATTAAAAACTGCAACCGCAAATGTAGCTTTTGTACCAAACACTTTCGATTTGATGAGTCTTTTAGCTAAAGAGGCCTACATTAAACCATTGCATTGTGAAGAGTTCTATTTTTACCAAAAACAGTATAAACCTGATGATTTTCGTTACACAGTTGCTTCGCACTGCTATAGTGACCGTGACCAACTATCAAGTGTGGAATGAGCAAAAAAAAAAAGGAAATGCCTGAAATATTTATTGCTTATGATTTCTTGAGTAATACTAATACCGTTTATGATGCAGTTACTTTAAAAATCAAAATTTCTGTACAACTATTTTAATTACATTAAAAAAATTATATTTTGTACGTAAGTATTAATTAAATACCTTCACATTAATATCAAGAGTTTTTTAATCCATTGCAATTCACATATTTGTTTCTTGTTACGAAGTTTTCTAGTTTGTTTGCTTCCTGTTGAGCTAAATTAAGTAACGTTTGGGAACTTTCCAGAATCTGCAATAAACCTAAAACTGTTTATTCTGACAAGTCAGTCCAACATGATAAAATAAATTTCGAAACAATAATCTTAGGAAATATAACTATTGCATTCCACATAAAATACAAGAATATCGTAGCACCTATGTATTTCACGCATTTGAATATAAATGTAAATATTAGTAATTTGGAGTTACTTTACCAAGGACAATTATTTTTAGAAACAAATATAACAAAATTAAATAGATAAATTTAAAAAAAAAAACTGACCAAACACACCTTTTTAAACCCTTGTTCGGTATCTTTAACGGTTTGATCGTAACTATCTCGTAACCTTTTATGTTGCAATAAACTACCATTAACTGCATTCACTTTTTCTTGTAAAGTCTTCAAGTTTTTTTCCAAAACTAATTTATCAGCTTCTTCTCGATTAATAATATCCTGAATTTCGTTTCTTTTAAGTTTTAAATCTTCTAAACCTGAAAGAGTAAGGTTATATATAAATTGTACAAAACTCTATCGTTTACCGATAAGCATTAATAAACAAATAGACCTTCAGTAAACTTACATTTTACTAATTCTTGATTATAGGTTTGTAAAGCAGCACCGTGTTCTGACATAATTAATATAAAACATAAAGTCAAATTTGAAAATGACAGTTGTCAAACATAACTGAAAGTTAAGGAAAACAAACAACAGGTGTACAGGTACAACAACATTATAAATCAAAAACTCTCTATGTTTACTCGTCTACCTACCCATCCGAGGTGGATGAAAATATATTCTTTATCTATGGATGAAGGATGATTTATCGTTTCCTCATCGTTTCATTAATTCTTAAACCTTTTAGGACGGGTTACGCATCGCATAGGTACCTTTTATCACAGGTGCATGTCATAGCAGGGATTTATTCGTAATATTTTTTGAATATTATGTTTTACAATAATACTATTTACATTATTTTGAATAGGGCTCCTCTGACCCTGACAAGTTATTACAAATAAGATACATATCGTCGTCACTGTTCAAGAAATGTAGTTCTTTTATTCCCGACGCCGGCCGGCAAAAGGCACAAACGCAAATGGACGCTGCTAAAATTATTTTAAAACTAATAAAGGGGCGCACTCTTATGTTCTTGTCCCGGGTGCGTGGGCTTGAATGCATTCCGCGCCGGTTGCGAGTGCATACAATGTATTCCGCGCGCCGTCCTTTAATGGGTTAAAAAAAATGAGAATTTTGACACTTATTACATTTTTATTCAAACATATCTACAATATGTTGGACAACGTCGTTGTTTATTAACACAAAATTTTAAAATAGCGCATAATTGCCGCCGCCACATTCCTACTTACACTGCTATCTGGATATCCATGTTGCAATATATTTAAACAAAATGCAAACTTGCAAACAAGTGCTTCCAGTCAACAAGCAGTGCGAACGTGCTAAATCAACAGCATGGTATGCAAATACTTCGTTTTTAAAAAAATACTCATCAATCAACCAAAATGCAAGGTACTTAATTTTATATAACATCCTAAACGTATTTTATATTGTAGGCTACAACTAAGGCAGAAAATGAATCCAACGTCCGTATTACTCGCGAGGAAAGCAAAAAAGGAAAAACTACAAATATTTCCACAAACGTAAGTGGTGACGTCGAAAATGAACAGGACGAAAAATCGTTAGAAATTGACGTTTGTCCCGAAACGAGCGCCGAATCAACGTTATGCGAAGAAAAATCAGAAGAAAATATCTCTGATTCAGAACATAAAAGAAAAGCTGATACAGATTATGTAGGTGACAATAATTCATAACTGACAAATTAAAACATTTCAAATTATTTGCAGAACCCAACACCAGCAAAAAAAATACGAAATAAACCCAAACCCCAGATTATAGAAAACATGAAAGAATATATTGATAATAATACAGTTGATAAATTAACGACTGCGACACTTAGAAACTGGTTGAAGCAGAGAACTCTGCAATGTACAACAAGGGATAAAAAACAAGACTTGCTACAAAAAGTTAGAAATCATTTTCTCAATAACAGTTCATAATTACAATTAAATTGTGTATTTAAATAATTAATTTGTTGTTAAAACAGGATAATTTTTCTAATCATTCCTTACGTTTAGGTAGGTTTAAGGACAATGTAAACGATGTTGAATGGAAATTAAAAAATATTTTTCATTATAATTCTTTATTTACAAATCTAATTTTTTTCAATAAAATATATAGCCGTAATAACTGTTAAACAAAATAAAAATGCGCTGTTGTCTGTATACTAACATTAGATTTATTTATCAATTCAAAATAATAAACACTTTTTTAACCAAAGTATTACAAAAGAATATAATATTAAGAAACATTTCACATATTATCAATAAACAAGTTAAAATTAATACAAATTAAAATCAATAAAAGCATGGGGATTGAAGATTTGGCAATCCTACAGAATAAAACGGATCTATTCTCGAATTTAAAAAGTCATTACTATGATAAAAACTACCAACTGGACTAACCATATTACTCGGCGAAAACTCTGGAGGAAAAAATACTTGCGGTACGAAATTTATAGGAGTTACAGGTGTTAAATGGGGAGAGTAAAAATAGGGCGAAGCAATGTCGGAAGATTTTCGAGGCATTGCTTGAACGTTTGTCACAAAAGGAGTGTAAGAAAGCGGTGGATTGATAGGAGATCCGTTGACTATAATTAAAGTCGGAGCGTGGCGTAAACAGTGCCTTTGGCCACTGTGTCCTGGTTTCACCAATAGATTTTTTGTATCGGCTCCTTTTGCAATTAAATAATGGAACATTTCGGTATTTCCAAGGGCATTCGATAACATTACCGGAGTTATATCTGAAAATATGTATGTATCAACAATTACTGCATTATTTTAAAAAAATAACCCAATATGATAGTTCTTTAAAGATAACTTAATTGAAAAAAGTAGTTGTATTACTCTTTTCAATTAAATAAGCTAAAAATTCGTGTTACCTGTAAACGGAACTGCGGAATTGACATTAAAAGTTTGGTCCATTAAATATCGTACGACGTGAATGTGATTAAAAAGTACAGAGAGCGCCATTGGAGAAAATGAATTTTCCATGCTTTGTTTCGAAACACCTCCATTCAAGAGATGTTGTAAAATAAAATGTAATAAGTCTAAATTGCCGCTAGCAATCGCCAACAGAAAAGTACTAAATCCTAGAAATACAAATAGTTTAAGTAATTTTTAATAGATTAATTATCATGAATGCTCATCTAGAGTCCTGCACTCGAGTCAGTACCATGGGTTACCCGCAAAGCGGGTTTTTGTATTTAAATTTCGCAGATAGCGGTTTGGTACAGTTTTATTAAAAGAGGGTACAAATCAAATGAAGTAAGCGTTTTATACATTTTGTTATTTTTTTCCAACTATTTCGATATTGTAAATGTACATCCTTAAAAAATGTGAAGATCGTGGGTTGAGTGCGGCTCAATAAAGTAGATTGTACAGGTCTAACAATCAAAAATTACGGGTCTAATAAATGAGAATCGTCCAGGCCACGGGTCCAATAAATTAAACCCGCGCAGGACTCTACTCTCGTCCAACAATTTACAGGAAAAAACTTTAAAGTTATGGTAACTCATCATTTTAAACATAACATACCAAAACGGTTTTGCTTTGTAGAGTCTGCACGTCGATCAATCAAAATCTTCACAATTTGTGTGTGTCCATTACGTGTGGCCATCATTAAAGGAGTCCATCCTAAATAATTTTCAGGGTCAACTTTATGACCACTGTCAAGTTCTTTTAAAACGTCATCTAGATTACCATCTGCCGCTGCATAATGCAAAACAGTATTTCTATCTTCATCTGCATAAGGAAACTTGTCACTAAGTACTTTGCCTTCAGTCATTTTTATAAAATCAATTGCGGCCTCAACAGATACTGAACAGGAAAAGATGAGGCGAATAGGACACAAATGAGAGATAATAATCAAGTTTTTGTGTGACAAAAAATTCAGAATAATGGAATGCAGTATGGTCAGGTAATAAAACGCTTGTTGATTCAGTAAAAAAATATCTTGGAAGAACAGAGCGCATATTTACAGATCATCAACATATACAACCCATTTCACACCACAACCAAAACAATTAAAATGCATTTTAAAACGTTAAACAAAAAACTGTACACAAAATAACCACATAACACTATTTTAAGGAATTATATACAGCGTGTTTCAACTTAGCTCTTGGGCAACAATATGTGCAACTTCGTTAACTATGTTTTTAAATAATTACTTTGATTTTCTACGATCTTGGCACAAACAAGACACAGAATTATCACATTACCGTACAAGTTACTAATACTATGATTTAAAAAACGTATTAACTGAAACCTGTATATTTAAAATCGAACTATAACCTACTAAAAACTATGTAGAACTAAAAAGTGTACTGTAAATTTGTACATCTAAAAGAAACATGTTAAAACTTTTAAGAAAATACTTTTAAAAAATGGCAGGAGTTATAATTACTTTTTAAATAATATATCTGATTCGGAACCAGAATCCAAATTTGCTTTTGCCTTACGAAGAACTTGGCTAGTTTTGTGGATCTGTTTGCAGATTGTTTTCTCGACTTCTTTCTTTTGTTTGTTGGCCATCTTAAGCTGAGTAACGGTTTCTTCCAAAGCCCTTTTGGTCCTTAACAGACGCCTCCTGAGGTCGATGTTTTCATTAATGAGCTGTCTAATTTTTTTGCAACACAAATCATTACCTAAAAATAATATTTATTTTTAAACAATTAATTTCAATATGAGTGAAGAATTAACAGAAAACACCATATTTTAAAATACTTACTGCATGTTATATCCTGGACCAAAAAATGATCAATCTCTAGTAGATTGCTCATGGATTGTGTAAGTTCCAATGCTGGAAGTAAAGGCCTTGGTATATTAACGTTTGCTTCCAGACTTGAAAATCGTCCCTGATCACTTTCAATTCCTAAATCGGGGGATGAATTGGCTTGATGGCGTTCTTTGTCTTCATCCCCAATGAAGCTACGGTGTACAGTAAATAATTTCCTGGTTATGCCGCACTCTTCGGCTATTACCTCTTCGGAATTGTACCCCGAATGATCTGAAAATTGCCTCATGTACGACGACACGTGTCGGATAGGAATGGGATATGTTCTACTTGTGTATGAATCAATGATTTTATTGGGGCTGTTCGGAAGAGATGCTGAATAAATATGCCTCGGGTGATCGGCCTGGATCTTAACTAATCGATTACGTAATTCTGCATTTACCGATTCCAGCTCACTAACTTTCATCTCCAATTTCGACTTCGAATTAAGTAATTGGACATTTTGTTTCTGGTAATTCTGTTTAACAGATGCGAACTCTTGCTGTATTTCGTTCACTTGTCTCAGTAATTCTGTTTCCTTTACGTAGTGCTGTTTAAGTTCCTGCTCGAGAAGGATTTTTTCGTTCGAAAGTTTACTCTTCTCCAGCATTGTTTCAGAGTGTTGCAATGCAATGCTGTCCAATTCTTGCCGCACGATTTGAAGTTTATTGTGATGCATTTGTTCCAACTTTCGTATTTCATTCTTTGAGTTTGTTTCTCTCTGCTCCATTTCACGCATTTTATTTTCGGCAAGTTTCACAATATCCTTTAAGTTGTCGACTTCCTTCACGATCCGCTCAACTTCGTGCGTGCTTTTCTCGACCTCACTTTTTTTTATGTAGTCCTGTTCGTATTGGGTTCTCATCTGCACCATTGCATCTTTCAACTTCCTGCACTCATTATTAGCGGTCTCTTCTACAGTTTTCACGTTAACTATGTATTGGTGTTCAATGTCTTTTACTTTATTCGAATATTCCAGTTCCAACTGTTCGGTGATTGTATGTTCGATGAGCTCAAGTTCACTTTTCATGTTGCGGAGCTTCGTTTCGGCTGCCTGAATGTCAATTTTGGCATCTTCTGCAACTTTTTGAGCAATAACTGCAGCGGCCAACGTTTGTTCTTTTTCTACTTCGAGCTGGTTAATCCTGTTTTGCATGTCCTTATCCTTTAATACCATGCGATGCTCGACGTTCACTTTGAATTCTTCAAGGGTAGTCACGATATTTTCCAATTCCACCACTCGCTGCTCCGCTTTTTTTTTCTTTTCCTCGGCGTTATTTAACTGTTCTTCAACGGTTTTGATTTTAGTTTCCAGTTCTTGTTGGTACTTGATACTCTGTTCCGTTTTAGCTTTTTCTGTTTTTAATAGGTTTTGATTTTCAAGGCAGGATAATTGGGTGGCCATAAGTCGATTTTCTTTTTCTTGTAGTTTGGTTTCTAGTTCACAAACTTGTTCGTGTAGAGTGATTATCGTCTGGCGATTTTCTGCGATGATGCTTCGCTTGGACGGGGTTTTCGATAAGCTGCACGTCTGGTCTTCTTCAGTAGAGTCTGCCGAGGCGGCAACTACTGTCGTGAATCGATTACGGCGATTCGAGCCGGCACTGGACGGGGGTTTCAGGCTTTCATCAACCAAACCGATCCTGGCCATGGAAACAGTTCGATCTGGCTCTGACCATGACTCAGATTCTGACTGTTCGGTCGTTTTATTTTTTAAAGTAGTCGACGTGGTGTTTAAACCAGATTTGTCTGCGGTAAAAGATGGGACAGGTGCGCTCGTCTTAGTTTCTAGTAATTCTTGTAAAATACCATCAGGTGATTTCGGTTGCTTTATAGCCGGTGACTTTGTCTGCCAGTCGATTATTGCATCAACCAAATCTTGGTCATTTTCCAGAACTCTTTCTGTCTGTTTCAAAGTTCCATCTGAGAGTTTTTTTTCCAGTTCCAAGTCCCGTACTACGATTTCGTGCTTTAAATCTTCGACTTGCTCCCTCAGCACTTTGATCACCTGAGCTTGTTTCATGCATAAATCCATTCCGTGTTCGTCCGTATTTAAAGGAGTCAAGTGGCTTTGATATGTAAGCGTTATCTCGGATGGAATAATACTAAGGACTGAATTGTTTTCGTCGGGTGAGAAGAATTCGTTCAAGCTCAAATTTTCATCGCCAGTCGAATTCAATAAATCGCTCAAGTTGCTCAATTGAAGCAGGCTTTGATCGGTTTTCGGCAACATAGATGTGGATAATGTGCGGGAAAGGTTCAAGCTCTGGTCGATCACTTGTCTCAATTTATAGCTTCGTTTGCTGCCCAAAAATCCCAAAATCGATTTTTGTTTTAGCAAAGAATCCAAGAAATAACAAAGTTCCTCAAGGCGTGTGCTTAAAACGTTGCAAAGCTCGTGATTTTCCTGTCGGCTCTTCTCCAATTTCTCAAACTTGTCGTTTAAACTGTCGTAATCCACTTTTAGGCTGTGCAGTTCTTTGGTAACATCGACGGGTACTGATAAATTTTCCAGTTGAATATTCAACGCCGATATTTCTTGAGTGAAATACACACGCTGCTTCAAACACAAGGCCAATTTGTCTTGCAGACATTTTATTTCGTCGCTGTCATTTAAATCCAATTCTGAAGGGGCCGCCGTAAAATCGACCGGCAAATTGATTTGCGAGCAAAGCTCGTTGATTTTATTTTTCAGCAGTTTTAGCTGTGTGTCCTTCCTCGACACGTCTCTCGTCAACGTTATTATTTCCCTGTCCCTGGCTTGCACCATGTCGGTATAGCGCAACTGAAGCTTCTCAATCTCTCGGTTCTTCTCCCACAACTCCTTATTAACAATACCCTGCAGATCACACGTGCGTTTTTGCAGACTATCTCGCAACACTTCAATGATTTTTTCCTTGCTTTCCACCGTTTCTTGGCAGCTGCAGTTCTTCTCGCTGCTCTCGTCCGTTTTCTCACTGAACAAGTCACAACGGCTCGACACATTCAATCCTTCCACTGACGTGATCACTTCATACTCAAGTTCGATGATACGATTGTCTTTTTTTTGGATAACTTCACTGTATTCGGCCTTGAGTCGCTCCAAATAAGAGTCTTTTTCTTTCAGCATATCACGAAGCACCTGCGTAAAAGTTCACTTTAAAATATTGCACAAACATGCTGCATAAATCAAAAGAAACATTTTTTTCATGCATGATTTTCAACACTTCGACAATCCAGTTTGATAAAACGTAACTCAAGTTGCCTAACTTTATGAAAAAAATAAATGCATAGATAAATAATATTTAGTAAATTAAACAGATAATTTATTTCATAAAAACGAACCTGTATTTTCTTTTCCAGTTCAACAATAAAATTCTTATACTGTTGTGTAAGTTCACTGTCCTCTCCATTACTTTCCTCCATCGATTTCTACACGACACAAACAATTACAAAATTGTTCACTATTAAAACCAGATACACCAAAAAAAACTACAACACGCAGCTACAAAACCAAAACTATTTACCCACAAAAACACAAAACAAAATCTGCATGCTCTTTATTTCGAAAAAAAAACATAAAAAATACAACATATAATAAATATATAATCATCTATAAAACAATATTCGTTACGTGCAAGTTCATACAAATTTTATTTTGTGCTGTGATAATGCAGTGACCAACATGTTAATTGTTCGTTTTTAATGAAGGGAGATATCGAAGCTACCATATTCACAACTCCGAGCCAAAACTGGAAAGTTAAAATAGCCAGACATATTCGCAATTAAAATAAAACCAGCCATTAACTTAGGCAAAAAGAGTGGGCTACTAATAAGCTGACTCCTAATCGATTAAATAAAACAATAATACCTCACTACCTTGCGTGGAACAAATACATGAAAACATAATGTTGACTAGACTTGATAAAACACTACACTACATTTAAAGTACACTTAAAACAATCGAAACAAAAAACAAGTGCAGTAATAAAGTTAAAAATGAAAGGGTTAAAGCAACATGCTGGAATGTAAATCAGGTGCACGCACTAGAACTGTGGACGTATCCCGCCCAAGCTGTGCTTAAAAATAGGCACAGCCTGTATACATTTATTTTTCCTGTAAATTATCTCTTTCACTCTACTGTAAGCTTAGAATTAGCTCATCTCACTCACCGACGACTTTCAGTTTATTTTTGTTCAATTTACGACATAATTAAAATAATTTGATCAATGAATTGTATAGAAATTTGCCTACTCTCTACATTTAAAAATAAAATCGACTAGCTGTGCCAGAAAAATTGATTTCTAAATTACGTATTACAAAAAAACAATTTTTTTTAAAAGGAAAACCAATTAAATTAGACATTATAGAAAATTTTTAAATAAATACATCTTCATCGCTGTAAAACAATTTACCCTGTACATTCTCACTCGCAAAAAAAAAACCATTTTATGTAAACAAATATCCTAATTTTTGAAAAAATACATTATCTTACACAGAACACTTTATTTAAATAGAGAATCAAATTACTGCATGTACAAAGTAATAATTTATTGCATTATGAAGCAGAAGATTTTGTTGCACCATTTTAAACTGGCTAGTCAAATATTTGAATAAAGCTGCTATTGTTATTATTTTTTTTAAATAACAGACACTAGATAATACGACTAAGTTCATCAACAAATAAGCAGGGTTATTATCGGTGTCTCCAACTGCCCTATTAAAATTATATCAAATCCTACAATAAATCAGGCCAAAAAGCAAGCACCATGCAAAGCACAAAAAAAAAGATTAATCTACTGTTTACGAGTGCCAACAAGCGTCTTAGTTTGTACTATCCGTTCCCGGACTACATTTTTAGCTACTTTATTTTTGTTTAGTACCTTAATGTTATCAGCAGGGTTTACAGTTGCGGTGAGATTCAATTCCGACACCCTGTCATGAAGAGATTTCTTCTCTAAAACCGTACACGTCGTCATATTTCGTTTCAACTCAGTAATATGCTCTTCTAGCTTCGCTATTCCTATTTCTTTCTCTTCGACTGCCGATTTTAAAGTTGCAACTTGATGCTGATGCTGTTTCCGGTCGGTCAGTACCTTGGATATTATTCGGCAGCTTTTCACGTTGACTTTCTTTAACGAGTACAGTTCCTTATTCGCGACATTCAGAGCCTCGTTCAGTTTACTTATGCACTTGTCTTTCTCGTCAAGTTCCAGTTCTTTTCGTGCAAGCATCGTCGAGACCGATTCGTCGACATTTGTGTCACCGCTGTCCATAATGTTTTGTAAATGTAATGAAGATGAAGATGACGATGAAATATTTGTGCCGGTCAATTGCGGCCGTATCGGCGAAGTTGGTAACTCTGTAACTGAGGTCGCAGCTCGAACTAAAAATGAATCTCGATCAGTATTAGGACTACAGGGACTATCGTGAGTCTCAAGTTCATCACTTTTTCTCATAACCTCATTCGGTATGGCTGGGGTCACGATCTTTCTCTCGAGGTATCTTATCTTGACTTTCTGTTTGTCGATTACAGTTTCAAGCTCGACGTTTCTCGAGTTTTTCTCAATGATCGTTGCCTTATACTTGTCCGCCTTTTGCTGCTCCATGTCGCAACGATTTTGTACGTCTGAGAGCAGCATTTTCAGTTCTTCCACTTGTGTTTGTTGGTGTTCGTTGCGTTGTTGTTGTTTTTCTAGGTGTTCGATTGTTTTTTTCAGCTCATATGATTTTTTATCGAGCTCCTCTTTAATGCGCATCATTTTTGATGATGCATGATCTAAAGCCTCTTCTAATTCCTGTAAAATTAATTGATCCACTATTAAATTAAGCGCAGTTGGTTATAGTTTAATGGGTTAAAGTATTTTAAAACAAATATAAACTAACACCAAAGCGTTAACTAAGATTCTTTAGTAATCACCAGTATTTTCAAAGTCAGTTTTTATGTAAGTTCATTATTTATCAATTGTGAATCTAATGTGGCAAACAAAAAGCACTGACCTTGTATCACAACAGGTAAAATTATGAGCTCTTGGCTTTAATTTTACTAAAAATAATTCTAACCTGCACCCTTTACGTTTTTCAACAGAAAATTGAAAAACTGACACTACACAGGGTGTCCCAATGATAACTCCCAAGCGCTGTAACTGCTTTATTTAATTTTATTTAGAGCACTGCAACCTCATTTTTAAATATTATTAGATTGCACCATATATGTGGATTGCACATACATTCAACTGTTTTGAATTATACGATTTAAAAATATTATTTTCCACTTTATATATTCTACTTTCAAATGGTACTCCATATTTAATACATCAGTCGAAAGCTCTTGAAATTTCCTATGAAACGATAAAAGTAACTTTCCTATGATTTCTTATGATAAAATAAATAAATGTTTGTAATAAACACCAAAGCAATAACCATTAAAATTGATCAGTTATAAGCAGTGGTGAGCTGTAGGGGGCACGCGCGAGCCCTTTGTTAAATTATTCCTTAATTTGCGAGCCCCTTGTTCTTCTTGTTAACCATTTTCTCAAGAAAAAGTATATCTTAAAATCATTGTCATTACATTACATTTGTAAAGCGACGAAGTCATGCCTATCAAGCAATGACGATTAAATTTAGAATAACCCGTCGCACAATAGAATTTTTTTAATTATATACAATCACTCGATTATTCACGTTTGAATTTAAAATGCCATTTTTTTCCAACATATAATTAACATTATTTTTTTGTTTTTATTTAACTATGAGCGAGCCCTTTGTTAAAAATTTCATAGCTCACCACTGGTTATAAGTTTGAGAAGTTCTTACTGGGACACCCTATATTTAATTTAATGTTAAGACACAGTAACTAGAAAATTTTAAACGCTTCTTACTTTAATTTGGGCTTCCGACTGCCGCTGCCTGCTATCCACAAAACAAAGAGCTTTTTGAGCATCGAAGTTCTGAAATAAAAATTGCCAGTCATGGACAGGTACAGCATATTCTTATAAAAAGATACCGACATCGATTTAATATTTTTAAAAAT